>LPNX010901490.1:0-223778 GCA_001517045.1 Pseudotsuga menziesii | reverse complement strand
AGCAACATTTTCATCGATCTCCCGGTGATTTAACCAAGACCTGGTATCTTTATACCACCCACGCTTGAGCCTTAAGTGGTTTTGGCTAGAGTTTAAAGCTATCTTTGGGAGTCTATGGTCTCCCATGTTATTGATTTTGTTCTTGTATAACAGGAGTCTAGTCATAGCTAGGATCTCGATGGGGGAAAGACCCACTTCTATAAGGAGAATAGGATAGGGTGTATTGTTTTTTATTTTGAGGTTATAAGTTATAAAACGCTTCTGTATTTGCTCGATATTTCTCCAGGATTCTCTAGAGATGCTGCAACCCCAGACCTCACACCCATACAAGATGACAGGAGTGACTAGAGTTTCAAAAAGGAGCTTCTTTTTATCCCACATCATGAGGTTTGCAGCTTTACAGTTAGTTTCAAGACCAAAGTAAGATTTCCACCCTCCGTTAATCCTTTTCTTAATGCTATAGTTCCAGTTGAATTTGTGATGAATATCAATTCCTAGGTACTTGTAGGAAGACACTTCCTCCAAGTTGCTATTGTCATACATAAAATTAGCGTATGTATCATTCTTGGATTTGATAATCATAACTTTTGTTTTGTCAGTGTTAACAGTCATACCCATGTTAGAGCAGAAATATTTGAGGAGTCGAAGCTGCTTATCAAGATCTGAAGAACACCTTGCCATAAGGACAATATCTTCAGCATAAAGAAGAAGGATGATGACTATTCCAGCTAAGATCGTACTAGCACAACCTGCTTCTTCTAAACAACCCTCTAACTTATCAATGTAAATGCCAAAAAGGGTAGGGGAGAGAGGGAAACCTTGCTTAACTCCGATATTACACTTAATATCTTTCGACCATCCCTCATTGCTTCTAAACTTGGCAATTACATTCTCGTAGAGCCTTATCACGGCAGCTCTCAGCTCGAAAGGAACCTTAAGCTCTTCTAACCTATTCCAAAGGTTATTTCTAGGTACCGTATTGAAAGCCTTTCTAAAGTCCACAAAGCAGCAAAAGAGATTGGATTTATCATTGCGGCACTCCTCCATAATGATCCTAAGCGCAATAAGGTGGTCCGTTGTTGAGTGATGCCTTCTAAAACCCGCTTCAAAGCCCCTTTCCACTAATAGGTAGAGAAAAACTCCATAACTGATACAATCAAAAAATGACGAAAGCATGTAATTATAAAAGAAACTTGGAGCTTCGATCCTGTGGATCATGAGTCCGTTAGTGGCAAATAAAAATGGATTTGGGGTACAAGGAAGATGTGAAGGAGTTTGGCGGATGCAAAGATGCGCTAAAATATTTACAGAAGTAAATCACCGAGTTCGCATAGGAGCTAGACTAGAATCAATTTCATAGCCGTCACAACCTTCTCTTTCTCTTGGATATAGTATGTTATTTTCACTTTGCACTTAGCAGTTCATAAAGAAATTTGATTTAGAGATAATTATCTGCTAAAATTAACAAAGACACACTGAATCTCTTACCAGAACTGTCTACAAATATTATATTCCCGTTAATTGATGTACGGGATATCTTGATTCTCAACCATGTACTATTGACTATGAGTATCTAATTTAAATATATATACATTACCGAAAATATAAAAAAAAACATAGTAGATTTTAAATAAGTCAATATATGTTTAAACAAATCAATAGATTTTTAAACAAAAACTAAAAAAATTCTACAAGCACTACCTTTGAATCTTGATAATGTTTTCAAGACTATGTGTCTAGAGTCCACACTCCACTATCCACTCCCCAACTCGAACGGCTTCTAGGCTTCAACTCCAGCCTTCCAAGTTCCACTTCCAACTTTCAAATCATTTAGTTGAGCATTGAGCACTGAAATTTGTATTATATAGATGCTAATTACAATAGTAAAAAAAAACAAAAAATATAGAAAAATCATTGTTAAATGATGTTTTTTTCTTTCAGAAAAAAATCAAGAAAACCTATAAAATAGAAAAGCATGGATGATGGAAATAATATTAACTTAATATTTTTCTTTTTAATGAAAGTATGGTTGGAATTTGGAAAGTATAATTTTATATAATAATAAGATAAAAGTATTGATATTACTAATTTACTAATAGTAATTTATAATGAAGTTTTAGTAATTTTGTTCTCGTTCAAAAATAATAGTAATATAATGACTTTTTGAAAATTTTATTGCCCTTCAAAAATAAGTTTAAATGATAAATTTACCCTTCATAAAAAAAGTCTACTAAAATTTTTCACCATATTTGAAGGTCAAAATGCACCAGAAAGTCATTTTGCCAATCAAATTCCAGCACTGCTTACCAGCTCTTCATATAATCAACTTCAAGTATTTGACCTCTACTGCAAAAGATCAACAATGTTGTGGTAAACGACTTTAATCCTTCCCAAAATAATGAGGAGGATATTGTGGTTGTGATAATGGATTTTAATGAATATCAACAACACCAATTAGACATTGTGTAAAGGGATACGAGTGCATCAGTGCTGGAAAATTGAAGCAAAAGTATGACAGTGCTAGATCATTATTCCCTTCATATACTCTTGGTAACTAAATAGGTTCATCTGGTTTCACAAATACATATGGACAATCGAACTTATATATGGGAAATTGTATCTCTTCTTTCATTTATGATATTGTGTTACTGCAGGTTGTAGTGATTAGGGTCAGGCTCATACTTGTATTTGAACCAATCGATAATACTGGATAATCAGCCAAGGAGGCTAGGAATGACTCCTAGTGGCCTTTCATTCCTTATCTCGTTGATTCTGGATTGGGTCACCATCCCATGTGAGTTCCATTATATTATTTATAAGCTAATATAGTTGTTTATTGTATTTACAGTACCAACAATCCAGTTTACTTAAAATTACTTCAGCTAAATGATTATGTAGCGCTATGGATGGATTTCACCCCAAACAGTCAGTCTCTCCTTAAAGGAAACCAGCTGAGTTTCATAGGAAATATGTTGTGTATGTCTTTGCAATTCTAAGCTTTTGAATGTTATTAAGAGTCTCCACTACTTCAGATTTGTCAATGCCCAGGTATTTCTCCACAATCTTCTAAAATTTTGAAAAACTATTTCAAACAGGCCTTCTATCTTGGATAGATAACCAAAGGTTATTTACCAGCCCTATATAGTTTGTGTGCTTCTATATGAATCTCCAGAGCAAAATGGAGCTCCTATCAGCTCCAATTCTAGCAAGCTGAAAGAACTATGGCCTTCCCTGCATGAAGTTTGGTCCCATTGCAGGAGGTTTAAAGGCCAAATGTTTCCCACTAGCTACTGAGCATTTTGATACAGAAGCACTTATACCTCCAGCCGCTAATGTGGGTTAGTTTCTCTAGTTACGCTATGAGGGAGAGGCTATATGATGTAGATGTACAAATTACAGAAGTTGAAGAAAACTTATTAAGATAAGGATTGTAGCCTTATAGATGTAAGAAATTATAGCCTTATAATTCTTAGTATGATATTTATTTGTTTCAATCTGCACAACAAAAATGGCAAAAGTGAACATACATAACATTGAAATCTTCTTACATTGTTGTTTTGTTGTGCAGCTCCAACAAGAAGAAGAAGCAAAATAAACAAGCATTTGAGTCCTCGAAGTCGAAGTCCATGTGCTCCTCCCGAGATTTCCATATAGAAGAGTCCATGTATAAAATACTTTTGAAATACTGTTATTGTATGCTGCTTGTAGCTCTTCAGCTATTTTGTATAGTGAAAACGGATAACACTATTTACAAAGATAAATGAACTATATCTATATAGAGAGATTCAGCTAGTGGCTAATTCCAATTGCTACGAATATAGTACATCTATACAGAATAAAAGTTCAAAGAAAAACCCCAATATCCTGGTAAATGGGGAATGTAACTGAAACTCTAGAAGAACAAGTTATAAGTCCCACCAGTTGCAAGGCCCCAATCTTGGAATAATACGTTGTTCGAGATCTTGAATATGTCTGCAGAAAGAGCTAAAGAACAAAAAGAAGATGAAACTGATCCAATTAGGAAACTAAAAGCACTGAATGAATGTAGATGCAAGATGCTTAAAATGCCTAGTTTAAGGAACTATAGTATAGTGAGGAGGTGAGGTGGTTACTTGCCAATTATCATATCAGACAACAAACATCAAAATAATTTAAACTCAATGCAATGTATAATAACATAACTAAAATTGTTCTTAGCCTTGAAATGAGGTCAAATAAGAGCACCAAATGGTCAATTGGTTAATAGAATGGCAAGTGAAACATAATTAACACAACTTAGCATACGTTTATACAAGGTGTGCACACTAAATGAAATCATGGCAAGGCCAATGACTAAAAAAGGGTTATGAGTTGTATTTTTCCAAGGTTTTTATATATTTCATCGAGAAGCTATTTGAGGAGTTAGTGACTCAAGTTTTTTTTTCACTATTCTTTAATTTATAAAAAATAAAGATATATTATATTATTATTTAAATGCAACATATCAATTAGAAGAAAACTTGAACCCATCATCACCCAATGAAGATAAATCAAATTCAATCCATTATCAACACATTAAAATACTAAAATTGATGTAAGGATCATTCATAATGAATCATAACATGAAATTTTAGAAACACCAAAGAGGCTTCTTGCCTTTCATTGGCTACATCATTTTAAACCATTCTTACTTACATCGTCAATGCTCAAGGCTAGTTATCTAATATTTCTAATTACAGCCCGATATTATGTTTGATTATTATAGGGTGGGTTTAGATAGAAGCTAAGTTAAAGATCTTCAAACTTGAAAATATTCAAGAATTGATGACCTTGTTTATTAACGAGAGAACTAAAACACACCACCTAGTAAGAAATAAACACATTTGCATGGATTGTGTACTTTCCAATCTTTAATAGAACACTAAAAGAATGGGTGGTTCATGGTGTTTGAAAAACCTCCGTATAATAATAAGAAGGCTGAACTGCATTTCCTTAGGAAATTATGGGAATAATTTATTTAAGGTCACCATGTAAACTACTTTGACATTGGTGAGTTCCAAGGGATGGGTTCTAGTTTTATACAAGATTGAGAAAATGCTACACATGTCCTATTGAGAGGGTGACTCCCTCCTAAGTAGAGGCCTATCCCCCCTGCGTAATATCCTCTAAGACTTGAGTTTTCTTCTCTCTTTCCAATGTGTTTATGTTTCTACAACTTGAAACTACTTAGACACATCATCCATGTCCACCTTGGGTGGACATATCACTATTTACACAAGTATTATGTATAAAGTTAAATATGATTTTAACATTTATGTTATTTTATCCAATTTTTGTGTCTTTATACTAATCTAAAATATTTTTCCACCATACCCCAATTTTTGGCATTCTTTCCTCTCCAGCCCCTTGGAAACCTTCCTATGGTTTTACGATTAAAGGAACTTTGAGACCTAAAATGGGTCGTCTAAGTTAAATATCATTTTGACCTTAAAATTCATCTAATGAACCTATGGAAGTTTACCACCACTCACCTCCACCAGCTTCTTAATTAAATCCATACATTGTTGTTGCACCCATCCACGGTACACTAGTCCACTGGGTTATAGTCCGCATTGTTCCATCCACCATTGGGTGATTCCATGAAGGTGGGTAACACTTTTTGGCCAAATTTGGCAATGAAAACCTAATTTTTTACTCATGTGCTAGATACAAGCCCTCGAAATGCATATATGTCTTGTGAATTTCGACTTGTAATAAAAAAACAAATTGTAGAATATTATGCTCGCTTCCCAATGATATATATTTTTAAATATTTCGATGTCATTTGATGTGTGAAATTTTGCATTTAATGAACTGTGTGACCTTAAAAAATTGAGGAAGTTAATAAGTGGCTCATGTCCAACCCCTATAATTCATTCCTACATTAATAATTAATATATTTGTGTGTGTGTGTGTGTGAGCATGATCTACACAAAATGCACTATGGTCTGCATATTTTTTTGTTAATTTATTTCGCAATATACAACTATTTATTATTTTTCAAAAGTGACCACATCTGATTTCAGCATCATTTTATACACATGTGTGTCCATCCCAACTTTTTTTCACTGTTTTCAAAAATTGAAAAACCAAAGATACCCTTTTGAAGAGGACACGTCAATGTGTGGTATGTGCACTTTTGAGAAATTTTATGATGTGTATTTTTTACCCTGCGGATTTTTCTTTGAGGTGCTTCGAAGTTGTTTTCAGGTTTTTTAAGTGTAAGTTTTAGAACTAGTTAAAAAAAAACATATGAATGGCAAAATGCATGCATGATACCTCAATGGATAGAGTATTGGGTGATGAATCTATCGGTATGAAATCCACTCAGTTGTGTGCCATGAATCGTAGGGTTTACACCCCTAGAAGACACATAGAAACATTGATTTTCTCGTGAGAGGGATAATTCTCTATTTTTCAGGCCCTCGATTGAGGTCCAAAGCTCGATCGAGGTGTTTAAATCCATTGATCGATGTTTTAATGGAAGCTCAATCGAGGGTTTATTAATTAACTCTTGATCAAGGGTCTAATAAACCCTTGATTGAGCTACTGTTAAACACTAAAAAAAAGCTTTGTACACGAGTACCAAGGTTTTATATGCACGCTAACTACGTTTATATTTAGTACAAAAAACTTAGGAGATAAATCCTAGCCCCCTGGTTCTCAACATATTATGGACACTAACTACCATAATCCATATCTAAAAGATTCATTAGTACAAAATAAGGAATTAGCTACTACGCGACTAAAATTTCTAGTCACCACTGGTTTTTCAAGTGATTTACTACTAAATGTGAGCAATTTTGATTGACCGAACTATAAATGACTAAAATTAATAACTAATTTAGTCACCAATTAACAAATATGACTAGATAATACATGAGAGAGTTAAAAATGACTAACATAAATGACTAATTTAGTCACGGCATAAAAAAATGACTAGCTAGAAGAATATGAATTAGTCATTTATGTTAGTCATTTTTTATTGTTACTCCAACAATGAAAAATTGCAATTTTTTGACTTTAAAAAGTTATGTAATGGATAAATGGGGGCTTCCAATTGTCTTCCCAAATGCTGCAATTCATTAAATAACTAAAATTATGACTCCTTTCACAAAAATTTCCTACGCATATGTTTTCATAGAAAACAACTCTATGTTTGATGAACTAGGAAAATGGGTTGTTGATTCATAAGAAGATATGTTCGTCTGGATAGAGTCTTAGGAAGATGAGGTATTATATCCCCTTCACAAGCACATTCACTTTAATTTTTTCATGATTTGTATCTTCAAGGTTGGTATAGTTTTTGAGATGGAGTTCTCTAGAGCTAACAATAAATATCCAATCTAATATTATACCAATAATTTATGGTTTATAAGTGAAAATTTTTGAAACTCCCAAACAATATCAAATACAAATATTACAAAATATACCATTACTCATTATATATATAAGAATAAAATCAATGATGGAAAAATATATGTTTATTATATTGACCAAACCCATCAATTTCTCCATATAAATCGCTCATACAATCCCATGCTTCATTTTACATTCATAAACAAACATATGCTATAGTTATTTGCATTTTCAACAAGTTTACTATATTGACCAAACCCATCAATCTCTTCATATCAATCACTCATGCAATCTCATGTTCCATTTTACATTTATAAGAAAATATTCAACTTGGTAAAAACGAATTCACACATGGTGTATATATATCCGGCGTAAACCTTGATTAATTTTGTAACTTCATTTTTACTCTTCAACTTCGTAAAAAGAAATTCACACATGGTGTAGATATGTGCATCTTAAACACTGATTATTAGTTTTGTAACTTTGTTTTATTTTAGTGCAAAAAGTTAAAAAAATGTAAAGTAAGTTAAAAAAAAACTTATTACTTTGGAATATTTATCTTGTTACAAAGGAATAGTTTGTTTCTATACCATTAAAAAAATAAATTGCTTTTCTAAAGTAATATAACAAAAAGGAATGAAATAAGTTGTTTCACATTTCTCCTTTATATATAATAATCATTAATTTGAGTAGTAAAATCCCGCTCAACATTCAAAATTGAACCCTTCCCAACCCTTCCAAAGGGTTCTAGGCCTTCCTAGAAGTGTAAAATTAAAATTGCCCTTCAAAAAAATATTAAAATCTGAATTTCACCCTTCCAATTAAGAAGGACATAATTTATATCAACATTTCAATAGAAGAGCAACATTTGAAATTATCCATCCATATAAATTTCTCAATATGTTGAAATTCCTATGCTATAAAGTTCGACTCATCAATCAAAATATTGGAAATATCATAAATTATAATCACTCACTCACTCACGTCATGCCCTCAGTGTTTAGCTATGCAAGATGACCAATGATCACTAACGACTACGAGGCATTGGCCACCAAGATGTGACTTTGAATCCCAAGTCATTTGGGGTTGCACTCTAAAGTGTGACAATGTGTCAGGGATTGTGACTATAATAACAAAGAACAACTACTAGTCTACTACTTGGCCCGAAACGAGCCCAAAAATTTGTGCTTACTATCTATGTGAACCTGACTACCAATGTCCACTCGTTTTTCATCAAAATGAAATTCAAATCGCCAGTTTGATGAGCCCTACTCTACAAGATTTCATTGCATGCACGATTATCACAGACACATGACAACTATAAATAGCACTCAATGAATGCAACTACAAATAATGGCATGCTTCTAGGATCACAGATTATGCCGAGGTCGATTTATGCATTGATACAGGGAGGTGTCACTAGGCACTTGATATAGAAAAACAATGAGCTAGAAAAAAAATTGGACCAAAGCACCACAATGGTTATTAAGAAATTTAAAATAACAATTTTTGTCTTAAGAATAGTCTTTAATTTGATGGGTGACATGATCATGATGTAATCTCCCTCCATCCTTCCAAACATTTGTGGTTTCTCACAACTTTTTTCATGGGTTCTCACCACCAAAATACATATAAAAATTACTTGTATTTTCATCATCTTCTCTTTAAATCCTCATCTCATAGACATAACTAAGGATTATTATGCATGCACATCCTCACCTTATAATATCAATTGGGTCAAGGCGAAGAGACATCCATAAAATATCAAATGTGTCAAGACACAAAGAGTAAGAGACAACTATAAGTAAGTCTTATATTAAATTTACTATATAGGTCTTTAATTGACACTATCAACTGAGATTTGATACATTGGATTGTTGTGATAATCTTTTCACTCCTTACCAATGTGATATGAAAGGCATTATTTGAAGGCGAAGTCCATAATTTTACATCTTCTTCCTCATTCTCATGCCTTTTGGTAAGACAATAAGGAGGGTAGTGACCCACATCAAAATGTAAAATGGTTTCGACAAAGAGGTATACAAATTAATTGTTTTCATTAAATAAATTAAATTTCCTACCCGTGACTTTCGATTCACCGAATCGTGGACTGGTACAAAACACAACAAATTTTAGAACCTTGAGCTCTTAATTACTCACACCTAGAACTTTCTCAAAGCATGCCATTAATAAACTTATTTTGGTGTTCTAGTTCACTTTGAAAGGAAGATTGTTGATACTTAGACATGGAGTGAGTGGCAAGGCTTCAATTGAATTGGGCTTGATTCCATTGCCCCTCTATCCCATACATGTATTTTCTTACGTTAAGTGTTAAACAACAAAATTTGATGCCTCGGCCCCAAAGATGATATCGTTTCTCACTTGCTTGGTATGCAGTATTTTTTTTAATGTTTTTTTAGTTGTGTATTATTTTTTCTTAGGTGCCCAATCCCATCATTCTTACATCACTCGGGATTGGACTGCTACCCTCTTTCTAGTTTGAATTAAGTTTTTGGTTGTATATATTGGTTGTAGGTTTATTATAGCCTTGTTTTGCTTAGTGGATTTATTTTGTACATAGTTAACAGTAAGTAATTCTCTCATGGTTCTAGTTTTTCTTTAAGACTATATCTAGTTACGACATTTAGCACTATGCATAAGATCAAGCGAATTCCCCAATATGGTTATTGCATAGTCTAAATAGTTTTTTTTGTGTAATGAAGCGTGCTCCAACTTGAAAAAAATACTATAGAATAGTTGTTATGTTACTTACTCTAAAATTAGTGTTACATATTTGTCAAATTAATGCATTTAAATTAAGTTTCATTTAAAATATGTCATATTTTTGTATAGATATTAAAAGGTGTTCAATTCTTTAAAATTGTAAAAATTTAAATGAACAATATTTGCTTTTTTGCATTTTTGAAAAAAAATAATAATTAATTTATACTTGCCAAATAAAGTACAATTATTTATATTACCCTTCATCTTTAAAGGGCTCAAGAATAAAACTAAGGGCTCGAATAATACAACTATTTATATTGCACTTCATATTTGAAGGGCTCGGAGAATAAATGCCCTTCCAATTAAAATTAAGACCCACCCTTCAAATTTGATCACTGCTCCCGCTCATTGTTCCATGGGCCAACCAAAATACAAATGAGGTTGTTAATAACCTTCCCAACAAGGCTCTAGCAGGAATTCTGATCCCATAAGACTAGGTATTATTTTTCCAGTAACTACTCAAATTTAGGATTTGAGAAACGTCACTTTAAACTGTCCTATCTAACCTTCCATTCCGCCTGCCATTCTGTGTGTCATTTTCATAACAGAGGTCAGAGGATATTCACAGATCTTGTGATGAAGTTGTCATGCACTTCTGTTGTTTCGATGCATGTGTTTATATGTACAGTCTTCATCAAAGGGAAGTTGGAACTTGCAGAGAAGTTGAAGAAATGAAACTTTGAAATTGCCTGCATGTTTCTTGTAGAAGAATCTTGCTACCATAAATGATTTTGGCATTCCCAGAAAACCTATCATGGGTCACCTAGATACATGTATGAAGTAGATTAGAAATAACAGGATTGTTTATCTTCTTGTAGCTACAAGCTCAGTCTCGTTTGTCATTTGTTTCTCCTCTGATGATCAAGAAACAGTGAGGAATCCCAGGCTTAGGAGAACTTTTAGCTTCCATCCGAGTTACTCCCAAGCTATGGACAAGTTGGCTCCGTCTCCTTCTCCTGAAATAGTAAGTTACGGAGATAAAAAGAGTATTTCTCCAGAAATCTAGTTGCATGGAAATAACCCTAGTGTAGATAGTGATGGTTACCAAAATAGTAATAGTTTAAAGTAGAAGCACAGTGGTGAGAATTTGGATTCGAAGAAGGGACAATTGGAGAGTCAGTATCTAGAGCATGTTGTGGAGAAAGAATCTCGACCGGTAAATAAATCTCAAAACATCTCTGAATTCGGTGCAGTAGTTGATAGTACTTATGGTAAAGTATATACAGTGAAAAAGAAAGAAAACCCACCAGTCCAGTGTGATATATATTCTGGGAAATGGGTTAGTGATGATGCATATCCTCTTTATCTTTCTGGAGAATGCCCTTATATGAGCGATGCATTTGACTGCAAAGGGAATGGGCGCCTGGAATCAGGATATACACAATGGAGATGGCAACCTAGATGTCACATGCCCCAATTTTGCAAAATAATATTATCTTATTTGATTTTATTCCAAGACATTATGTTAAATTTTATGCTAAAGTTGTAATTGATGACTCGGTAGAGTAAAGGATGTTGAATGTAATTATGAATATTTTAATTATAAATAAATAAAAAGTGGAGACAACAGCTTGGGAGACTTGTTAAAAGAGTGTTTACTGGTCAAGTTGGTAGAGGAGACTGGGTGGAAGGCAAATAGACAAGTGGTAGCATCCTTAAACACTTCCAATGTTGCAAGTGACAAAATTCCTACATTTGGGGTCATGATCCCCCAAGAAAGTGGGATCAGAGCAGGTGGCTCAATTAATGACAACTAACCCAAAAAGACCTAGGAAATGTTAATAAAAATTCCCATTGAAGAGAGCTAAGGCTACTCATTCCAAGAAGAGAATCATTCGGACGAATGTACTTCAAAGGATTTCATTGGGAAGGGAATTTCTGGAAGGTGTTTGAGGGGTAAAATACAGAGAATGATCTAGTATAGCTATTCAGCTGAAGGATCTTTCTACTGAGTGCAGAGTTAGTACCGAGCCATTGGACTAGTATTTTGTTGTTTGCTCCACCATTTCCCAGCCAAGGAGACTAGGAATAGGCTCAGGGGTCCTGAAAATACGTTGTTTGAGCGCTCTCTAGGAGTTGGTAGGGAGGAACGACCTCCCAACGCTATTGTCATCCATCTTTAAATAGGTTCTACAGTCTTTTATATGCTGTGTTAAAAGATTATTTCTGAGAATGAATAATGAATGATTTACATGTTATGTAGTGAACTGTTCGAATTTATAATCTTTTAGTTGTTGAATGTTGAATCTGTATTTAGATGAGATAATCCTACCTGTGTTTTTCCCCATCTGAATAAACTCGACCGTAATCTAGCACAGGTAGTGTGTTTAAAATAGATGAAGATATGATAGAAATCTCAATTGATTAGAGTTATTTTGTATTCCAGAACAATGGAGTAATTTATTTCTGTATATAGATGTTTCCAGGAAAGGACACTAATCTGTCTAATTAAGTTATTGTTTAAGAATGAGACTATTGTATTAAGAATGCTAGTAAAGAAGTATACATAATACTGTACAAACAACTGGTTTATTTATTTTAACAAGTTGACTAGTGTAAATAGGTTATTTATCTTATTTAGAACTGTATTTCTGTAAAATGAAACTATTAACCTCTCACATAGGTAAAAGATTTAACTTAGATAAACATTCATTTATTTTTGAGAAGAAAGAACCAAGTCATTTTACAGAGTTATTTTATTGTTCATACTGTTTAACTATTTCTACAAATGTTCACATTTCAAGTAGGGTAATTCTAGTATAGTTCTTTTTATAAATTAACTACAACAATTATAATAATGTAACAAGGAAATAATGACAAAACCTATCTATGTACTTATTAAAAAGACTGAATACAATGTTAGATAATATTTAATAAATATTATTTATATATGAACCAATTCATTTAAATAAACTAAACAAAAAATTATTATAAAAGAAAATACCAGGTCGAAACCCTTATAGTATTAACATTATAAATACAAAATTATAATTTATAGCATAAACATTGTAATTCATAGTAATAATAATATAATCAGATAAGCAATAATCACAAGATTTGGATTATTTAGTTTTCTGAAACTTCAATTATAAAATATTATTATAGTCCTATAAGTACAGAGAAAGATAACAATGAAAGTAGAACCATTATATACCTGTAACAAACAAGTATTTAACATTTATTATTAAACTAATCTACAGATTAATTAAAGAAATTATTTATACACAGGTCTCTAACAGGAATCAACCTTGCTCGAATATCCGAGATTATAAACAAAGTACCATAATAGAAAGAATTAACAGAATAGAAATTAATAATATAATTTAATTCAAGATAATTTTAACAAGTGAAGATTTCTTAACACGGTCGAAATAGGGTAAAAACCCTAGTATTTAAATTTACAGTAAGAGCATCAAAATAACCGAGTCCGAGCTCAATAGAGTTAAATATCTATACTTAAAATTTAAACAAAGATGGCTTGACAGGCCACAGAAACTATTAATGAAACTGTACACAGAAACAAGTAAAACAAAATTTACAAGTCACGGCATAAGCCAGAAAACCCTGCTAATAGCAAGGGTTTAGTAAATAAAAAATAAACAAGCTAACCAAGAAACCATAAACCATGAAGGGTCATTTGCAGGCCACGACTTCTAACCAAAACTATTCCATAAATAACTGAACAAGCATGGATTGCCATGGGTTGACCAGGGCTTACTCATAAGAAAGAAGCTGACCCTACACATTTGTACCAGCTACAAAGAGAATTGTAAACTGTCACCTGCAAGGATACAAGCCACAACATTAAAATTTATGCATTATATCATAACTGAGATACGAATAAGTTGCAGAACTGTTAAAAAGAATTTTTTTTACCTGGAAATGAAGGTAATATAGCCACCAAAGCTTCCAAGGTAATATAGCCACCAAAGAACAAGAGCGCTGCTATCAGTAAAATAAAGGGCCAACCCTTCATCTCTCTTGTGACAGAGATGGGTCCAACGAGTGCACAAACCACTGCTAGTAGCAGCAAGGAGAAGGGAGCAATGACCAAGCAAGAAGTGGACGGTAGAGCTCAAAGTTGTCATCATTTGAAGCTTAAGAACATGCTCTCACAAACCCTATGATAGATCAGGCCGTAGTTAAAGTCATGGCTCTTAATAAATTATTTCCAGGATAAACTTACAGTCCTTTAAACTACCCCTATAAGCAAGCCATGGAGGAACAAACCCAAAAACTACACACAGTCTAATTTGTAAGCTAAATGTCATGACTCTCATTAAAATTTTGCAGGGTGAACTCACGGTGTAGACAAGGAGCGAGGACGAAGAAGGTTGACTGAACAATGTAACTAGGACATGGAGCTCGTTCTTTTCATAGTAGGGTAAGCATGGCGGAGAAGACACAGTTGTAGAGCGGCCCGAAGGCCCGAAAATGACAGAGGATAATGATGAAGTCTAGGGTCACACCAACCCTTATACTCCCAACACTTGACCGAGAAAGAACCACGTGTTCTCACAAATATTTCAACCATGCAGTGGGTCGACTCTATAGTTCCTGCATGCAAATTATTTTCCAATTATTCAAAACAAAATTTTATGCATAATCATATAATATGGTAATCATACAAAGGTTCTACGTATTCATGGAGGTCAACCTATGGATGCATGGCTTAAACTATGAAAGCTCGAATCATTGCCAAGCTTATAATATAGTCATCATATAGTTTGGGGACGAGGGCGATGTCAAAGACTTGTTTTTATACATAAACTTACACATAATCTCATCGATGGTGTGGTCTAACGCCACATCCATTTCCCATTGCAAGTTACAATATAAACTTTATAATTAGATGTTTATTCATATTAAGCTTTTGGTTGACCATGAAATCAACGAAATCTTATAATCCATATTCATGCTCAAAGTATTTTATGCATATAAGCTTTAGTTTATCACTAATGGTTTATCCATTATTTCATAACATCAATAGTATAGTTACATATGTTGATAGGCCTTGAGCTATCGAAACTAGGTTTATAAAGTAAATCTTATGATACTTAGGAGATGCTAATAAAAATACTATTTCATCACCTAGCCAAACTATGATAATAAAGTATTTCTAAAAGAATTTTCATAGCTAATCATATTGTCACCAACATTTATGTTGTGACTTGATAATTTTTAGAACATAGTTTTAATTAGGATCATGATCTTTATAAACCTTATCTGTTTCTAACCAGAATTACTCGTAAACATGAATATTTTATAAACAAGATAATTCATGTGAGTATTGGGGAGTATCATAGAAAATATCATTTTCAGTGGGTGGAAATTACTCGGATGATGGCTACGAATCCTTTACATAGCTCAGATCAACAAAGTTTTATAACATTTGTCTTTTTACCAACCATGACAACTACTTTTAGCTTCTCGAGGTTTTTTATTAGTAACATAATCTTTTAGAACTGTCTAGTACTTGCATGAGGTAATAAATCAATCTCTCTTGAAGGATTATTATAAGTTGATAATGTTTATTACTTTTAGAACAATCATTACAACATTATAGGTTATGCACTATAGGTGAAATTAACTTACGATAAAGATCACAAGTTGTGAACCAGGGAGAATAATTACTGTCGCTATTGACATTTAAGAAAGAAACTCTTCTATATATATATTGTTGACAAAAATAATTGAAAGAAACAAACTACTGGTTTTACCTCATAGAAGTAGATTGATATGTAATAGCTTATTTACCGAGCTTTTTATTTTGCAAATAGAAATATAGCTGAATGCTTTATGAAATTAAAAAGCGTTACTTGATCATTCATACCTGTAAACCTGTAAGGACAAATAGGCTTTCTGTGTCAGCGTAAACGCTAAGTAAGCCCCAGAATCCAAGACAGTTCCACCTACTTGTCGCAATTTTAAAAATCATCAACAAATTGAAAGAGGAATTATTGTACAAGTTAAACCTAACCTTGTGTTAAAATTAGAATGCTAAGTTACTTAATTGAGATTATGTATTAACTAATCTTGTAACCAATTCTTTTATAGATAACTGTTAGCTGTTAGCAGACTGCTTTCTCAGCATTTTATGTATTTTCAAAATTTTTAAATTTTTATGAAAATTTGGGGTTTTGACATATGGTATCAGAGCATAAGGTTCAAACACTAGGCATTAATGAAGCCCAACTAGCTTTCATGAAATAGTAAATTAAATTATTATGCTGATGTATTTTTCTTTTAAATGTTATTCAACAGAGAATTGTTTTCTGAAGTTTAACAGAAAAGTATGAAAAGGATGGAAGAGTATGCAGAGGAGGAGTCTCTAGTTACTGAAACATGAAATCTACCAAGAGATCCTATACCAGAGGATTTAACTACAAATTCCTCAGAATTGTTACAAACTGTAAAGCACCTAAAAACTGAAATGGAGTCTATAAAACTAGAAAATGAAAGGATTCTGAGGGCTCAAGAAGAGTTGAATCAAATCCTAACTGAAAAGTTTCAAACTGAGGGTAGGGGTAGAAGAACAAAATCTGAAGATACCAGTCATCAATGTAAATCTAAAAATATGAAACATACTAAAACTGAAATTAGTTCGTCTTCTGATGTGTTTGGTGAACAACGAAACTATTATACTACCAGTGATAGTAGTGATGATGATCAGTACACTAAAAAGAGGAAATACAAACCTTATGAGGAAATTTCCAGGGAATTCAAAAAGATAAAACCACCAACCTTTAATGGAGAAATGAAGAAGGGGGAGGAAGTTGAATCCTGGTTATCTGGGATGAAGAAGTACTTCCAAATATATAACTATTCTAACCAGTTAAAGGCTAGAATGGCTATTTATAACCTCTCAAAAAAGTCTGACATTTGGTGGTAGGACTTGAAAAGAGTTAAGGGCATAAAAGAGAAAAATGTAAACTGGAGTACCTTTAAGAGGTATTTCAAAAAGAAATTTCTATCTGAGCAATATTATGAGGAGAGAGACAAAGATTTTTATGAGCTGAAGTTAGGATCAATGACAATGAAGGATATGAACAACAAGTTCTTAAGTCTACTTAGGTATGTACCATACCTTGTAGATGAGAAACCAAAGCTACAATGATTCCTTAGCTGTCTCCCTTATCATATTAAAGATATAATCGAATTTGATAACCCAAAGACCTTGGAGGAAGCATGAGAAAAGATAACTTTTGTTTTGAGTAGAACCGAAAAAAAGAAAGCTTGGCTAACTGGAAAGCTAAGAAAAATAATAATCAGTTTGAACAAAAGAAGAAGGATTTTGTGCCTAACAAAAAATTTAAGAACAATAGGGCCAAAAATTATCTTAATAACAAGAACTTCCAAGGAAATAAGAACAATGCACCTAACAACCAAAATAATTCTAAAGGTATGGATTTTGCAAATAATCATGGAAATTTTACCAAGAAATTTGAACGCAAGGAGCCTATCAAGTGTTGGGAGTGTAATGGCCCACACTATGCTTCAGTCTATCCAAACCGGAAGAAAACTGGTAACAACATTCATACCATATAGGAGGAGATGACCATTGGGGAACTAGCGAGGACCATGCCCAGGATTAATGCAGCTTTGGAGAATCGACAAGCTGAATATCAGACTTCCATGGTGGAAGTAGAAGGTATGATAAATCGGACCCCTGTAACTATTTTGATTGATTGAGGAGCTAGTCTCAGTTATATTGCACCTCTAATAGTAGAAAAATGTAAGTTATCTATTGATAAGTTTGAGAATTCATGGTTAGTTAAGTTAGCCATAGGTGCTAAAATAAGGGTAACTTGCTTTGTTAAAGAATGTGCAATAGTCATGGATAAATTTGAAACTGTTGTTAAACTCAATGTTTTGCCTCTTGGTTCTTATGATTTGCTGATTGGTATGGACTGGTTAGAACAACATAGAGTAATTCTAAATTATTATGATAAAACTTTCACATGTTTAAACAGTGATGAAAAACTAGTAAGTGTTAAAGGAATCCCTAGAAAAACTACCATAAGGCAGATTTCTACCCTACAGCTTAAGAGAGCTATTAGAAAGGGATGTAAAGCTTATGCAGTAACAATAACTGATGAGGAAAGTTTAATTAAAATAGATAAGTTAAAAATGGAAGACATACCAGTCTTAAGAGAATATGTTGATGTATTCCCAGAATAAATTCCGGGATTACCTCCGAAAAGGGAATTGGATTTCACCATTGAACTAGTACTGGGTGTAGTACCTAGTTCAAAATCCCCGTATCGAATGAACATACTCGAACTTAATGAATTAAAATCTCAATTAAAGAAATTAATTGATAAAAAGTATATTCACCCAAGTGTGTCTCCATGGGGGGCATCTGTCATCTTCATCAAGAAGAAGGACGGAACTATGCGACTTTGCATAGATTATCGTCAGTTGAAAAATATGACCATCAAAAATCGATATCCGTTGCCCCGCATAGATGATCTGTTTGATCAACTACGAGGATCCATGGTGTTTTCGAAAATAGATTTAAGGTTTGGATATCATCAATTAAGGATTAAAGATGAAGACATCTTTAAGACAGCTTTGAGAACTAGATATGGTCATTACGAATTTGTCGTAATGCCATTTGGGCTTACTAATTCCCTAGCTGTCTTCATGTGTTTAATGAATAATGTTATTCATAAGTATTTAGATATGTTTGTGGTCGTATTTGTCGACGACATTCTAATCTATTCAAAAAATGAAGAAGAACATAAAGAACATCTAAAAATTGTTTTGCAAGAGTTGCGAGAACATCAACTCTTCGAGAAGTTTAGTAAATGTGATTTATTCAAGGATAAGATTCAGTATTTAGGTCACGTAGTGACCAAGGAAGGAATTTTCGTAGATCCTGAAAAGATAAGAGCAATCGAATATTGGCCGGTTCCTAAGGATGTGATGGATGTTCGATCTTTCATGGGCATTACTGGTTACTACCGGAGGTTCATTAAAGGTTTTTCGAGGATAGAAAATCCGATAACTTCCTTGCAGAAGAAAGGAAAGAAGTTCAATTGGAATCAGAAGTGCGAAGAAAGCTTTAAAAAGTTAAAAAATTTATTAACCAATGCACTTATTTTAAGAATAGCAGATCCTAATAAAGAATTTGTAGTATGTACTGACGCCTGTAATGATGGCTTAGGTGGTGTTCTGACTCAAGAGGGGCATGTGTTATTGCCTATGAGTCTAGAAATTTAAAAGTTCATGAAAAGAATTATGCAACATAATAAATGATTGAAATATCTTTTAGATCAGCCTAATCTAAATGCCACACAAGCTAGGTGGTTAGCTTTCTTAAGCGAGTATGATTTCGAAATTCAGCATATAAAAGGTAAAAACAATAAAGTTGTTGATGCGTTAAGTAGGAATGCAAGGCTAAATTTTGCAGCAGCTATCGGCACCTATGTTTCAGAATTAGATGAATAGCTTAAAGAAGGAATAGAACAAGATGAAATTTACCAGAATTTGCAAGCTAAAGTTAAAGAAAATCCAATAGAAAACTTAATTAAAGGTTACAGTTTAAATGAAAAAGAATTTTAGCTGTATAAAGATAGATTGTATGTACCTAACATACCTAAAGTTAAGCTATTAATTATGGATGAAATTCATAAAACACCATATTCGAGTCATCCAGGTTATCAAAAGACTATAACCATGTTAAGAAAAGAGTATTTCTTACCAAATATGAAAACTGAAGTAGCATAATATATTGCTAGGTCTTTGGAATGTCAACAGGTAAAAACTGAACATCAACACCCGGTTGGTTTGCTTCAGTCTTTACCCATCCCCATCTTGAAATGGGAGATAATTAGTCTAGATTTTATTACTGGGCTTCCTGGAAATCAAAATCAGAATGATTCTATCATGGTAGTAGTTGATAAGTTAAGAAAAACAACTCACTTTATACCTGTTAAAACTACTTACAAAGATGCAAATATAGCTGATATTTTTCTGAAACAGATTTTTCAATTGCATGGAGTACCAAAAGTCATAATCTCAGATAGAGATCCTAAGTTTACAGGAAACTTTTGGAAGTCTTTGTTTAAAGGGTAAACCAGGACTTCTTTCCATCCTCAAACAGATGGACAAACTGAAAGGGTAAACCAGGTACTGGAAGATCTATTAAGAATGTATGTGAAAGATCAACCAGGTAAATGGGAGGACTATTTACATCTTGTAGAATTTTCTTATAATAATAATTATCAGACATCAGCCAGATTTAGTCCTTTTGAAATTTTATATGGACGGAAATGTAATACTCCTATCTCTTGGAGTAATCCAGTAGATAGACTAGTATTGGGTCCAGAACCGTTAAGAGAAATGGAAGAAATTGTAAAACAAGTGCAGGGAAATCTGAAAGTGGCACAGGATCGGCAGAAAAGTCAAGCAGACTTAAAAAGAACTCCAAAGGAGTTTCAGGTAGGTGAACATGTGTTCATCAAGGTAAGGCCCAAAAAGAGCTCTCTGATATTGGGGAGTTGTGCAAAATTGGCACCACATTACTGTGGCCCATTTGAAATTTTGTCTAGGATTGGACAAGTAGCTTATCAATTAGCATTACCACCCAACTTAAGAGTACATAATGTTTTTCACATTTCTGTTTTAAAGAAATATGTTCATGATGCTACTCATGTTGTTAATTGGAATGATGTACAGGTGGAACTAGAAGGGGATTTTCTAGTGGAACCGGACTGTATCCTTGGGAGGAGGGAGATTACACTTCAGAACCACACTATTGGACAGGTAAAGGTGCAATGGAAGCACCTTAGTCCAGAAGAAGCCACTTGGGAATTGGAAAGTAAAATGCGAGATGCATATCTGATTCTGTTCCAGGGGATTTCTGAGGATGAAGAATAAATAACATCAAGGTCGATGTTATATTCTAACGGGGTGTGTATGTCACATGCCCCAATTTTGCAAAATAATATTATCTTATTTGATTTTATTCCAAGACATTATGTTAAATTTTATGCTAAAGTTGTAATTGATGACTCAACAAAGTCAAGGATGTTGAATGTAATTATGAATATTTTAATTATAAATAAATAAAAAGTGGAGACAACAGCTTGGGAGACTTGTTAAAAGAGTGTTTACTGGTCAAGTTGGTAGAGGAGATTGGGTGGAAGGCAAATAGACAAGTGGTAGCATCCTTAAACACTTCCAATGTTGCAGGTGGCAAACTTCCTACATTTGGGGTCATGATCCCCCAAAAAAGTGGGATCATAGCAGGTGGCTCAATTAATGACAACTAACCCAAAAAGACCTAGGAAATCTTAATAAAAATGCCCATTGAAGAGAGGTGAGGCTGCTCATTCCAAGAATAGAATCATTCACACGAATGTACTTCAAAGGATTTCATTGGGAAGGGAATTTCTGGAAGGTGTTTGAGGGGTAAACTGCAGAGAATGATCTAGTACATCTATTCAGCTGAAGGATATTGCTGTTGAGTGCAAAGTTAGTACTGAGCCATTGGACTAGTATTTTGTTGCTTGCTCCACCAGTTCCCAGCCACAGACACCAAGAACAGGCTCGGGGGTCCTCAGAAGACACTGTTTGAGCGCTCTCTAGGAGTTGGTAGGGAGGAACGGCCTCCAAACACTGTTGTCATCCAGCCTTAAACAGGTTCTACAGTCTTTTATATGCTATGTTAAAAGTTTATTTCTAAGAATGAATAATGAATGATTTACATGTTATGTAGTGAACTGATCGAATTTATAATCTTTTAGTTGATGAGTGTTGAATCTGTATTTAGATGAGATAATCCTACCTATGTTTTTCCCCGTTTGGATAAACAAGACCGTACTCTGGCACATGTAGTGTGTTTAAAATAGATGAAGATATGATAGAAATCTGGATTGATTAGAGTTATTTTGTATTCCAGAACAATGGAGTAATTTATTTCTGTATATAGATGTTTCCAGGAAAGGATACTAATCTATCTAATTAAGTTATTGTTTAAGAATCAGACTATTGTATTAAGAATGCTAGCAAAGAAGTATACATAATACTGTACAAACAACATGTTTATTTCTTTTAACAAGTTGACTACTGTAAATAGGTTATTTATCTTATTCAGAACTGTATTTCTGTAAAATGAAACTATTAACCTGTCACATAGGTAAAAGATTTAACTTAGATAAACATTCATTTATTTCTGAGAAGAAAGAACCAAGTCATTTTAAAGAGTTATTTTATTGTTCATACTGTTTAACTATTTCTACAAATGTTCACATCTCAAGTAGGGTAATTCTAGTATAGTTCTTTTTATAAATTAACTACAGCAATTATAATAATGTAACAAGGAAATTATGACAAAACCTATCTATGTACTTATTAAAAAGATTGAATACAATGTTAGATAATATTTAATAAATATTATTTATATATGAATCAATTCATTTAAATAAACTAAACAAAAATTTATTATAAAAGAAAATGCAGGGTCGAAACCCTTATAGTATTAACATTAAAAATACTAACATTATAATTTATAGCATAAACATTGTAATTCATAGTAATAATAATATAATCAGATAAGCAATAATCACAAGATTTGGATTATTTAGTTTTTTGAAACTTCAATTATAAAATGTTATTACAGTCCTATAAAGACAGAGAAAGATAACAATGAAAGTATAACCATTATATACCTATAACAAACAAGTATTTAAGATTTATTATTAAACTAACCTGCAGATTAATTAAAGAAATTATTTATACACAGGTCACTAACAAGATTCAACCTTGCTCGAATATCCAAGCTTATAAACAAAGTACCATAATAGAAATAATTAACAGAATAGAAATTAATAATATAATTTAATTCAAGATAATTTTAATAAGCGAAGATTTCTTAACACAGTCGAAATAGGGTAAAAACCCTAGTATTTAAATTTATAGTAAGAGCATCAAAATAACCGAGTCCGAGCTCAATAGAGTTAAATATCTATATTTAAAATTTAAATAGAGATGGCTTGATAGGCCGCATAAACTATTGATGAAACCGTACACAGAAACAAGTAAAACAAAATTTACAAGTCACAGCATAAGCCAGAAAACCGTGCTAACAGCAAGGGTTTAGTAAATAAAAACTAAACAAGCTAATCAAGAAATAGTAAACCATGAAGGGTCATTTGCAGGCCATGACTTCCAACTGAAACTGTTCCATAAAGAACTGAACAAGCATGGATTTCCATGGGTTGACCAAGGCTTACTCGTAAGCAAGAAGTCAACCCTACACATTTGTACAAGCTGCAAAGAGAATTGTAAACTGTCACCTACAAGGATACGAGCCACAACATTAAAATTTATGCATTATATCATAACTGAGATAAGAATAAGTTGCAGAACTATTAAAAAGAATTTTTTTCTTACCTGGAAGCAAAGGTAATATAGCCACCAAAGAACAGGAGCACCGCTATCAGCAAAATAAAGGGCCAACCCTTCATCCCTCTTGTGACAGAGATGGGTCCAACGAGTGCACAAACCATTGCTAGCAGCAGCAAGGAGAAGGGAGCAACGACCAAGCAAGAAGTAGACGATAGAGCTCAAAGCTGTCACCATGCAAAGCTTAAGAACATGCTCTCACAAACCCTATGACAGAGCAGGCTGTAGTTAAAGCCACGGCTCTTAATAAATTATTGCTAGGATAAACTTATAGTCCTTTAAACTACCCTTATAAGCAAGTCATGGAGGAACAAACCCAAAAACTACACACAGTCCAAGCTGTAAGCTAAATGTCACGGCTCTCATCAAACTTTTGTAGGGTGAACTCACGGTGCAGACAAAGAGCAAGGACAAAGAAGGTTAACTGAACAACGTAACCAAGACGTGGAGCTCGTTCTTTTCACAGTAGGGTAAGCATGGCGGCCAAGACACAGTTGCAGAGCATCCCGAAGGCCCGAAAATGATGGAGGAGAATGACGAAGTCTAGGGTTACACCAACCCTTATACTCCCAACACTTGGCCGAGAAAGAACCACCTGGTCTCACAAATATTTCAACCATGCAGTGGGTTGACTCTATAGTCCCTGCATGCAAATGATTTTCCAATTATTCAAAACGAAATTTTATGCATAATCATATAATATGGTAATCATACAAAGGTTCTACGTGTTCATGGAGGTCAACCCATGGATGCATGGCTTAAACTATGAAAGCTCGAATCATTGCAAAGCTTATAATATAGTCATCATATAGTTTGGGGATGAGGGCAATGTCAAAGCCTTGTTTTTATACATAAGCTTACACATAATCTCATCGATGGAGTGGTCTAACGCGACATCCATTACCCATTGCAAGTTACAATATAAAATTTATAATTAGATTTTTATTCATATTAAGCTTTTGGTTGACCATGAAATCAACGAAATTTTATAATCCATATTCATGCTCAAAGTATTTTATCCATATAAGCTTTAGTTTATCACTAATGGTTTATCCATTATTTCATAACATCAATAGTATGGTTTATCCATTATTTCATAACATCAATAGTATAGTTACATATGTTGATAAGCCTTGAGCTATCGAAACTAGGTTTATAAAGTAAATCTTATGATACTTAGGAGATGCTAATAAAAAGGCTATTTCATCACCTAGCCAAACTATGATAATAAAGTATTTCTAACAGACTTTTCATAGCTAATCATATTGTCACCAACATTTATGTTGTGACTTGATAATTTTTAGAACATAGTTTTAATTAGGATCATGATCTTTATAAACCTTATCTGTTTCTAACCAGAATTACTGGTAAACATGAATATTTTATAAACAAGATAATTCATGTGAGCATTGGGGAGTATCATAGAAAATATCATTTTCAGTGGGTGGCAATTACTCGGATGATGGCTATGAATCCTTTACATAGCTCAGATCGACAAAGTTTAATAACATTTGGCTATTTACCAACCATGACAAGTACTTTTAGCTTCTCGAGGCTTTTGATTAGTAACATAATATTTTAGAACTTTCTATTACTTGCATGAGGTAATAAATCAATCTCTCTTGAAGGATTATTATAAGTTGATAATGTTTATTACTGTTAGAACAATCATTACAGCATTATAGGTTATGCACTATAGCTGAAATTAACTTATGACAAAGATCACAAGTTGTGAACTAGGGAGAATAATTACTGTCGCTATTTACATTTAAGAAATAAATTCTTCTATATATATATCATTGACAAAAATAATTGAAAGAAACAAACTACTGGTTTTACCTCATAGAAGTAGATTGATATGTAACAGCTTATTTACCGATCTTTTTATTTTGCAAATAGAAATATAGCTGAATGCTTTATGGAATTAAAAGGCATTACTTGATCATTCATACCTATAAACTTGTAAGGACAAATAAGCTTTTTGTGTTAGCGTAAACACTAAGTAAGCCCCAAAATCCAAGACAGTTCTACCTACTTGTCACAAATTTAAAACTCATCAACAAATTGAAAGAGGAATTATTGCACAAGTTAAACCTAACCTTGTGTTAAAATTAGAATGCTAAGTTACTTAATAGAGACTATGTATTAACTAATCTGGTAACCAATTCTTTTATAGATAACTGTTAGATGTTAGCAGACCGCTTTCTCAGCATTTTATGTATTTTCAAAAATTTTAAATGTTTATGAAAATTTGGGGTTTTGACACTAGATATTGTAATATTCCCAAGTATGCAAAACTACTTTTTACATTTACGAATTCTCTAAACACTATATTCATGGAATGCCTCTCAAATTAGCACTTGTCTTGCCTTGAAGGTTGAATGCTTAGCCATGTTGGAGAGGCTGAGGGGAAAGAGACTCATGTTCATAGGGGACTCCATCAATCATAATCAATGGGAATCCTTAGTCTGCATTCTGAGAACTGTAATTCCTGAAAAGAGAAAGAAATTCATATGCAAAGGCGCCATAACTACTTTTCTAGCTAAGGCAAACTTTTTAGCATAAACAACTTTTCATTTTATTTCCACAGGTTGAATAGAAATTTAAGTAACAAAGAACCTAATTTATGGCAACGTGCTACAGGATTATAACTGTACAGTGGAGTTATTTTGGGCTCCCTTCTTGATCTGTACAAATTCATATAAGAAAAAGAAAAATTATTTATGCTGAAATTTATTTAATATGTTAAATATGATGATCGATCACTACACCTGTAAGAGAGTTTAATCACAGAAAGAGGATTAGAGGAAGGTGTGGGCATGGAAGAAGGGGTCCATCCATTCATGACTGACATATCAGTATCGATCACTGAGCCCCTCCTCAGGCCTTACCATTACCCTTCTGCGTGTGATTTTCTCAAACTATGAACTCTTTCAAATTTAAGGCATTTGCTTTTAATATTCTTGTTTATTGTCAATTTTATGTTGAGATTTGAATCCTGATGCATGTATATGTGAATGAATGGTGATTGGTTGATATTTGCAGAAGGTCATCTGGCGGAATGGGTTGAGGACCAATATGTGGGCTCTCGCCTAGGTAGCCTACGAGTGTTGAAGCTACTGCGATGGTGACAGGGGAGGAGATTCGAACTGCTGTGTCATCAGATCCTTACCCACCCTCTATCCATGGCCCTCTTCTCACAATAGCAGAGTCTTCTTCACAAGGTAATTCCAATTCTTGAACAAGGAAGGAATTTTCAGGTATAAAATGTGTCTGTTTTAGTCAGATTTGTCAGTTTGATCCTGATTCATCACAATTTTAGTTTTGAAAAGTTTGGCCCCTTAATCTTACAACCCTACATTGTAGAAATGACTTGTGAATTAAGTTTCTAGGGTGGGGGAACTTGTGGGATCCACTTCTTGAAATTAGTGGGCCATCATCTAACATGGCTTGGAGGATACTTATCAGCTATAAATTTCCTGAAGATGAGATGATACATTGTTGGTCTCTTTGACCTGGGGAAGTTTTGCTTGGTCAATGCACCGTTATTATCATCTCGTGGATGGTAAATCTCTATTGCTCAAATATCTGCCTGCCTAAGAGAAGCCGGGTGCTAGTAGCACAGGTTTTAGACTTTAGGATTAGATTTTTTTTGCCAATTTGGATGTTGTTTGTGGTACCAGTACTCTACTTGATATGACACATCCTCCCTCAATTTGGTAAAGGTGCTTGTGGGATGTCTAGGTTCCTTGTTTATGATTATTGTTTTTATGATGTTTACTTAGTTACAATCTTACTAAATTACATTGACATTGCAACTTAAGTCTGTGAAACGTCCTTTGCTAATAATGACATGGCCATGAGATTGACATTTGAGTAAATAATAAATGGATAGGAGCATAAACATGTTTTCCATTGTGTTTCCTTCTTAACTCTACTCCTCTTGTAGTATGAACTAAATTAAATTTGTTCCAACTTTGTTTGTGACTAGAAGAGTGGAATCCTTGGTTTAAACTTTATACTTTATAGCTTCTATGACATATTTCGCAACTTAAAAATGAAATGCAAAACAATTGACACTATTTGATTGAATGCATTAATCTAGTATCCACATTTGCTTTATCAAATTGTAATACGTCATTTTGATTATAGACACTGTAGGTTGATCTCTCCTTCTCTCTTCTTATTTTTGTCATTTGTATTGCATACTAAATTGTCAATTTCTCCATAACATCACATTCTCTTCTCATGATATTTAAATATTTCTTAAGGAAAACACAATCAACTTTGAGCCTAATGGCATGCAAATGTGTGTAATGAAATCTGCAAAATGTTTCATATGTTTGCAAACATTTCCTAAATAATCTTGCATTGATGCTTCTTCTTAATTTGTTTGTTTCTTAACATGACACATTTATTTGTATGCAAATCACATGAGCAATTAATTTCCATTCATCATTCTCAACTTTTTTATCACAATCTCAAATACTTTTATAGTATTTTGTTTCCTTTGTTGTAGGTAGTCTTTTATGACACATTTCCTTCATTAAAATCACATGTGCAACACATCTCCATTCATCACTCTCAATGTTTCTATCACAACCTTGAATGCTTCTATATTTTTTTATTTCCTTGTTGTAGTTAGAATTTGGCACAAAGACTTACCATGGAATAGAAGACCTAGTGAAGCTCCATATATTAATGACAACAAACATTAAACCCAATTCCACTTGAAGTTATGAGTTTGGAATCATTATTGTTACTGTTGTAATCAAGAAATAATCTTGGTCCACATGGCTTAATTAAAGGATAAGGAAGAGCAATCACAAACATATTTAGAAAAAATGAAAATTGCCATTGAAGCTCTCATTCATTTCATAGTCTATTTCTAAGCATATGCACATGTGATGAGCATAGATTAAGCATAGTATGCAATGACATTTCCTTCAATAGACATGATAGATCAATTCTAAACAGTCACAAGATGGTTGGGGAGCAGTCATTAGCCCAACTAATTTGGATTTCCTAACCAATCATAATGGCATATTCATATTGGCCTTATGACTTAACTTAAAAACCCACTCAAAGTAATGAAGTATATTATTGGCACATAATAGCCATTGCATTCATGATTCGCCACATGTATAAGTGTCTAAAGACAAATTATACCATAAGATAGTATATATAGAAGCTACTATCCTGGGGATGACATTTCCCCTCCACTATGACTAAGTGTCCTTGCTTGTCTTAGGTACACTGAATTTTTTTTATCAGGCCTTCATTTCTGTCAGTATTTTATTTGTTGGCGATGAAAATAAACTTGTTCATACCTCTTTGAACATTACTTTAATTTGTAATGATTCTTTACACATTCTTGCATTTTCATGTACTCTCTATTTAGTATTTACAATGCACTCTCCATTTACTTTATCTTTAGCTTATTGGGCTTGCATATTTTCTTTATATACTTTGTCCTTTTGTCTCTACATGGCTTCATTTGATTTTTTACTATGCTTTTGTTCTTCATCAAGGTTTTTCACTCTTATTTTTAAATCTTGATTATTCATATTTCACTGTTCATCCTCTACTCTTTGCTTAAAAAAATGTGTATATTTGACACCCATACTCCAGAGTCCATAGCACCATGATATCACACAAAATAACCTCTTGTTATCCAAATTGCATTATAGCTTCTCCAAAGTCAAGGCCAACCTTTTGTAGGAAGTGTAAACTTCTATATGTGAATCTTGCTTGCCATGTTGAATTACATTTGAATTTTGAAGTAATGCATTACACTTGTATACATTATCATATTAATGAGACCGAGATCCTGAAATTGTGAACTTTTTGAACTTTCTCAAATTTCATGTCCATAATATAAATTTTCATATATAATCACATATGTACCCTCTCAAATTGGATGCATGTCTTATCACTTATCTCCTAATATTTCTCATATGATTGTTTTTACAGGCTTCTACTATTCACAAGAATCTAATAGTATTTAGTGGCATTATCCATAAGTGGTTTGATGTCTGGAATGGGTTGTTTCTTGTTGAAAAGGTCTCAATTCTTAACCATTGGATTTTCAAAGAAGTTAGTTGGGTGTCTTAAGTCTTAAATTCTCAGCGTTGGTACAATAGCGTCATACATGCCAACAGGTTTTTGGTTATTTTGACTCCACAATAGTTCTTTGATTTTCTAGATATAGTTATTGTCAAATGGCCTTTGGGAAAATATCAATTCATTAGCTAATTGTTACAAAAAAAGTATTGCAATCATCGAAGAGAGATCCTTTTTCTCTCTGTAGATTCTCACATTGCTCTTCAGATGAAACCCACATTCTGAGTTTAGCAAAGTGGTCTATATTGGGGTCACTCTCACGGTCACATGCTGATCACCCCTTCTAGAAAGCTAATAAAGTTAGGGATGGAGAGAACTGTCAGAAACAAAACATTATCTTAGATGTGTCCACGAAACAGTGGCTAAAACACTCAAACAGGTTGCTTCCAAGAGATGCTTCTCTGCTCGTTCATAGAGGACAAGGAGTCTCATTTAAAGGAGTTAGATTGATATCTCACTTCACCATGACTTCTTCAACTGCAGCAGCAAAACAACGCACTACTGAGGATGAAGAGGATGACAATGAAGAGAAATTTTCAAAGCAAAGAAAGATTGAAGCATCACCAGAAGAATGTGACCCAGCAGTAGAAGGGTTGAGCTTAGTAAAAGCCAAGGAAAAACAAGTGCAGTAATTTCTCAAGAAAGATGAGGCCTTCGTAAAGAAAAATTGGGCTATAATGCTTGGAATTGGATCTGCACTAAAAGTGGTGGCATTTATGAGCAGGCATGCTTTATCACTTGAATGGCATTTAACTTCTTTTAGCTTTAAAATACAACCGATCAATCACATATTTAGTGATGGAAATTGGGGGAAGAAATTAAATAGAATAATTTAGAGGATTTTCTATTCTTGTGTTTCATGGCAGTCTCTCATGAAGGAAAACCCTAGGAAATGAAACTATTTTACATAAGTTTTTAGTTTAGATGGAAATTGCAAATTTCTTTAATAAGTATTTCAAAATTTCTAATATTATTTGAACCTTAAAATCCTCCTTGCATAGTGTAGACTTTTATTGAATAGTGCCAATTTTATAGGTTGCTGAAAAAATTCTAGATGGAAGGGAATTGGAGTTCTATAAATGGGATGAAGATTTGCAAGAATTTCTAAACCGTGTGAGGGAGAAGCTCAACAAAGTTGCTGAGGTAAGAGCTGATATACTTGGCTATGAATTCTTTTGAAATTTTGATTTTCTGTTTTTCTTTTTGTAACAATATTATGGTATTCTGATAGACTCATCATTTTCTCCAGGGATGGTCTCGAGAAGAGAAATACCATTGCCTCGAAGAGACATAAAATTATTTTGAACACTCGGGAAAACTCCTCCGTTTGATTATCTCATGATTAAGCTATTTTTCAATTCTATTCCAAAGAATTTGTATGTAATTTTATAGTTATATGGACTGTGGTTCATATTTAAAGATGTCCTGCTAATTATCATGTCCTGGTATTCTGATAGTCTCATCATTTTCTCCAGGGCTAGTCTTGAGAAGAGAAAGACCATTTCCTCGAAGAGAGTGAAAAGTCTTTTGAATAATCAGGAAAACTCCTCCATTTGATTATCTCATGATTTAGCCATTTTTCAATTCTATTCCAAATAATATTTATGTAATTTTATAGTTATATGGACTATGGTTCATATTTAAACATGTCCTGCTAATTATCATGTCAACACACTTGTGGTCCATTCATTGAGATCAATGGATGGAGTGTTAGCTCCACTTTCATCTCCTTGCGCAGTTTCCTTTAAAAATGTATCCAGGGAAAATGGATTTGTGTGTTCTAAAGCTAGTAAGTTCAGATGCTCTCTAAATCCTTGACTGTACATTGTATATAAACAAATATATATTGGATCATTTCCTGTCTATGTCATTGTTAGGGAGGATTCTGCAATTGATACACAGAAAGGTTCTATTCTTATTCTTTAGGGAATATCTATGTTATGTTACAGAAAGGAAAATGCAAATGGATTTCTCCCATGTATATTAAATATATTAGCTTTGATTTCTCCCCAAATCCTTGTCTGTAAATTGTATGTAAGCAATATAGATTGACATCACTGTAGTCTATGCCTTTGTTAGGGATTTTGCATTAGATACACTAATGTATTCCCTATTTCCGTATTCTTTAGGGCATCTCTCTGTTATGCTACAGATTGGAAACATGGATTTCTCACATGTATATTGAATCTAGTATCTTGAATGGTCCCCAAATATTTGCTTGTAATAGATGGATGAGGGATGTTGGAGGCATTCCAATCTTGTGGTTCATCTCTGTGGGCTACCAAATTAACAAACTGTAATTTCCTCATATACTATAAATCAGTTTTACCTATCCTACTTCATTCATCTTTTGTTGTTGTTAGTATGTTTTTATCCTTTCTATTTCTTATCTTGGACATTTCATTTCACATTTTCCATGGATACCATATAGTTTGTATCTTATGCCCTATTTTCTTCTCTATTGAGAATTTAAGTATCCTATTTTTCATTTGTATTCAGTGTTAGAAGGATAGGTTAAGTATAAATTCTGATGCAGTTGGTGTCCTGTCATCTTGCAGATATTTATCGGAGTTGATTTCTCAATCTTTTTTGGATATTGGATTTGTACCAAGAATTCCATCAAATTATGTTTACAACTTTGTCGCATTATTGAACAATACGAAGGCACCCCAAATACAACAGAGTTGGAGCAGATTACAGAGGTTAGTTTAATACTCTTTAAAGGTAGTATTAGCTTTTAATCTATAGCTTCTAGTTGTTTAGAACTTCTTAAAGAAAATAAAGAAATTGTTCAGTCTTATGCATTCAACTTTGGTTTCAACAGCTTTAGAGCTATTCTTCACATAGAAAGTAGGCATTGAGGAAAATACTTGCATTAAATAATTGTACATTCAACAAAGCTTGGCTTGATTCTTAACTACTTTTTGGTTTTAACTTTTTACACTTTAAATTTTATAAGTTGCTCTAGTTCCTTTTATGTTTACCGATCAAAGCTTTCATAGTTTTTATTGAGGTGCATTTTAAAATTTAACATGCATTGTAGAGATATTTTCTAGTAATATCAATCTCAATTTATGCATTTGTTAGAAAGTATTTTTTCATTTACGAGTAATGATTTTTGAAATCTAATATACAAGATAAGCTTGTTATTTTCTTTGAGGTGGATAATAATATGGAAGGCACTAGACAGGTGGAATGGTCTTTCTTAATTTTCATACATAAACTTTCTGGAAAAGAATAGAAACTACATGGTATGATGGTACTATCTCAAAAGCACTCACCTCTTTGTGTTTGTGTATTATTGCTTAAGCTCATTGGGGACTATCAAACATATATGAGAAAGTTGTCGGCTGTCATTTTCTATCTATGTTGTATAAATTGAATCTTGATCAGGGTTTGTTCTAGAGGGTTTTATGAGGTTTTTGTTTCAAATTTGTAGAATTTGTGGTTAGCTTAGATATGCCTTATGCCAATGAGCACTTTCAAAACATCTTAATATTTTATTGGTGCATTGGTATGGACCCATCATATGTTGTATATCTCTTTGCATATAATTTATCTCCATTTATAATTTATCTCTTTGCATGTAAAATGAGTGTCACATTGAAAGTATAATTTGAAAGTAGCTGAGAGGTCCTTTATCGATCAAGGACCCCATTTCCCAATACAAACATTATAATTGAAATAGTTTCTCAGTGTCCTTGAGCAAGTTCATTGTCTGCAATTCTTCTATTTTTAATGTGTATGATTTTCATTATAAAAGTGCTTTCAATCATTTCACCTTGCTTAGTTTCTTGGCATAACATTTTACTCAAAGATTTAATGATCTAGAAAACCATACATGCATTCTATTCCATACATTTACTAACATCATGATGATATGTCAGTTTTTCCACTAACATCATGATATTTGTCCCTGGATCACAAAAAGTGGCATCCATATACTTGAGAAGTCCTACTGCTAACTATACAGTCCCACATTTATAACATTATGCAATCTAAATTGCAGGTAGCTTCACATCTATTGATTGTTGTAGATTTCAATATAGTAATCTCAGTTGATCCTTATCAAAATTTTCACAACATCAGGTTGCCTCTTGTTCCTGAAACCTATAGATTTCCAGTGATTTCGATCATTTTAAGTCAAGTTCAACCCATAATTTCTAGCATCTTTCTGATTTGACTGTCGATGATCACCAGTTTTTTTATCAAAGGGGAATGTTGGCATGCCTCTCAACTACTACTGAGGATTCCAAAGCATGCCTCTCAACCACTACTGGGGGTTCTAAATCATTCCTTACAAGGGGGCGAATGGTGGGGGCAAATTGATTAAAAAATCTTTGAAAAGTGTGTGTGTACATTGCTTATTAATATTTCTAAGACTAAATTCAAATTTCTGTCCTATATACAGTTTATATCATGTCAGATGGTTATGCATGGACGTTTGGTTTCACCTATTTGAATTTAAAATTGTCTAATTATTTTTACTATAGCATATATTTATGTCAGATGGCGATGCATGGATGTTTGGTTTCATCTATTTGAATTTCAAATTGTGTATAATTGTTTGTACTATAGCATATATTTTTGACTAATTATGTTTCATTCCTTTAAAAGTACTATTTTTTTGTCATTATCTATATTTTTCTGTATTATTAAGGGTGGGGTGAGAATCTGCTCTATCCTGACTTTGTCGTCCAGTTTGCTACACTCTAAAATTTATGAGGTCTCTATAGCCATCAATTCTTGACATATTTTTATTCCTTAGAATTTAATTTTTGAGGAACCATTTGATTAAGCTTTTGCATTTTTAATTATTTTTGTTTGCAATAATGAAATTTTATAATTAACCAATGACAACTGCAAATGCCTAAGACTAGTACTTTGAGATAATAGCGTAACATTATAATGTATGTCACTACACTAAAATTTATAGAAATTTTACAATTACAAGTTTACAAATTCAATACAAAAATTAAAATGTAACAAAAAGCTGACTGTGCTCTATTCACTGTTGAAGGTTGTGGCCTGTAGAATTTCGCTTTGCTCTAGCCACTATTGTAACATGTACCTTGTAAATTGTTGTTATTACGAAATGATACTAGTTATGAGTAGTACTAAAACCGTGGTTTGGTCTATGAGAAAAACCCTGATAAAAAATTAAAATTAAAACCATGATTTGTGGTCTAGTCATTGGTCTGAGACTAAGGTTGTAGCCTATAGCCCTAAGCTGTTGTTGTTGAATTCTTTAACCTTGTCACTTGTAGCTACTAGAGGCCATTTTCAAACCCTTCAAAGTTCATACTTGTAGCAAGTGTTGTCAAACCCTATGGGCCTATAGCCTTGACATTGGGTATGTGAAGAGAGGGAATGCAGTGTGATTCAACTTTGGGTCTATAACTTTGTGCGAGGATTGGATGGGAGAGTTTCTTTTGTGTGATGAAAAATGGAATGCTTAGAGGAATGAATGGGTCTTTGAGAGGTGAGAGCTTAGATAATGGAATACTACATGGCTGGAGGAAGAATGGAATGCAGCAAGTCAGATCAGACCTAGGATTTAATAATGAAATTATTCAAATTCGAGTTCATCTTGAAGTTTACCTAAAATTTCAGCAAAATTCAACAAGTTTATTTGTAATTGCTTGAAGTTTGGCTAATTTCGAACTTGAACCTTGAAATTCACCAAATCTATTGACTTTGTGTACAATACATACTTTTTAAGTTTTTTCATTCTTAGTCACAATGGTTTCAATTGTTAGAATACATTGTATGACATGGATTAAGATGTAGTCTATTTTATGGAACAAGAGATTGTGTTAGATGCACATGTTTTAAGTAGTTTTTTTTTTAACATTACTATTGCTAGTACCTTAGATGCTTAAGTCGAAGCTAGTCAAGTTGTTGCCAATTTGAGATATGGGTAAAATATGGAAGTGTAACAAATTGATATCTATTTTTGTATGATTCTATTAGTTAAGACAATTGTCATAAATGAATTACCACTTCTATCTATAATGAAACATCCAGGTGCCACAGTCAAGGGTGTAATTTGTCCAATCAGTGAACTTTCTTGCAAACATAGCTTATGCACAAGATGCTGGAATTTATGGCTTAGAACAGAAGTATGCTAAGCTGACTCAATGCATAGATCCCTTTTAAATCAATACAAACCAGAATACAGTCATAAGGGAATAGGTCTAGTTTTTATTAATCATAATATAATAGATGTACAAAATACAGTATGTGCTTGAAATTTGAATGCTCCAGTCAGCTCTAAAGTCAACTTGCTAGTACTACCAACTTTTAAATCATTGGATAATCTGATGCTAGTGGTTTCCATGTTATTTATTCCCTACGCTGGTTGATTGTTTACGTCCTCAAACTCTTCAGTTCCCTACACATTGATTCATCATCTATTTTTGTCTCTTGAGTTTCACATAGTGATTCAGATTTGACCCTAATGATTCATCTTCCCTCATGTGATCTTTGATCTTCCTTTAGTGTGCTGACTGACATGCACACTTGCTATGCTTCTCATGTGCATTTTATATCATTCTTGTACTACTAATGCTATCATCCTCACTTTGCTTCGCCCTTCATGAGCTTTAACTTCTTCTCCTGAACCACGATGATTTTCTCTTGTCATGCCTGTGCTTTAATTCTTGTTGTGCTTGGTTTCTGTCATGGACTTTGTTTGATCATGCTTTCCTCTCTTTGTTTCCTGTGGTGCTTTTTCTGATGTCATAGTTTCCTCTTGTGCTTTCTTGGTGTGTTCCCATACTTAATATTTTCATGGATGCTCTATCACTGGGTTACTGGTCTCTTTTCACTGAAGATCATGTTAGTGGTCAAGGATAGCCTCTGGATATTTAAATAGTATGGAATTTGTCCCTGAATTTGATAGACATTATTATGATTGAGTATTTGCTTACTATTTTTCACCAAAAAGCCTATATTGTTTCTCTATATTGATGAATTTGGAATTTGACATGTCTTAAGATGTCTGTCAAACATGTACCTGCAATTTACTAGTGTCTCCCATTGATAATAAAAAATGAAATCTAGGATATATATTCATATTCCAGGGCTTGCAATAAGATTCATTTGGAATTGTAATTTGTTTTTATTATGGCCTAAATTAGAAAGATATATAATGGCAGAAGTTTATTGGATCATGGTCTAGTTTTCCATAAAGGAGAATCAACAATTTACAGAAGACAATGATTTTGATTCAGTAGAATTTTAATAGTTAAATTGGATCATAGTGATGAAGAATGGGAAGAGGTAATCATCACTAAATCTCTTTGGTAAGAGTATTTGTAGTATTTTTATTAGCTTTAGTTACAGGGAAAATCATACATAGCTCTCATGGATTAGTTTATCATAAATACTAGTTACTGGTAAGTTGTAATAGTAATAATTATGTAGTTTGTAGATTGATATCTATCATAAATTTGTTTGAATATCATCATTGTCAAGTAATAACAACTTCCTAAAGGGTGCTAGCTCAATGGTGGAGCACCTGCCTAATTATAGGCAGGAGGTTGGTGGTTTGATTCCTCTGTGCCCTATCATAAATTTATGACTAAAAAAATGACTAAATTCACATATATACAACTATTAGTAGCTAATTTCCCGTATCTTAGTCGTATTTAGATTAGTCATTAATATGTTAACATCTAGTAGTTTATTTAGTCGTATATTTGGTCACTAATGGTTGCAATCAGTGACTAAATCAGTGACTAAATCAGCGACTAAATCAATGACTAACTCAGTGACTAAATCCATGACTAAATCAATGACTAAATCATTAACTATCAATGATTAAAATAATGACTAAATTAATGACTAAATCATTGTCTATCAATGACTACTAAGTCAAGCTATTAATGACTAGTGAAATACGACTAGCTATAAGATAGTGAAAATTTGCTACTATTAGTCACCGACTCAAAAATGGTCATTTATAGCCTGATTTTAGTCATTTGCTTAGTCATTAATTTCTCATTTTCTACTAGTGATTATGCCCATGTAAGACATTTTAGAAATGGGGTTCAAGGACCCAAATAGAGAATTTAAAAGAAATATTAGACAAGAATAAAGACCTCTACCTCATTAGGAAAAAAAACTAGTAATAAGCATAAGTATTCATTAAGTAATTGCTTTCACACATTTTGAATAAAAAGTAAAAAGAAAAATTACACAAGAATAAAGAGGAAATGGGAATTTCAACATCATTTGATTCCTATCAGCAATATATCCAATGTGTATACAATTGCTTGAACCTAATGTTTTCAGAATTAGAGTTACAAAAATGTAGTGAAAGGTTTGAAATACTAAAAATACTTTGCTCATTCGTATATAATTTTTAATTTTAAAAAACTACAATTATGTGATATGACTTTGAAAAAACTAATTTTTATCTTAATCACCATGTTCTATTCCTCCCTAGGCTTTGGGATTTAAATATCTGGTTGAAGGATCTATATCGTAGGCAGATCATAGTCCTGAAAATATAGGTCAAGTGGACACTCGACCTGGATTCTTAGGACTATGATATACCTATGATATAGATCCTCAGGTCATATATTTAAATCCTAGAGCCCAGCGCGGAATAGAACAGGACAATTAAGATAAAAATTAGTGTTAAATTCAGATTCATATCACATAATTGTAGTTTTTTAAAATTAAAAATTATATACAAAGGAGCAAAGTATTTTTAGTAACTTTAGAGAGATGAAAATGTGAGCATGAAAAAAAATGACCTCATTTCCTTGGGTTATATCAATGTTCATTGTTTAATCTTCAAAATTGTTATTGTGCCACACATTTGCAGTTAATCTTTCTAGTAAATTATTGAATGACATTATAATTTACATCCATAACACATGACTAATTGTTTTGGTGTTTCATAATGCTAAGAGTGGATGAAAATAAATAAAAGAAAAGGTGTTATAGCGACTATGGGATCTGGAAAACAAAAAGTATGGAAATTAAACAGGATACTACATCTTATTTCGACAAGAATTGAAAATTTTCAATGACATGAATTCAAATGGGGATTCAAAATAAAAGGTGTCCAAGCATCTTTTGGAAGACTTCATTAAATAAAACTTTAAATGATGCATATGGAAATACACATGTTTTTAAATACCTCTATTGAATGTTTATGTGTGTTTAGAGAAAATCCTGATCGAGCTAGTAGCTTAATCAAGCTTTTCAAAACTTTAACAAAAAAATATTTGAGTTCCCATATTCGTGTGTGCACAGGAAAATGGACACCCAAAAATTTTCTTTAATCAAAGTTTTTAAAATCTTGTATTGTTCATGGGAGCTAGGTTTTCAAATTCAATTAAAATCAAACATAGAATTATATGATAATAAAATTTAATAAAACATAACTTCAACTATAAGAATGATACTTGTGGGTAATAGTATATACCTTGAAGAAAAAACAAGTAAAAACATTACTACTGCCACTTCCTCTAGATTTTATTTGTAGATATTAGTCGTGGAGTAATTGGAGTCATAGATGTAATTGATTGGAGCCATAATCACAACTATGACTCAATTACTCTGCGACCCATATCTACAAATGAATATAAATGACCTTTTTCTATCCAATAAATGAAGTGAATTAAATGATGGGTTTGTTTCCTATTTATAGATGGTTAGAAATGCTCGATTGAGATCTTCTTTAAACCTTGATCAAGCTTGTTTTTAACCCTTGATCGAGGTCTTGAACAATCGATCGAGGGTTTCTCAAAATCTCTATCGAGGGTTTATCAAAATCTCGATCGAGGGTTCAAGATGACCCCGATCGAGCATGTTATAAACCCTCGATCGATATGGCAAGACCTCAATTGAGGGTTTAATAAAAGCTCAATCGAGGTACATTTTTTTGTTTTTGCCGAAATTTCCTTGCTATAAATTGTAACTCACTTTCATGGATGCACCCCATTGTAACAACCATATTTGCATCTGTTGTATCCATAACATCTAAAATGGTTGCATATATGATTGGTGCTATTGCATTCTCTCTATACCCCATTGTTGTCTCAGAGCACGTTGTCCAATTCAATGTTATGTCTCCTAGTGTATATCCATTGATGATTGAGATAATGATGGAAAGATAATTAATTATGGAATTATTATCCATCATGAATGGAATTTTTTAGGGTTTAGGTTTTTTTCATTGATTGAATCTTGTAACTAATTCCCGGAACAATTGTTGAAAGGATAAGGTCACAGAGGAGGGAAATGAACTCACAACATGTTGTCTCATTTATAGTGATTTTTCTAATATTAATCTATATTTCTATTTTGTAATTTTTTAAATTGGTAGCATGTTCCAAAAAAGATTATACAATTATTATTTCCATTCAATGCTCTAAATAGACGAATAACTTAGAGACATAAGAATGCTTGAGGTTCCTCTAGCATGAAGAGGAGGAAGATAATATTTGGATATGCACCTTACATTGGTGAGGATAACAAGATTTAACCAGTGAACCATTATGTATCTCGACCATGATGTTCCATTTTGGACACAAGGTTCTTTTTTTTGTCTTGGGAACAAGCTTCGATTATTTCATGCTTGGGCCACAAGTGCCATTATGTATATTGGGAAAACGTTCCATTTTGTACAAAATGTGTAGGTGAACTAATTTTTATTATAGATATATGGTTTTGGCTCATGTATAATGATTTTTTTTATGGTTTAGTTTGTGATTATTATTATTATGATTAAGTTTATGGTTCAGTTTATTTGATGTCAGTAATGAATGATATTGATGATATTGTTGATTTTATCATATATATAATTTCTATATTTTCTCTTGAATGTCTAATTTGAAAAAAATCAGTGTGGTTTGTATTACAATGATTAAGGTATTTAAAATGGTGAAATGGTTGTGACACCGCAAGTCCCTTTTGGCTAGTCCTTGACAGTAATTATTTTAATTGCAATATTTCAATACTTATTTCTTTAGTTCATGATAATGCAAGTTCTCAAATTTTTCCCTTTGAGAATGCATAGTAAGGATTTTAGTGAACATAGAAGGGAAGCCAATTATAGTTTCATTATTGAACTCAAATGAAGTAGATGAAATAAATATATGGGATTTTGAGGATTCAATAAAGTCATCACAATCATTTTTATTATGAAGAGGTCCATGATTTCCTGTGTGATATCATAACAAGATTAAATTACACATATATGTATATTTCCTCATGGTTACATCCCCATGCACAAAAAATAACATAAAAAATAAAAATATTGAGAGGCATATGAAAAATGGAAGTCTTAATGTTTTTGTAGCCCAAACCTATATTCAAAGAAACCAAGTTAGAAGGAACATAACTTGGAGTTCTCAATTATGTCAATATAAATTGAATTTAAGGAATTTTTCACATGTGTTATAAGAACACATGCATGTTGGAGTTTCTTCCTTGGACCCAGGTTCAGACCCTTGGTTTTCAATCAAAAAATCCCAAGATAGTGGCCTAATAGAGAAGGGCTCAGTCAGTAGCACATGCATCACAAATGCGGTCTCACCTGAGATATCTCTATGGTTAACTGCCAAAACCAGGTTTTTGAAGTTGGGTGGGGATTTCTTCTTTCACAACACATTACTAGATTTTTGACTGAAGCTAAGGGGTGTATTCATTATTCTTATTGTGTTCATTCAATATATTACTCTACTTGTCCTTCAACATATATTACAACAGTGATATAAAGATTTAGCACATATTCTATCTATTAACAATGAGACACATGCATCTAAGAACTCATTCATAAACAAATTCTAGTCAGTCTATTCAAACCTACTTATTCACAACATACATTCATTCAACATAGACATATTCATTAAATTCACATTGAGACAATGTTTAAAGTGGAAACCCATCTAGGAAAAAACACAAAGACGCTCTTCATCTGGCATGCGAAATATATAGCACCTTTCATCTGTGCACTTAGCTCTAGACTCCATTCTAGATCTTATCTATAATCTGTAAAAACTTCTCTCTTCTCATGCTCTCTAGTCTTAGGTATCTGAATTTTCCTCTCCTTCACTCTATTGTCGATCTGCACACATCCTGAATTGACTCTCTTCTCTACAACTCTAGAACTGATCTTCTAAGAAAAAATTCGGTCAAGACCTAGAGAGAAACTTGCACACAACTCGAGTTGTCTCTTTAATAGGCTCTTACATGTCATAATAAACTGACTCTATTATGTTAGTCGACAAGTTGTCATTCCTATTTTTGTACTTTCAGTTATACTGACAGTAGGAATTATTAGCCCAAAATTACAAATCATGTGCTATTCTAATTGACTTCTTACCCACAATTAATCGAGTTGTCCTTTTCCACCATTATACTCTTCTTCAGTAACAGTATCATGGTTGTCCTCTTTGGTCGTAGACTCTTCTCTTCCATCGCAGACTCTTCTCCCGTGACTGATTCTGTCATAGCTCTTCTTCAATGACTTCTTCTATCACAACTCTTCTTCCATGACTACTTCTATCATAGCTATTCTTCCATGGATGCTTCTATCATAGTTCATCTTCCTTCCGTCAAAACTTCCTCTAACATACGATTGAGCTATTCATATTCTCGAGAATAATTCTGGATGAATTCTTCCTATCTTTTCCTAGGGCCAACAAATCCCCAACATTCACCTGTGGCTCTTCCCAAACCACACTATTCTGAAACTTTTTTTGTGACGACCTTACTTTGAAAATCCTCGAATATTTTCACTATCTATGATGTCTCCTCCCATACTATTGCTTATTTTTTCTTCAAATTCCCCATAAGGTCGAGACTGTTGTGTTTTGACATTGTAAGTCCCGCTTCCTCTAATACTTGTCACACTTTATGTTGTACATGTTGAATCATTCCTGTAACTCTTTATTCCTCTTCGTGTAATTTTGTGACCTCATCATTGTGCTTTTGTTGTCGTTTTCGCAGTGTTGTGACTTATTTTTGTACTTTTCTCATCTCAAAAACCTTAGCCATTTTATCTACTAAGGGATATTTATTCATATCATTCTTCATCTAGGTCACCTTTTTCTTAGTAGTGCAAAACTACTCTGTGAATTTCTCTAATTCTTCATCATCGATAAACGCTTCCCATCGCTTCTATAAGCTCGACATCCATAGAAATCTTACGGTCGAGCCATAGAAATCCACCATGGAATGAAACTAATAGTTTTTTAAACATGCATTCACCTCCATACTACAAGAAAAATGTGGCATGTACATCAACGGCAATAAACTTGCTTTGTCTTGTCCTCTTGTTCATTCCATCGGAACTAGGCGCGTCGGGCCATCCTCTATATCTTTGACAAAAAGAATGTATTTATCCATTTCCAAATCTAGAAATTTTTGTAGATGATCATGATAAACAAAGTTCATATTCTTGATATTTGGAAGTATGTTTTTCATTATTCGAACTCCTTTCAGCACGGTCAGTGCTACTAGTGGGCACCGTGCATTCTTCTGAATTCAAATACTATGCGCACCATCTTTTAATGGTGGAATATACAGTGGAAGCATAGTCACATACCCTATTTCTTCATATTTTGATGGCGGTGGTGCTGGTTCTTTCTTCTTGTAGTTACCAGATCGCTTCCTCATTGACAAACCAAGTGGGTATGGTATCAACCTCACTGGAGGAATTACTGGACTATGTGGCATTTCCCTTACAACCAATACTTCCAGTGGAACATATCCGACAATGTATTGCATAATGAATGTGGGTGATGCATCCATGACACCAAATTCAAGAATTGTGCTTGTACTAGAAATGAAAATAACCATACTCTGTGAAAAACTCACTTCAACTATTATAGTTGTAGAGGGAAATATCTGACTTGAATGCAACAGAATGAACTAAAAATTGGGTGTGAAGGTGATAACATCTAACTGTTCAATCATTCAATCCTTCACATGCACAAATAATGAATGGAAAGGTGGCAACGATATTCATCACATGGGTAGATCGTCTGAATCATCATACAGAAATGCCACACAAACCGCCATTCTCCTGTCACATCAGTGGTATTTATCGTGCAATAATGATGGAAGTGACAAAAAATCACGTCGTCAAAATCGCTCGTGCTTTTGAATTAATTATGGCCACTTCTCATTTTTGTGAGGCAATTTTTTGACAAATCTTCTTCTTCTGTGATTTGTATTCAACTTTCAACATTCATTTTATTGCAACAGAAAAATTTTGTTCACCACCCTTTTTCATTTTCATCAGACAGATAGTTTGTGGTTCCCTCCCCCTTTTTTGATTCATCGTGACATACTAGTAGCATGATCAAATCAAACCAAAATTAATTTGAGGGTTTTGTATGTTTCTTTTCTTTTATTTTATTTTCTCTTTCTCTTTTATTTTCCTTTCTCTTTCTCTCTCCTTTTTTTAAAAATTTTCAGCCAACCAAGTCTTGGCTATCCTATTAGGGCTTTGGGTGACTTCCATTCACCAATCCTTTGACAGGTGTTCCATATAACTGTTGTAGTTACACTGTGCCTCTGCTAGTGATATGAATTACAATATATGATCTTATTCATTGTGTTTTCAACTTTTTTGGATGCTTTAAAAATTTTCTATGATAGAGAAAAACAAGTCCTCCGACTTGAAATCAGTTATTGTTTATGTTGCGATCATGCCATACTTTATGTCATTCCTTCTCAACGTTTTAGTGATAACATGCAAAAAATGTTCATCTTCCAACTATATCAATTGCAACAGTATTTCCTCAATAACACCAACATATTCCATCTCTGTAATCAAAACAATCCTTAAAATGGGTACAATATATTCCATTGGCATCACAACCTCTTGTCCATAAACCCAGGGAAATGGAGTTCGACCTGTCAACTTCTTACAAGTCATGCAGTATTCCCATAAAACTGCAAGGATTTTGTGGTCCCAATCATCACTTTGAACATAAAAAATATTTGTCAATGCATTTTCCAGGATCTTGTTGAATGCTTCAACAACACCATTCGCTTGAGGGTGATATGGCATTGTATTTTTATATTGGATATGGAATTCTTCAGTTAAATAATTGAAAAAATGTGTAGCTTGGTCACTTATCAAAATATTCAGGCATTCGAATTGATTCAACATTGTCGAACAGGAACTTGGAAGCAATCGCAACAGTGAAATCTCTTACTAGTGTGACTTCGTCCCATCTAGTTAAGTAATGATTCATAGGATTAATATGTATTGCACTTGTTCTCTTCCTTGATTGATTAATAGGTCACACAAAATCAAAAACCTATTTTTCAAATTCCTGCAAAGTTACTTGGGGTACTAGTGGAATTTTGTCTCGTCGTGACAGTTTTCTAGTTCTTTGGCAGACAACACAACTGCGACAGTATTGTCGAGCATCTTCATGCATGGTGTCCCACCTCAATATTTCTTGCAAGATATTTTACATTGTATATTTTCTAGCATAATGGCCTCCTGCAACGCCACCATGAGATTCATTCAATATCATTTGTCACTCAATTTCTAAGAAACAACGAAGAAGAATCTAATCAAGAAATTGTATATAATTATCAAGCGACTAACTGGAATCTGCAACTCTCAAAACTAATTGTTTCTTCTATGAAGTAGTAAATTCATATGTTGCATATTCCATACTAAAAAATTGTATGATGTCTCAATAATGATCATCAAACATTTCTATTGCAAATAATTATGCGTAATCGAGACTACCATCGAGATTACTAAGTTCTTTGCCACTCTCAATCCTTAAGAGATGGTATGGCCTTGAATTCAATCAACCTAGTTTAATAATGACTTCAAAGTCAAATTCTTGAAAAAGGAGAAGCCATTGGAAAATCTTCTTATCCAACACTGACTTATTGACCAGGTATTTCAATGTTGAATGATCTGCATACATTTTGAAATGTCCACCCAACAAGTAGTGTCAAAATTTATATAGATCGTATATCATAGCTAGTCCCTTTATTTCCGTCGTGGTATATTTCTTCTCTATTGTTGATAATTTCCTTCTAGCGAAGGAAATAGGATAATCAATCGATACTTCACTAGGCTGTGCTAGTACAATGTCGAGCACAATGGACGACGCATCAACATGTACTGAAAATTCCTTTTTCCAGTATGGAAATACAAGTATGGGCGTTGTAACCATCGTGTTCTTTAAGGTGTCTATACTTTCTTGGTAATTTTGTTTCCACTGGAAGTTAAAATATTTCTTCAATAACTTGTCCATCGGAGTAGTCATCCTTTGATAAATTTTCGATAGTATCATGTATGTCCCAATGTTGTTTTCAGTTGCTTCACTATGGTAGGTGATGGTAGGTCGATGATGATCTCAATTTTAGTAGGGTCAATCAAGATTCCATTATGACAAACCACATGGACTAACAGAATTCCAAAAAGGGCACAAAAAATACATTTCTTTAAGTTCAACAAAATATGATACTGGAGACACTGTTCCAACATCATTTTGAGGCTCTCAATATGATCCTTAATAAGCCCAAATACTGTCCAATCGTCGAAGTAGACATCAAGAAATTTATGAATAAAATATTTGAAGAAAGCCACTACTATCTTGGAAAAGATAACATGAGAATTCTTGAGTCTAAAGAGAATTACTGTGTATTGGAAACAACCCCACTCCGTCGCAAAGGTTGTCTTGTGTCAATCTTCCTTTGTAATTTTGATTTAATGGTATCTAGAGAACCCTTCAGTGAATGAATAAAATTACTAACACCCAACATTTATAATATAACCTCATCCGTAAATGGAGTTGGAAATGGGTCATGTAAACAAGTGTCGTTCAATTTCCTTGGGTCGACGCAAATCCTTAATTCGATCGTATCCTTCTTATCTTGCACCAATATCAGACTAATCCATTCTAATTCTTCAATAGGTTCTATGATACATGTATCCATCATTTGGTCTAATTATTTTTTTACTTTTTCATTATACCACGGGTTCAGTCGGTATGGTCATTGCTTAACAGGTTCTGCATCGAGCTTTAATGGTATTTTCATTTCTCGAAGGTCTCCGATAATTCCTTTCATTTATGAGAATTTCGTAGGGAACAAATCCCGAAACTCATGCAATAGGTTTGTAATTTTCCCAACAGTCTCATCATCCAAATAATCTCCAATACTAGTAAATTTTGGATTCTTAGGGGAGCCAATGTTTACTTTCTTGTCTTTTAGTGGGTTCAGAAACTGATCACTATAAATGCCAAATACTTCCACTACAACATACCTTCAGAATATGGTATGTTTATGTCGAGTAGGTCATCATCATCAGGTTCTCTCCTCACATTATAGCACTCCATCTAGTGTTGGATTCTTGTGTTGCGTTGATTGAATTTTGTCGTTGCAATAGGGATATATTCAAATATATTTTCCTTGGTTACTTTCAATGTAGCATCAATCGATGGATGATCATCGACAAAATCAAATGTTTGTGTGAGGATAGTAGCTAATTCATCCCATTCAATAGCCCCTCATCTCATTTCAACTAATGTATACCAGTTCCTTTGTATCATGTCTAATATGTGTATGAACTGATGAAACCCTTCATGTCGCGGACATGCCTCCCATGTTTCACAACAATACTCAATATGGTTGACAAGATTAGTCAATCCTGTATACTTTTGACTAGTATAGCTGATATCTTCTCTAAATATTATTTCCATCAACCTTCAATATTTTCTTTAATTCGAGATGGATTCTGTATCTACGACCCACCATCTGGTGGGTGTAGCTTTCAGTACAAAGTCCAGGGTGGACAAGTGCTAATGTTCTATGAATTTTTATTTAAAGTATGTTAGAAAAGATGCAAGGTTAGTTAAACCTTCATATGTGGGTAGATCATTTACCTTGATTCATACCCATCACATAGATTGTGTAATTCTTGCATACCTTCTCTGGATACTTCATGCATCTGATTCTGCCACTTTTCCAATGCTTCACCAAAATCCGATGTAAAATAACTAATACTCCTCCAACTAAGTTTTTCGTCGGGGGACTGGATTTACATAATCATCTCTTACAAACCTGATTTTATAAATATGGTCCAGATAATTACCTTGTCCTTCACTATTTATTGACTCGACATATCTATGAACTTCTAGCAGATCACTTGGTGTGACCACCCTTAGCTTTGAATATTCAAGTGTTAACATTCTTTTCTTACAATTGATGATGGCCTAATTATCAATCGCCCAGTCGATTCCCAAAAGTGCATAATATGGATTTATGTCATCGATAATGTCGATTACTTCAAATCCAACATACCTTCTCAATATTTCTTCCTCGACAGACACTTGAGTCAGTCAACCAAGAGGTAGGAATTTTGACTTATTTGCTTATCTGATCTGGACAAGATACCACTCTAGTAACAGTTTCCCCATTCTTTCGCATTTTTTTCTTATCATAATGTTGACATTAGATCCCAAGTATAGGATAATATATTCCATATCATAGTATCCTTTCTAGGTAGTCATCCTTAACTCGCAACTAGTCTTTAATCATTTTCCCATGGGGTTAATAATTTTGTTTGGTCGCATGTCTTCTTGAGGTTCTTCTATGAGATGTGTCAAATATGAAACAACATCTTTATGTTGTACTAGCAATAATAAATTTTAAAAAAAATATTTAAGCTTACCAACCTTTCCCGCTGGTTGCTATCAAAAAAACTAGTCAAACTTCTCAGGCATTTCCATTATTGGTTTTCGAGGTAGTGTAGTAGCAAGATGTCGATGGCTGATTCTTGATGAAAAATTTTAGCCATGCACCCAAAAATAATTCCTTTTTTTTTGGACATCAAATGGCACTTTTTTGTGTGTTGTTGGTCGCACCTTCAGTTGTTCATGTTGTGTTTCTTGGTCTTCTCTAGTCGCAGTACCTCATCTTGTAATGAAATCTATATGTGGTTCTCTCAGCTCAGCCAAAAACTTATGGATATTATAGTTGGTGTTTGGGTTGGGATTCTATAGAGCATTTGGATTTCCCACATTTCAATCCTGCCACTTAAAAATCAATTGAGGACATTCTTCGATAGTATGATCAAAGTATTTGCAATACATACATATATTTGTAGGGCTTGTACAGTCCTTGTCAAAATGTCCTGGTTGTGCACAATTATACCATATAATGTTTCCTCTTCCACGACCAAATCTTCCTCCTTATCCTCGACCTCTAAAATTTCCACCTCCCCTTTGTTGAGGTTATTGTTGTTACGAGTATTGATTCTATACTAGGGCTAAGGATACTGAGCTTGTGGGTATTGATCTTGATCCTCTTCAACTTGAATTTTCTCTTCATTCTTCATTAAATAGGTGTCCACCATTTTCTCCTCCATCATCTAAAATGTTCTGTAGTCCTTCTCATCGTGGCCTATTGATTTACAAAATTTATACTATAAACTAGCTGATGCACTTACAATATTATGTAAGTATAAACATTCTTTTGAATGTTGGCCTCTAGTATGGAATATTCTACACCAAGGCATCACTTGTGTATTAATTGGGTTCGATGCTCCTAATTCGACATAATTCATGAGTTTTAGGAAGTTATCCTTATGGTGTCCCTCTGTTTTGAATCTAGTACACCACATTTCCTCTTAAATTTCTTTTCCTTTTTTAATATCCTGGTGTTGCAACGTAAGGTTGTCTTGTTCCGATTAAATTTGTATTATCCCTACACCAGAATCTCCTACAGGTTAGGATTCCAACTTCATGGCGAGCTCCAAAGCTTCAATCTATGACACAATTTTTATTTCCATTAAGGGAATCTAGATGTGCGGTAACAACGCTACAATGAACCATTTTTGTGGTTTATCTATGCATCTGGAAGCTTACTTTAGCCATAAATGTCTTGAATCTCTGGTCGAAGTCCCATACACACTCCATAGACAATTTCTTAATCTCTTTAATCTCTATAATACACTGATATTCATATTTGGGATTTCTAAATTCATCTATTAGTCCTTCTCAAATTTGGTTCGATGTTTTCTCTGAACCACATAGAACATCATATACCAATCCAATGCATGACCCCTTAAGGTTGTGATCATTTGATCCCTCTTTATGGCCTCATCTTGGACCTGTCGCATGGTCCACACGAATTCACATAGAAACTAATGTTTCTCTGGGTCTTCTAACCCATTTTCATTGAATATCAGCAATATATTATCATTCCCAGGCATTATATTGGTCCTTGGTACTGCAGAATAAATTTTTTGGCTAACAGGACTCCCTTGTCCACTATTCCCATAGTTATTGTTCCTTTTATTTATAAACCCATTGGGAGATGAGTTTTTAGACCTTACCTCCATAGATGTACGCGGGGTCGTATGTGTGTCATATTTGTACTATGTATCTAGGGATTCTTATTATTCTTCTTCCCTTTCAGAGATAGGTCGATATTCCTCTTCCTCGTTGTAAGAACCTCCTTCAAATTATGATCTCAAATTGTAGTATTCTCCTCTGTTCGTACTGCAACTTCCTCTTTTGGTCGTAGCTATTCTTCTCTTTCTTGAGCAAAATATTTTTCCACTTATTATACGTCCACCTTCTAGTTCAGTTCTTCTATCACTCGGGAACATCTCAGCTTACTCTGCCCCATTTTTCTCGTACGTCATTCGCAAAATATCGAGGGTATTCACAGAGAGTTCTTTACTCGTCGAATTCGATTCTCATGATCCCTTTTTCACATACAAACATCTTTATCTAAGTTCTTACATATGTCAAGTATCTTCCTCTAGGTCCTTGGGAAAATTTTCTTTCTGCCACACTATATGATGCTATTGTGTTCACAACAAACTTAGTGATGTATCCCTCCAAAATACCATCTACCCAGAAATCAATGACCCTATATAAGGATTGCTAATATTGTTCAGCTATTGAATTAGTTGAGGAATCCACTCTATCGGTTCTTCTTGTCGGAAATTTTTTCGATGGATTGCTAGCTTCAACAACCACTCATACAAAAAAACTTGAAACTCACAAAATAATATCTCATAAATATCAGTATAAATATACTGCGCCAACCACTTTTTTGTATTTAACTGTGATCCTTAACTCTCTTCTCATGCAATCTCTTGAATTTTCAGCTTCGTCAAGTACCAAAACATATCCCTCACAAAATGATTCACAGTCTTGTTAATTGAACCATTTTTTGGTGTTTCCTCCTTCGAGTTAGGCTCAAACGCTTGGTAGTCTGTCAACAAAGCCCAATATATTGTCCCTATAGAGAAAGACTTAGTCATAAGTTCCTGCGATGCAGATGTAGTCTCACTCGTGATATCTCTATGGGTAACTTCCAGAACCAGGTTTCTGCAGCCGGGTGGGAATTTCTTTTTTCACAATACCTTACTATATTTATCGATTAAATCTGGGGAAGTATTCCTTATTCTTATTGTGTTCATTCAATATATTACTCTACTTGTCCATCAACATCGATTACAACATTGATATAAATATTTAGCACATATTCTATCTATCAACAGTGCAACACATGCATCTAAGTACTCATTCACAAACAAATGCTAGTAAATCTATTCAGACCTACTTATTCACAACATACATTCAGTCAACTTAGACAAACTCATCAAATACACATTGAGACAACATTTAACGTGGAAACCCATCTGGGAAAAACCACAAAGGCGCTCTTCATCTAGCATGAGAAATATATAGCACCTTTCATCTACGTACTCAACTGTAGACTTTATTGTATATATTTTCTACAATCTCTACAGACTTATCTCCTCTCATGCTCTCTAGTCTTAGGTATTTGATGTTTCCTCTCCTTATCTCTATTGTCTATCTGCACATAGCCTGGATCAACTCTCTTCTCTACAAATCTATAACTCTTCAACTCTACAACTATTCTAAGACAAAAGTTGACCAAGACCTAGATAGATACCCACACATAACTTGGGTTCTTTCTTTTATATGCTTTTACATGTCATAATCAACCGACTGTATTATGTTAGCTGATAGACTGTCATTCCTATTTTAATACATTCATTGATACTAACATTAGGCACTATCGACACAAAATTACAAAGATGTTTTATTCCTAAAGCATGCGTTATTCAAACTAACTTATTACCCATGATCAATCAAGCTATCTTTTTTAACCATTGTACTCTTCTTCTATCATGGTTGTCCTCTTCAGTCACATAATCTTCTCTTTTCTCACAGAATCTTCTCCAAAGGTTTCTTTTGTCCCAGATCTTCTTCCACGACTGCTTCTATCGCAGATATTCTTCCATGGTGCTTTTTTCACAGCTCTTCCTCCATGGATTCTTCTGTCGCAACTCTTCTTCCTTCCATTGCAATTTCCTTTGTCATGCGACTGGACTCTTCATATTCCCAAGCAAAATTGTGTCGAAATTAAGCCTATCTTTTACTAGGGCCAACAATGCACATTAGAAAGAATGTGTATATGTTAAATGGGGGATCATATCAGTGTTACCACTTTTCCTAATTCCCATGGTATTGCATAACCTACCCCTTATTCTTAGTGCATATGTTAGATTTATTCTTGTCATTAATCGTAACAAGGATTCTATACGGCATAAGGCCTTTGATTTCCACCCTCAGCCATGGAAGGGATATTGAAACCCATTATTATTGTGCATAGCATAATAATAGTGCACATGTTCATTGTTTTAGGCCTTGTTCATGGCCACTAAGTGCAAGAAAGATTCATTTAGGGCCTTAGGGCCTAGTTTCCTCCCTCTATCCATGTTATAATCCCAAACTCACATATATGTTGTGAAAATAATCATAATTCCACTCATATTCCACTTAGAGGGAAAATATTCCTTTTAAAGGAATGGTGTGGTTATTCAAGTCGTAGTTCATGGCCATTAAGCTCAAGAATATTTGTTTTGGGCCTAAGTTCCTTGGTTTCCTACCTTAGACACGGTATAGGAACTATGGCCCACTTTTATTATGAAAACATACTAATTGTACCAAATATCCCTCATAGAGGCAAAACATCGCTACAAATTTCTTATGTGGTTATTCAAGGTCTACTACATGAATCTTGATTTTGACAAGATTGAATTAGGGGCTTATAAACTAGTCTTACTTCCCTAACTATGCTGACATCTCCAAGTGCATTACATTGTGTGAAAAAAGCATTAATTTCATTAAGGACCAATGTGGAAGCCTCTTGAAGACTCAAATATGGTGCTCCAAAGCTGCAAATAACATTCATATCCCACTTGAATGTTAAATATCCCTAGGAAAGTATCTATGTGGTGGTGTGAGGACTTGTTCATCACTATTGAGCATGAGAATATGTATTTATGTCCTAAGGAGTTTTTTCGTATTCCATGAACATTGTATGGGTCCTCAAATCCATTCTTAGTATGCAAAATATTAATGGTTTCTATATTCTTGATGGAAGGAGATATCAAGAGAATCTGCTACATTTTGCAGCCACCATGAGAATCCTAAGGGTTGATATGAAAAGTCACAGAGAAGATAATGAAAGAATGATTAAAGCTCAGGAAGAGAAGAATCAACTGAATACATCCATGCTGCAGATTTTGACAGACATCTAAAGGCGGATGAACTCTAGGAATCAGGAAGTAAATATGGAAGGAAGTAAGAGTAGTTCCAGAAAAAGAAAAAGGTCTTCTAGTGGATCATCTGAATCTTAAGGATCCACTGGGGGTTCAAGATTTTCATCTCACATGAACAAGGGAAGGATACATTACCAGAATAGTTCACATGATGAGTTTAAGAAGGCAAGGCCTCCCACCTTTAATGGTGAAGTGAAGACTGGACAAGAAGTTGAAGCTTGGCTTCTTTGGATGACGAAATATTTCCAAGCTCAAGAATACTCTGGAAATATGAAATCAAGAGTAGATATTTGGTGGGAACACCTTAATAAAGTGAATAATATTAATGAAAGGAAGATTGCGTGGAAGTAGTTCAAGAAGTATTTCAAGCAGAAGTACCTCTCTGATAAGTACTATGATGATAAAATTAAATATTTCCATGAGCTGATATTGGGGTAATTGACCATGAAAAAGTATGCAAATAAGTTCTTGGAGATGTTGAGGTATGTCAGATACATCAAGGATGATAAACTGAAAATCCAACATTTTCTGAGTGGGTTACCTTAATCCTACAAGGACAGATATGAATTTTATTATCCTAGAACTCTAGAAGCGGCTAACAGGAAGGCCAATTATTGTTATGAATAGAACAAAGGAAAACCTGATCATCATAAAGCATGGAAGGACAAGAAGACTGAGAGGTTTGATCAGAGGAAGAAAGGATTCAAACCTTCTCACTTCCAAAATCAGCAGAGGTAGCCATCACAATTTGTGAATTAGCCAGCTAGAGTGATGGGAGACAGGCCAAGAGACCCAAAAGAGATCAGAGAACCACTCCAATGATAGAAATGTGGAGGACTCCAATGATAGAAATGTGGAGGACCCCATATGTGTAGGAATTGTCTACTTGAGAATGGTTATGTAAGGTTAGCTCACAACATTCAAGAAGCAGAAACTATGGGTCAAGTGGCAAGGATTGTCCCTAGAAGCTATGTGGAACTATAGGACCACCAGGCATATCATCAATCAATTGTGGTTGAAGTTGAAGGTAATATTGCTGAGAAAAATGTTTATGTTTTGATTGACCCTAGATCTACTCACCGTTATATTACTCCTATAATTGTTGAGATTTGTGCTTTTAATAATTTAAATAATAGAAAATCATGGTTAGTTTAACTAGCCACTGGAACCAAGAGTAAAGTTAGTGAAGTGGTAGAGAAATGTCCATTAGAGATGGATGGGATAGTCACTTATGCAGATCTGAATGTTATGTCACCTGATTCCTATGATATTCTCATTGGAATGGACTGGTTAGAAGTGCACATAGTAAAGCTTGACTGTTACAACAAGAATTTTGAATGCATGGATGAAGAAGGAAACCTAAGGGTTGTACGAGGCATCTCAAAGGTGATTTCTGTTAAGCATATTTAAACATTGCAGCTGAAGAAAATCTATAGGAAATCTTGTAGATTGTATGCAGCCCATGTGTTGGAGGTAGCAGAGAATGAAAATCCTAGGTTGGAGGACTTTCATGTGTTGCATGAATTCAGGGATGTTTTTCCTGATGAAATTCTAGGACTTCCTCTTAAGAGGGACAATGATTTTACAATTGAACTTGTGCCAAGAGCAACAGTAGTGTCAAAGACACCCTACATGATGAGCACACCATAATTGCTAGAGTTGAAGATGCCGCTACAAGAGTTGTTAGAAAAGAAGTATATCAGGCCAATTGTGTCCTCGTCGGGAGCACCGGTTCTGTTTATGAAAAAGAAAGATGCTACCCTCAGGTTGTGTATTGATTACAGACATCTGAACAAAGTCACTGTGAAGAATAAATACCCTTTACCTTGAATTGATGACCTTTTTAATCAAATGAGAGGAGAAAAGGTATTTTCCAAGATTGACTTGAGGTCTGGTTACCATCAGGTAAGGATCAATGATGAATATATTCATAAGACAACCTTTAGAACAAGGTATGCACACTACGAGTTTGTAGTGGTACCCTTTGGTCTTAGAAATGCACCATCTACATTTATGTGCCTCATGAATAGTGTTTTTAGAAGGTATTTGCACAATTTTTTTCTTGTCTTTTTTGATGACATTCTTATTTATTCTAAGAATGAGGAAAAGCATGAAGAACATCTGAGATTGACATTGCAATTTGTTGATGTATTTGTAACTTTGGAATGTATTCACTTGTATACCTTATATCTTGTACCCCGATGTTTATTCCGGGAAGTGTCTATAATGTATTTGAGTCATGTCATGCCCCGATGTTCCTATTGAGAGGTTCTATAATGTAAACAAGTCATGTCAAGTCATTGTGGGTAACCCTCCTATTGTTCAAGGGTTAAAGTCCCCGGAGTTCTGGGGCACTAGGATTATTAGGCTCTCCTAGAGAAGTCGGCCCTAGTGAGTCATTGTCAAGTCAGGAATCAGCATAAATAGAGAGTGATCCTCTCTATTTATCACACACTCACTCACACTCAGTTGTAGCGCATAGCTAAGGAATAAGAAGTTGTTGGGGCTAGAGAGAAAGAGGCTACTACTGTCGAGATGTCATCTTACTGTTTCGGGGATTTTCTATTGGTGTTGATTCTATCTCTGAGGAAGTTGTACGGTTTTCTCCTTTATGGTTTCCCCGAGGAAAATATTTGTGTTCATTGTCTCATGTGTTTGATTGTTGTGCTTTTTATTCTCTCAGTTAAGATCCTAAGTTAATGCTAGCTTAAATGATAAAAATCTAACATGGTATCAGAGCTAACCTGAGAAGAAGACACTGTGCAGCTGCGAAAACTAGGGCTTCATACTTTTTGGATCTCTCTCCATATATTTTCAGCAAAAGAAGGTAGAGATGACCCTCGTGTCTCAGGGTGCATCTTTCTGTCGAAGCAGAATCTGATTTTGAGCATTTTTAGTTTCTAACCCGACATTGCTACCGAAAATTAGGGCTTTCCACAGAAGTGGAATTTTTGAGTGAGCCCAGGCCTAGATTGATCTCCTCCTCAAAATCAAAGTTTAGAGATCAATATCAAAGATTTTGGTTGGATAGAACTTCGGGAAATTCAAACCCTAATCTGCTCCTGAACTAGCACTACAAAAATTCAGCTCCAGATTCAGATCTGACATCTTAACCTGGTAAGATCTAAATATTTCATATTTCCATTTGAGGTTCTTAGTTAATATGTCTCATCATACCAATCTTGATGAAAATATTGAGGGAGTTGATAACTTCTGAGCCTGGAAGTATAGGATCTCCTTGGTCCTGGAAGAAAATGAGTTGGACTCCTACATCAATGAGGAGATTCCAGTTCCAGAGGGAGAAGAGGCTAAGGCCTTACATAAGAAGAATTTGGTCATGGCTAAGAGGATTATTACTGATTCAATCAAGGATCACCTCATACCACAGTTGTCCTCCCTAAAGAAATCTAAAGCTATGTTTGATGCCCTAACCAAACTGTTTGAAAGAAAGAACATAATCTCGAAGATGAACTTGAGGAACCAATTGAAGAATGTGAAGATCCAGAATGCAAATACCTTACAGTCATACTTCACAAGGGTCTCCCAGATTAAAGAACAACTTGAAGTAGTAGATGAAGAAGTGGAGAATGCAGAGATTGTAATGAACACCTTGAATGGTCTCCCTAAAACATGGGACTCTTTCACTCAAGGGATCTGTGCCAGAAAGAAGTTAGTCAAGTTCAGCAGACTATGGGAAGAATGCTCTCAAGAATTAGCTTGGATAGCAGCTCGAGAATAAAATATGGGAAGTGAAGATCAAGCTCTCACAATACAATCGAAGAAAAACAGCTCTAGCCATCACAGAGGTAAGCACTCTCACCAAAGGAATAACTTTAGAAACCCTAGAGATAGTTATAAGTACATTTGCTATACATGTGATGAAAGAGGACACTTTGCTAGAGATTGTCCTAGAAACAAAAGTAGCTCTCACAAGAAGAAGGGAAACAAGAGAAGACATCATGCTCATGCTGCAGAAGATGATGAACCTTCCACAAAGAGAAACATACAAGACAGTGATGATTCTTCAAGTGATGAAGAATATGTTCTGATTTCCTGTCTCATGGGAACTATCACACATGGCAGCAATGATTGGTTTATAGATAGTGGTGCTTCCAAACATATGATAGGATTCAAGGAATCCTTTGTGAAACTATCTGAACATGAATCACCTCACAAGGTGAAACTGAAAGATGACTACCAGTATCCAATAAAAGGTAGTGGTGAATCCTCATACAAGCTAGACTCTGGAAAGTATATCAAGATGAAAGATGTATTATTTGTACCTAGACTGAAAAATAACCTCCTCTCCATATATGCATTGGATGCAAAAGGAATGAGGGTTGCATTTGTAGATGGCCAAGTCGTCATGTGGCCAAAAGGAAAGTCTTTCGATGATGCAGTAGTGATTGGGGAACAAGAAGGAGGAATATACAAATTGAAGGGCCAACCAAAACAAGCTTTGGTAGAACCAAATGAGCTTTGGCATAGAAGGCTTGCACATGTGCATTACAGAGCACTACCACTTGCAAGCAAAGATATTGAAATAATCCCAGAAATGTAGATAAAACATGAAGGTGTATGAAAAGGATGTGAGAAAGGGAAGAACAAAAATAAGGCATCTCCAAGTAGCGAGAGAAAGGCAAAAGGAATCTTGGAAATCATCCACTCCGATGTATGCAGTCCAATGTCATCCAGTTCACTAAGAGGGTATGTATACTATGTTTCTTTTATTGATGATTTTTCTAGAAAGGCATGGATATACTTTATGAAGAACAAATATCAAGTATTCAGAAAGTTCAAGGAATTCAAAGCCTTGATCGAGAATCACACAGAAAAGAAGAGAAAGACCTTTCAATCAGATAATGGCGGAGAATTCACATCAAATGAATTCAAAGAGATATGCAAAGACTCCGGGATTAAGAGGGAGTTATCCACTCCATATAATCCACAATAGAATGTGATTGCAGAAAGAAACAATAGAGCGATCATGGAAGCAACAAGGGCCATGCTTCATTATCAAGATCTTCCCATGCATTTATGGGTAGAAGCTGCCATAACAACGGTGTATGTACAGAACCATACTCCACACAGAGTACTCAAGAACAAGACACCTAAAGAAGTATTCTCCAGTAAGAAACCAGAAGTCAGCCATCTCAGAATATTCGGCTGTCCTGTATATATACACATTCCAAAACAAAAGAGTACGAAGTTAGAACCTTCAGGAAAGAAGGGTATATTTGTGGGATACTCTGAAAGCTCGAAGTCTTACAGAATATATTTCCCAAGGTTCAAGAAGATTGACATCAGTAGAGATGTAACATTTGACGAAGATTCAGCCTACATCAAATCTAGGAAGATACTGGCTGAAGAACCAGAAGAAACAAAAGCACCCAAAATTCATGATACATCCATGAACGAAGAATTTCAAGAAGAAGATCGAGAATTAGAAGAACCTCAAGAACCTGTGGATCCACCTCAAGAGAAGAATCCTCACAAGAGGAAACCTGCTTAGGTACATGAAATTATCCAAGGTGCAAAAAGATATGGAGCTTAAGAAGAAACACAAAGAGGAAGAAAGAGAACTAGGTCCTACTCCAGTTATGTAGCCCTGCTATGTGACATTATTGATAAAGAACCTTCCAACTATGAAGAAGCGACATAAAGGAAATAATGGAAGGATACTATGATCGAAGAGTTTCAATTGAGCATGAAGAATGATGTTTGGGATGTTGTCCCAAGACTAGAAGGGAAGTCCATTGTAACTTCCAAATGGATCTACAAGATCAAGCATGCTGCAGATGGCAGCATAGAGAAATATAAAGAAATATTCGTGGCTCATGGCTTCTCCCAGAAAGAAGGAATAGATTATGAAGAAAATTTTGCACCTGTAGCTAGATACACTTCCATTAGATCAGTACTTTCTCTAGTTGCAGTGATGAAATGGAAGATACACCAGATGGATGTCAAGACTGCTTTCTTGAATGGTGTAGTGGAAGAGGAAGTGTATGTGGAGCAGCCACTTGGTTTTGAGACACATGACTGGGAGTCTCATGTGCGTAGATTGAAGAAAGCCCTGTATGGTTTGAAACAGGAACCTAGGACATGGTACAATATAATTGATGGCTTTCTATCCAGTTTGGGCTTTACCAAGAGTAAACCAGATTCCAACCTTTACTACAAGGTTGAAGATGGCAACCCAATGATACTCCTACTATATGTGGATGATCTATTTGTAACAGGTATGGATGGGTTGATTGTTGATACGAAGAGGCAGCTTGCTGCCAAGTTTGAAATGAAATACTTGGGTATGATGCACTATTTCCTAGGCATGGAGGTATGGTAGAATGCGGATGGAATCTTCCTTGGACAAGGGAAGTATGCAGTAGAGTTTCTGAATATATTCGGGATGATGGACTGCAAGGCCATAACCAAACCTATGGAATCGAACCTGAAGCTACCGAGTGATGCTTCATCAGAAGTGGTTGATGCCATGATGTATCATCAGATGATTGGGTCCTTGATGTATTTGATGAACATGAGACCAGATATTTGCTTTGCTTCGAACACCTTGAGCCAGTTCCTGACAGATCCGAGACATGTTCACTTGATTGTTACAAAGCATATTCTGAGGTACCTGAAGGGTATAGTTGATTATGGGCTCAAGTACAAGGTGAATTAGAATATTAACATAGAGGGTTATTTTGATTCAGATTGGGCAGGCAGTGCCATTGATAGGAAGAGCACTTCAGGATGCTGCTTTAGTATGGGATCAGGTGTGATCTCTTGGTTTGGCAGGAAGCAGTCCTGTGTGGCACTGAGTACAGTTGAATTAGAATATGTCATAGCTTGTTCAGTTAGTTGCGAGGTAGTGTGGCTGAGAAAGCTACTGTCTGATTTATTTGATCTCCAATTGGATGTTACTTGTATATATTGCAACAAGCCGAGTTGTGTGAAGTTGTCGGAGAACTCGATGTTCCATGACAAGTCGAAGCATATCGAGATCAAGTATCACTATATCAAGGATATGGTGCAGAGAGGAGAAGTGAATCTCTATTATGTTGCGATCAACGAACAGATAGCTGATGTCTTCACGAAGCGATTGGCCAGAGTGAATTTTGAGTACTTCAGGGAGAAGCTTGGTGTTCTCCAAATCGAGGTTCCCTATAAAGGGAAATGATGAGACCTAGAGCCATTTTGACCTGGTGAGAGGATTAGGATCCTTCCATGGTCAGATGTAAGGGTTGAGCCACTCTGTCATGGTGAGAGGATTTGTTTCTTTCCATGTCATATGTGAGTGCTGAGCCATTTTGATGTGACTGTGGGATTGGTCCCTACATGATCAGATATAAGTGTTGAATGCCATTCTTGGAATGGAGGAACCTGGTCAATTACAAAGAATACTCAGTCTAGGACTGAGGGCCATTTTGATATGACTATGGGATGTAGTCTTACATGATCAGATATGAGTGCATGGCCATTCGAATGTGATTGAGGGATGTGTTCCCACTTGATCAGATATAAGGGATAATTCCATTCTCTAGGAGAATGGACGCACCTGGTCAATTACCAGGAATCCTCAGTATGGGACTGAGAGCCCTTTCGATGTGGTGTGTTCACACATGGTCAAATGTAAGTGTAGAGCCCTTCTGATGTGGTGTTTTCGAACATGGTCAAATGTAAGTGCAGATCCCTTTCGATGTGGTGTTTTCAAACATGGTCGGATGTAAGTTTAGAGCCCTTTCGATGCGGTGTTTTCAAACATGGTCGTATGTAATTACAGATCCCTTCCGATGCGGTGTGTTCACACATGGTCGGATATAAGTGTTGAGCCATTCTAGCGTGATGTGTTTACACATGGTAAGATGTGAGTTCTAGGCCTTTCTAACAAGATGAGGTAAGATGTGAGTGCTGGGCGTGCCTTTCTGACAAGATGAGATTAGATGTAAGAGCTGGGTGGGCCATTCTGACTTAGGGTCATATATAAGCACTAAAGACCTACAAGAAGGGTAGTCCTACAACCAGCATGAAAAAGGGTTGGCTCTGTATAAATTCCTGTGACGAGAAGAATCGAGAGATAACACCATTCTGAGATAGCACCGATGATGATGATCCAAGATCAAGTGATGATCCAGATGTGATGATGATCCAGTCTTGATGATGATCCAAATCAAGTGATGATATAGATTTGATGATGATACAGTGATGATGATCCAACAGTGATGATCCAGCAGTCGTGATGATCCAGATCCCATGATGAAGAAGACTTGAAGAAGAACATGACTTAGAATAAGACTTGAAGATAAAGATGGCTTGAAGATGAAGAAGAATTGAAAGACAATGAAGAATTGAAGATGAAGAAAACTTGAAGATGAAGATGATGAGATGATCCAGTCGATACAGAGAAGAAGACCAGTGCTGAAAATTGTGTCAAAAGAATACCTTCCTAGTCAAGAGGGAGTGTTCATGTATTTGTAACTTCGAAATGTATTCACTTATATATATTATGTATTGTACCCCGATGTTTATTCTGGGAAGTATCTATAATGTATTTGAGTCATGTCATGCCTCGATGTTCCTATCAGGAGGTTCTATAATGTAAACAACTCATGTCAAGTCATTGTGGGTAACCCTCCTATTGTTCAAGGGTTAAAGTCTCCGCAGTTCCATGGCACTAGGGTTATTAGACTCTCCTAGAGAAGTCGTCCCTAGTCAGTCATTGTCAAGTTGGGAATTAATATAAATAAAGAGTGAGCCTCTATATTTATCACACACCCACTCACACTCACTTGTAGCGCATAGCTGAGGAAGAAGAAGTTGATGGGGATAGAGAGAAAGAGGTTATTGCTATTGGGATATCATCTTACTGTTTTTGGGGCTTTGCTATTGGTACTGATTCTATCTCTGAGGAAGTTGCAGGTTTTCTCCTTTATGGTTTCCCCAAGAAAAATATTTGTGTTCATTGTCTCATGTGTTTGATTGTTTTGCTTGCTATTCTCTCAGTTAATATCCTAAGTTAATGCTAGCTTAAATGATAAAAATCTAACACAGTTGCTTAGGGAGCATAAGTTGTATGCAAAGTTGAGAAAATGTGACTTCTATAAAGATATGATTCATTATTTGGGTCACATTATCTCAGATGAGGGCATATATGTGGACCCTAAAAATATTGAATCCATTATGAATTGGCTGACTCCAATAAATGTGATAGATGTAAGATCTTTTATGGGCCTTGTGGGATACTACAGGAGGTTCATTGAAGGATTCTCCAAGGCTACACATTCAATCACTTCTTTGCAAAAGAAGGGGAAAAAGTTTGAATGGACACCAAGGTGTGAAGAAATCTTCTAGCAGTTGAAGAATCTTCTCACAAGTGCACCAGTTTTGAATATTGTAGACCCTGAAAAAGACTCGGTGGCGTGTACAAATGCATGTAATCAAGGACTTGGAGGAGTCCTTATGCAAGACAACCACGTTGTATTCTATGAGTCTAGAAAGTTGAAGGATCATGAGAAAAACTATGCCATTCATGATTTAGAACTTGCAGCCATAGCACATGCTCTCAATATGTGAAGGAATTACTTAATGGGGAGAAAATTCAAGGTAAGGATAGACCACTGTGGTCTGAAATACTTGTTTGATCGACCTACTCTAAATTCTAGGAAATCTAGATGGCTGGAGTGTTCATGTGAGTTTGATTTTGAGATCAAACACATAAAAGGAAAATAGAATAAAGTATTTTATGCACTAAATAGGAAGGTGCATGAAATGCATGTGGCATCTCCTAGTATTTGGCAATCATATATGAGATGATAGATTGTAAATCATACTGCTGAAGATGAAATGTATGTACAGGTAAGGGACAAGTTGCAGTAGCAAAGCCTTGGAAACAAGTATGAGGGATATAAATTGGAAGAAGATGAACTTATAACCTATAAGGATAGAACATTAGAGGAAATTTCAACTCAAAATGGGCCTTTCAACCCTAATAAAAAATTCCATGCCATCATGTGTTAGCCAATGAAATTGCTTTAAATTTGAAATATCGTATAGGTCTTAAACAATTTTTTAATATAAATTTGGGGATAGGTATCATAAAAAAAACTATTTTTTTGTTTGTATTTTCGACATATCTCTGTGTTTTATTACTCAAATTTTGATCAGGAGAGCTAGTTGGATGCGGAATTAAATTCCGCATCCAACGAGTACCCACTCGGCATACTTTTGACAGACCCCACTTCCCCAAAAACAAGAAATACCTGAAAAATGTGATGATGCAAATTTTGCATCCAACGAGCTCTCGCAATCGAAATTTGAGTAAAAACATAGGGATATATGTTGAAAATATGAACAATTTTTTTTTTTCTTCCTCCAAAATTAATAAATATTATTTTATTATTTTCCTTAGGAGGCCCATTTTGAGTTGAAATTTCCTCTAATTATTTATGTTCCAAATGTAGCACACTTGAGGAGAATTTTTATGGATGAGATCCATCAAGCTCCATATTCTGGTCACCTAAGATATCAGAAAACAATTGCTACAACCAGAAAGCAACATTTTTGGCCAGGGATGAAAAAGGACATTGCTGAGTATATTTATAAGTCCATGAAATGTCAGTAGGTAAAGGTTGATCATCAACACCCAGCAGGGTTATTGCATCCCTTGCCAGTCGCAGAATGGAAATGGGAAGTGATTTCCATGGATTTCATTACAGGATTGCCAATGAATTGGAGACAACATGATTCCATCATGGTTGTGGTGGATAGGTTGACAAAGTCATCACATTTTATACCGGTTAAGTCCATGTATAAGACTGATTCCATTGCAAAAAATTTCATGAAGGATATTTTCAGATTGCATGGTTTGCCTAAGGCAATCATTTCTGACCGAGATACCAAGTTCACTTCCAAATTTTGGAAGGGTATGTTTGCATATTTAGGTACAAAGCTGAACTTCAACACTACCTACCATCCTCAGACTGATGGGAAAATAGATAGAGTGAATCACATGCTTGAAGACATGCTTAGCATGTATGTGATGGAGAAACCAACCAAGTGGGAAGATTATTTACACTTGGTAGAGTTTTCTCATAATAATGGATGAAAAGCATCATTGAGGATGATTCCATATGAAGCCTTGTATGGAAGAAGGTCTAGGACACCAGTGACTTGGGATAATCCAGTGAACAGGATTGTGCTTGGTCCAGAATTGGTCAAGGAAATGGAGCAAGAGGTTGCAAAGATTAGGAAGAACCTAAAGGCATCCTAGGATAGACAAAAATGATATGCCGATAAGCATAGGGTGCATAGAGAGTTCAATGTTGGGGATCATGTTTACCTCATAGTGAGGACAAGGAAGAGTTCCTTGAAGCTTGGAATTTGTACCAAGATGTCACCTAGATATTGTGGGTCCTTTGAAATGCTTGAAAGAAAAGGTCCAGTTTCATATAGACTTGCATTGTCTGCTATCAGTAGAGATCATAATGTTTTTCATGTTTCTTTGCTTAAGAAATATGTACATGATCCTAACCATGTGATAAATTGGGATGTGACTCAGGTGGAACTCGAGGGAGGTTTCCAAACCGAGCCACTGCGTATCCTCGACAGGAAGGCTACAGTGCTCTGGAATCAAGACGTTGAATAGGTGAAGGTGCAGTGGGAGCACTACAGTCCTAAATAGGCTATGTGGGAGCTGGAGGATTCCATGCAAATGGAACATCCATTTTTTTTCAATTTCGTAAAGCACTGAGGACAGTGTTATTGTAAGGGGGACGAGAATGTAATACCCTAGTTTTGACTCCATGGTATTAAATCATACATGATGTGTATATTGTATTGGAATCATGGCAAGGAGCTCAAGGCCAAGGCCCTGCCATTGATTTGGTTTTGCATGTATCCGTGATAGGGTTGATACCGTTGGTTATGGTGCTAAGTCAGGAACAGTATATATATTTTGGAACACCATCTAAAAATAAAATTTAATAAAATACCACAACTAGATATGCACTGCAATGTGAAAGAGATGGGGGAATGATTCCACAAGGGATAGGGAGGGGAGTTATTTAAACCCCCTGAGCCAATACGGTGAGACCAGATGTCAATGGGGGGACCCATGAACCCTAAACCACCTTTTTGTCCTCTGCCTTCAATCATTAATTTCTTCCATAAGTTGGTTGAGGCAGTTAATGCCTTGGGCATAGCAAGGCATGTCAGTATGATTGTTTATCTGAGCAAACATGTAAGTATGCAATATGGGAAGTTGTGTTCTTTCTTCTGAAGCAAGAAAACCCTGGAATACATGCCCAATCTGTCTTCCCTCAATCGTGAGGAATTTTTTTGGTCATTCTCATCGTCTAGTGTTCAATTGTTCATTCATGATTTTTATGGGGACACACATTATTTTTGGTTCACTACGCTGAGTCGTGGAAGAGTGGTTCCGCTATGTTTCGGCAGAGTGAATCCTTTGTTGTTGTGTCTCCCTTTGGTTTACTATTATGTTTTCCTTGGTTTGGATTTGAACTGTATAAAAGACTTAGGAGTGGAAGAGACGAGGATTGTGCTTGATAAACATAGTGTAGAGAGGAACCTCACAAAAATATAAGATTGTTCCGTGAATCTTCTATGCACATCCTAAAGAGCATTGGAAGGGAAGGCATAGCCCGAGGGACTGTGTAGTAAAGAAGGGGATGCTTCCTTTTGTTGGGTGTGTAGGTATTGTGGATGCCAAGTGTTAACACCTTTATTTCAAAGAGTATTGAAAGAAACATGGTGGAGAAAAATAAGGTTACATGAACTTTGGTTAAGATTACTAATGTGAATATATCATAAAATGGCATAGAGGATAAAATTGTCTCATAATCTGATGGTGTAGAACGAAAGAGGTGAAAATCAATCATTTAGATTAGATCTGCTTTTTGGAGATGCACGAGAGATAAGGAGAGGCGGAGGTAATTAATAGAGCATGAAGATAGACGGTTGTGGGACCAAGCTGGTAAAATCTACGGCTGATAAGGATTCCGCTCTATAAAGATGCACGTTTTTAAAAACAAAAAGGCCCAGCAGAATGTGTATGTGCAGTTTAATCTAACGACTTAAAAAAAAAGTGAGTATTCATCAATGGTTGTCAGCAGCTCCAGAGGATAAAGTTGCATTGTAGTTGAAGTGTAAAAGCGGTAGCGGAATAAAAACCACGATACATGTGGCAGCTCACAATACATTCCGTGGAGAAAAAGTGGTTAAAGGAAAACCACTAAATGGAACCTCTGGAATAGACCTCTATATAAAGGTAAGGTTGACTTATTTTTAAAAATAATTTTTTATTTTACATGTTGGGACGATTGAGGAGATAGCCCGCCATCCTTTCGCAATCAACCTCATGTACCTATAGTTACAGTCACAGGTAAGCTTCGAATACTTGATCTCTGTTTAGAGAATTATCGTCGTTTGTCTGTTATGGACAAAGAGAAGGGGTTAGAAGTTCTTAACCGGGTCTTGGATGAAAGAGAGGAATTCATGGTTGATAGAGACATAAGTGTGTATGACCCATTTTTGTCAGTTGGAAATGTATCAGTTACTAAAGAAAGATTGTGGCAGTATAGTTTACAGGGAAACGACATTTTGAATGTCTGCAAGTCCTTCCTGTATTACTTCGCCATTGCATAGACTTTACCATTTTCTGAATTTGCTGAATGGTGTGCAAGTAATTACTCACCTTCTAAGAGAGTCATTATGAGTCATTCCATGTCCAAGATATTATGTAGGATTGATGCAAAAACTATTAATGGATTCCTTAATTTGCCTGATAGTTTCCCTGACAGTGGTGAGTCTGTGAATGAGACTATTCAAGCCGAAGTATACAAAGGTTGTAAAACTGAAATCCAATGTGAATTTTTGTTTAGTATTCTTAATGAAGTTCAGACATTAGAGGGTCTCTTTTTGCGATATAGTATTCACATTTTCAAAGAAGAGGTCCAATTGGTTGTATCTTTGGTCTGCCAAATTTTAGGACTAGATAATGACATTCATGTCAATGAGGTTGTCTTGGGTTTTTTATTGAAAATGAGTTCAGTTAGTCTTGAGTCTGAGTCCCATCCAGTCCATTACTTCAGTTTGGATGAGTATTTAGCAGAGGTCATTCATATCCAGTTAGTTGAGTTCCCAAAGGTCAGATTTTTCAAATACCAATCATATTTGTTGAACATGTTGTTATGTTCAAATGTGACAGAATTACAATTCTTAACTACTATGTTCTCTTCGGATCTTCCGAAGCAAATCAATATGTTTGATTTCGTGAATTCCATTATATCATAGATGTACAAGTTGCTATTTGATGAGGAATTTCCCAGAGTACTTGAAGAAATGAAGGTTATGATGCAATCGTCACCAGAAGACAGGATTGGGGATTGGTTTTTATATAAAGACTTTACTATTTTAAGAGTGTATGGTTTCACCGAAGAGCCATACAGGCTACCTATTTTTATTACCCCTAGAATATTTGCACTTGAATTCATGAGACAAAGATTATATGCAGAGGAGGATCATTTTGGAGCTTTCAAGAAGTCCTTTAATATCAAATTTCCTCTTAAAGTTGGTCCATTCATCTTTAAAAACAAAGGGGCCTTGGTGATTGTGGAAAAATTATTGGAGAATATGGATTTTCAGAAAGAACAGAAGATCAATTGTGATCCATATCATATAATTTGTCAAAGGAAACAAGCGAATAAGAACAAACCATTTGATCATCAAGTTGTTCGGGGATTGGGGGAAATAGCCAATTTGTCTCATTTTGTGGAAAATCCAGGAAGTAATGAAGGTAAAAGTGGTGAGTTGATTACAGCGTCGCAAGTGCCAGAAAATTCCAATGTCTTAATTAAAAGAAGTTTTTTTGAAGTTGAGAATGTGGAGATAGATGAAAATAGTTTGCGTAAAAAGGCCAAAACATTTTCTCAAGATGATCAAATTTCAAGTAAAATAGTTTCAGAAGAGTTGAAGAAAGTAGTTTTGATTCCTAAGAAGTCAGTGCAAATGAACCACTTTTCTTTTGAAAGTGAAAATAATGTAGATTTTAGTTCAGTTTTTAAATCCAAAGTAGAGTTCATGACAAGTTATGTTGAAAAGAAATACAGTCCTTGGAAGAGACTAAAAATCTACTTCCACGAGTGAGAAGTCTAGGAAACCCAAATCCGTCACTAATTTCCACTCGGGATGTAGAGAGAAACACCTTAAAATTAGCTATGGTAAGTGACAAAAAAGTGGCTGAGATGGAGGTAAGATTGGATAAAATCAGTGTACCTGACAAGATACAACTTCACAAATAGACAGGGGATATAATTTATTCAGATTTGTTACATGCCATGATTAAAATTAACAAATTGCAAGTTCTAGTGGATAAGTTAGAGGTCCAGTTGAAACATGAAAAAATTGAGAATAAAGCAAATTCAATCCAAATAAAGAAGCTGCAGGCAGATGTTATAATCTGAAGAGATGAACCAGGAAACACATAAGCCATCAGGAGACTTTTGGAAGAAAAATATAATGCCATTCAAGTGTTAAAAAAGAAGTTGAAAATTCCAAGTTCTGAACATGCTCAGTCCTCAAAGTTGTTGGCATTGCAAAAGGAGAAAGATAAAATTCATCAAGAAATGATGGAATATAAAGGAAAAATGGTGAAGCTGCAAGAGGAAAAGAATAAATGGGAAATAGAGAGAACTGAGTTAATGACACAAATTTCACAGTTAAAGAAAGATCCAAATGACAAGAAAGAAATTATGGAAGAATTAATGAGCCAAACCCCTACTGATGCAGATTTCTGATAACTAAGTGGTGATCTTGCCTTTGATGAAATCTCATGCATACGACCTTGTGCTATCTTTATGTATTTTGACTCCATTGCCCAATGATTATGTGTATCATTTCAACCATCTACATAATGTTTAATTGTCGATTCTTATATTTGGCCTTGTTAAATTTATATTCGAGAGATCCCTCTCTGGAAAGGAAATCCAGTTTCTTTTTGAAGTGGTTTTTGCTGTTACCTTTTAGATTTACCTTTTGCAACCTGGGTAAATTCTGAGTGACAACAAATTGGTGTCGTTGCTGTGGACGAAAGTGAAAATATTCCCTGGGAAGAGCGACAGATTTTAAAGATCAAGAAAAGATTTCAATGGGCAAACAAGAAATTTTTGTTAGTAGAGAAGGTTGTATATTTGCCCTGGCGATTCCATTGTAAAGATTTTTCAAAATTTTAAAAAGTCATTCTGGCTTTGAGAAGACATACATGAGGTAATTCTGACACTGAAATTTTAAAGAGTTTGGAATATCCAGAAAAGTTGTTTAAGAAAAAAGATAAAGAAAAAATAGATTTTTCTCTGTTTGGTGCATCATCTTCTCTGGATTCTCATAGTATTTTTGATCAAGAATGGGAAGTTAATATTGGAAGGGGTTTATTGAAATATAAGTCTGACTCTGATCTTAAAAGTACTGAATTTAATCCCCATAGATTATAATCTTATTTACTCGATTCCCTTTGGAGAGATTTACAACAGTCTGCAAAAGTTGAAGAAACACTTGTTGTTCAAAACACTCAAAATTCCTCAATACCTCTGAATCTACCTAGACCAATGGCAGCCAGATTTGCCCCTTTGCGTTTGCCTGCTTTATTGCATGACTTTCCCCAAAATTACTCCCAAATAATTTCCTTGTTTGATGGAGAAGGAGACATAACCGCAAAACAACATGTGGCTAAATTTGAAGATTTTGTTGACTTGGAGGAATTCGATTATGCAGATGTTAAAATGCGGTTATTTGCTTAAAGTTTTTTAGGTGAAGTGAAGAAATGGTTTAAATATTTGCTGGATGGATCTATATTGACTTTCCAAGCTTTCCAGAATGCATTCCTAGAGAGATGGGATGACAAACAAAGTCCTTTGCACCCGCTTTTCCCAGTATAATAGTCTCAAGAAGGGGGGTTTTGAATTTGTTCATGAATTTTCAAGTAGGTTTATGAGGGTTTATAATTCTATTCCAGAAGATATAAAGCCTTCTATAGCTGCTGCTAAACTTCATTATGCTGGAGCTTTTGATAATGACTTTGCATTTTCATTAAGAGAAAGAAAATCAACAACTCTTGCCGCAATGTTTCCAGATGCTTTAGAAGTAGAGGCGAATATGATGGCGAGTGGAAAAATGAAACATAGAGACATTGATAGGAGGAAAAGGGAAGAAAATACGCCTTCTGCTTCTTCTTCTACCACTGATATTAAGTTTGAAATGATGTTGAAGAAAATGGAGAAGTTGATGGATAGGTTGACTATGGATAATAGGCCGTTCAACATAGAACAAACTGATCCTCAAATCAGAAATCCAAATTTTAGAAGACCGAATCCTCCTATACCTCCACAAAACAGGCAGAGAGACATAAGAAACCCAAGCAATCAAGAAGAACAACAAATTCGACCACCATTTCCTGAAAATTATGTTGTTGATGAAGAAGATCCTGCCGAAAATGAAATCCATCTTTTTGGGCAACTAGATTCAGAGATATATCTTACTGAAGAAGAGCATAGCATGTTTGCACAGGAGGATTGAAATGAAGAATTTGAGAGGGAGTCAGAACAATATCAAAGGGGTTATCTGCATGCTATGGATGATGTACATAGGAAGATTAGATTGAGAAACAGAGAAGTTGTTATAAATAAATGGAGGTTAAATCCAAATCATCCTTCCATTAGTTCATTAAATACAGAAAAGGGAAAAGAAATACAAAAAGAATCTGTTGTAAATAAGGAAGTTGAAAATGAGATACAAAAAACAAAAGGAATGAAACAAGTAACACCAATTGATGTAGAAAAAGTTAATTCTAGTTTCAATTTGTAGAATGAGCTTTCCAAGTTGAAAATCTCCGTTCCTTTTAATGAGTTGTTGAGAAACAATGAGTATAGAGATACCATAACAAAGATGGTTAGAGGTCAAGGAGAATTGCAGTCTGACATTTTGGAATTGACTGATGATAATCCAACTATTTCATTTGGGTCAAAAGTTGAAAGTATAGATAATGAAGAAGTTCCTCCTTTTTATTTGAGTTTGAATGTGCATGATATGGTGTTTCATAATGCTATGTTAGATTCAGGTGCATCACACAATTTAATTCCAAAAGGAGTAGTTGAAAGTTTGGGACTGGAAGTGACAAGACCATATAAAGATTTGTATTCTTTTGATTCCAGGAGAGTGAAATGTCTTGGTTTGATTAAGGATATGGTAGTAACTTTGAATAAATTTCCATCTAAAACAATAGTAATGGATGTGGTAGTAGTAGATATTCCACCAAAGTTTGGAGTATTGTTATCGAGATCTTGGACTTCAAAGTTGAAGAGTAGTTTACAAATGGATATGTCATATGCTACTATTCTTGTTCAAGATGGGAGTAAGAGGTTGTATAGTGAGAAAATAACTCCCTATGTAGTGAGCAGTCAAGATAAACCTGAAGTTCATCATATATATGCTATTGATACTAATTTGGGGCTTTCATTTTCTTTAATGATAATGTCCCATGTGAATTGGAATCTACATTGCAGATGAAGCCTAAAGAAAATAAAAAGGAAGATGTGATAGAACAAAATGATTTGGAAGCAAAGCAAAAAAGAGACAGTTTGTGGACTATGTATTTTGATGGATGTGTGGCAAAAGTAGGCGCTGGAGTTGGTGTGTATATAATTTCTACTATCAGGGATTTTAAAGCTTTATCATATAAATTAACATTTGAATGCACAAATAATGTAGCTGAATATGAAGCTTTATTACTTGGGTTGCATGCTTTGAAATATTTGGGAGCACAGAGGATAAGAGTTTTGGGGGATTCAGAGCTGGTAATAAACCAGGTGAATGATAGTTATCAAACCAAGCATCCCCGAATGAGGGCTTATAGGAATGAATTATGGGATATGATTGGTAAATTTTTTACAAAGCATACGATTAAGGTGATTCCCAGATATGAAAATATAGTAGCTAATTCTTTGGCAGTAGCTGCTGGAAAATTCAAAACCCCTAGTGCTGGTCAGAAAGAATATCAAGTGGACATTGTGAACAGACCATCTATTCTCTATAATTCTAAATATTGGCAGGTGTTTGAAGATGACATGCAGATAAAAAGGTTTTTAGAATTGTCGGGAGAATTTGTAAATACTCATATTGATGCCGAAAATGACAATGGTGAAAATTTCCAAGATGATGAAGAGCTTGAAAAAGAAAAGGATGGTGCTGAAAAATTAAAAGGAACCTTAGGAGGAAAAGATATTATTCAATTGAAGAATAATTGTATACCAAGAGGTTTGATTCGTTTAGAAATTTTTTTTTATTAGAATGATGTTGCTAAGAATCCTAAAGTGAAGCCTGCTGAAAATACTATTGAAGACAGGAATATTGGTACCGAAGAAAATCTGAAGATTGTAAAATTGTCCAAAAATTTGCCTGTAAAAGAAAAATAAGAGTATGTGAATTTAATGAAGAGGTATACAGATGTATTTGCTTGGAGCTATGAAGATCTTAAAGATAATGATACATCTATAATACAACATACTATTCCTATAAAACCTGGGGAAAATCCTTTCAGGAAAAAGCTTAGAAGAATAAATCTTAAGTTTCTACCAATTATTGAGAAGGAAATTAAAAAATTATTTGACGCCAAGATCATCGTGACTCTAATATTTTCAAGATGGGTTGCAAATTTAGTTCTTGTTAGGAAAAATAATGGAGAAATATGACTGTGTATAGACTTCTGAAATTTGAATAAAGTTTCTATGGAGTATAATTATCCTTTTCCAAAGATGGATCATATATTTCAGAAGGTAGTTGGAGCTGAAAGAATTTTAATGATGGACGGTTTTTCTGGTTACAATCAGATTAAAGTACTACCTGAAGATCAAGAGAAAACTGCCTTTACTACACCTTGGGGCACCTTTATGTACGCAAAGATGCCTTTTGGTTTAATGAATAGAGGAGCTACTTTCCAGCGGGCTATGGACATTGCTTTTGTGGGAGAAATTGGAAAGTTTGTAGTAATTTACATGGACGACATCACAGTTTATTCAAGATTTGACAGGGAACATATTCATCATTTAGAAAAGATTTTCATGAAGTGCAGGAAGTTCGGTATATCATTGAACCCGAAGAAATCAAATTTTACGCTAGAAGAAGGAAAATTGTTGGGTCATATAATATCTAAAGATGGAATAAAAATCAATCCTGAAAGGGTTAGCACAATTTTAAAGGTAGGAGAACCCAAGAGTAAAAAGGAAATACAATCATTTTTGGGACAAGTGAATTTTTTAAGAAGCTTTGTGCCTAGTTTTACTGAAATCTTAATGAATATTACAGATAAGTTGAGAAAAGGTCATGAGATAAAATGGAATGCAGATGCTAGGAGGTCGTTTTGGGAAATAAAACAAGCAATATCAGAGGCTTCGGTGTTGGTAAGTCCAGATTTCACCAAATATTTCCTAGTATTTTCTTATGCTTTAGAACATACTATTGCATCAGTTTTGTTGCAGAAGAATGATGAAAACATGGAGCAACCCATAGCATTTTTCAGCAAGATGTTGAGAGATGGAGAATTAAAATATGATATCATGGAGAAACAAGCATATGCTTTGGTCAAAGCTTTGAAAGATTTCAGAGTGTATATTCTCCACTCACATGATAGGATTAGTACTAAAAGAGTGATTGGAATGTCTCCTTTCCAATTAGTGTATGGAACTGAAGTTGTCTTTCTAGCATCGTTAGGTGTTCCAGTTATGAGGTATTTTCAAGAGAAGCCAGAAGAACCAAACCACATGCAAAGGAGGATAAACCATATTATTGAGCTAGAAGAGCAAAGGAATAAGGACTATGACAAAGTGCAATCCCATCATGAAAAAATGAAAAATACTTTCGACAGAAGGGTGAAGAAAGAACAGTTTCAGATTGATGACCTGGTCTTGAAATGGGATACTCCTAAAGAAGATAAACATGGAAAATTGGATCACATGTGGGTAGGTCCTTATGTTATTGCTAGACATAGAGGGAAAAATGCATTTCTTTTGGAATATCCGAATGGGGTTTCTTTGGATAGTAACCCTGTCAATGGAATATTTTTGAAGCATTACCTATCCTAAGAAGGAAGGTAAAATTTGTATCATATTTTGTAAATATTTATGTTCTTTAAAAAAAGCAGTACAGATGGTGAGCCGAATGTTTTTTGAAGCTCGCAGTGAAAGCCCTAAGATTCAGGAGGTAAACCATTTCTTTCTAGCTAAATATATCAGAAAAAAAAGTTTTTAAAAAAATAAAATTGGAAGTTATCATGTGAAGATTAAAGACAGGCACTTGGTCTACGAGTTCTTTGATACCTCGCAGGGAGGATATCATCCCCAGATGGAGCCAGTTGTTCACACCTCTATTTCGAAAAGTATTGAAAGAAACATGGTGGAGAAAAATAAGGTTACATGAACTTTGGTTAAGAGTACTATTGTGAATATATCATAAAATGGCGCTTAGAGGATAAAATTGTCTCATAATCTAATGGTGTAGAACGAAAGAGGTGAAAATCAATGGTTTAGACTAGATCCGCTTTGTGGAGATGCACAGGAGATAAGGAGAGGCGGAGGTAATTAACAGAGCACAAAGATCGACGGGTGTGGGACCAAGCCGGTAAAATCTACAGCCTATAAGGAGTCCGCTCTATAAAGATGCACATTGTTAAAAACAAAAGGGCCCAGTGGAATGTGTATGTGCAGTTTAATCTAACGGCTTAAACAAAAGCGAGTATTCATCAACGGTTGTCAGCAGCTCCGAAGGATAAAGTTGCACGGTAGTTGAAGTGGAAAAGTGGTAGCGGAATAAAAACCACGATACACGTGGCGGCTCACAGTACATTCCACGGAGAAAAATGGTTAAAGGAAAACTGCTAAATGGAACCTCCGGAAAAGACCTCTATATAAAGGTAAGGTTGACTTATTTTTAAAAATCATTTTTTATTTTGCATGCTGGGACAAGTGAAGGAGACAGCCAACCATCCTTTCGCAATCAAACTCACGTACCTACAATTATAGTCACAGGTAAGCTTCGAATACTTGAGCTCTGTTTAGAGAAATATCATCATTTGTCTGTTATGGAGAAAGAGAAGGGGTTAGAAGTTCTTAACCGAGTCTTGATATAAAGAGAGGAATTCATGGTTGATAGAGATAGAAGTGTGTATGACCTGTTTCTGTCGGTTGGAAATGTATCAGTTACTAAAGAAAGATTGTGGCAATATAGTTTACAGGGAAACGACATTTTGAATGTCCACAAGTCCTTTCTGTATTCCTTCACCATTGAATAGACTTTACTATTTCCTGAATTTGCTGAATGGTGTGCAAGTAATTACTCACCTTCCGAGAGAGTCATTATGAGTCGTTCCACGTCCAAGATATTATGTAGGATTGATGCAAAAACTATTCATGGATTCCTTAATTTGCCTGATAGTTTCCCTCACAGTGGTGAGTCTGTGAATGAGTCTATTTTAGCCGAAGTATACAAAGGTTGTAAAACTGAAATCTGATGTGAATTTTTGTCTAGTATTCTTAATAAAGATCAGTCATTAGAGGGTCTCCTTTTTCCATACAATATTCACATTTTCAAAGAAGAAGTCCAATTGGTTGTAACTTTGGTCTCGGCAAAATTTTAGGTCTAGATAATGACTTTCATGTCAATGAGGTTGTCTTGGGTTTTTTTATTGAAAATGAGTTCAATTAGTCTTGAGTCTGAGTCCCATCCAGTCCAATACTTCAGTTTGGATGAGTATTTAGCAGAGGTTATTCATATCGAGTTAGTTGAGTTCCCAAAGGTCAGATTTTTCAAATACCAATCATATCTGTTGAACATGTTGTTATGTTCAAATGTGACAGAATTACAATTCTTGACTACTATGTTCTCTTCGGATCTTCTGAAGCAAATCAATATGTTCAAGTTCATGAATTCCATTATGTCAGAGATGTACAAGTTGCTATTTGATGAGGAATTGTCCAGAGTACTTGAAGAAATGAAGGTTATGATGCAATCGTCACCAGAAGATAGGATTGGGGATTGGTTTTTATATAAAGACTTTACTATTTTAAGAGTGTATGGTTTCACTAGAGAACCATACAGGCTACCTGTTTTTCTTACCCCTAGAATATTTACACTTGAATTCATGAGAAAGAGATTATATGCAGAGGAGGAGCATTTTGGAGCCTTCATGAAGTCCTCTAATATCAAATTTCCCCTTAAAGTTGGTCCATTCATCTTTAAAAACAAAGGTGCCTTGGTGATTGCGGAAAAATTATTGGAGAATATGGATTTTCAGAAAGAACAGAAGGTCAATCATGATCCATATCATATAATTTCTCAAAGGAAACAAGAAAATAAGAACAAACCAATTGTTCATCAAGTTGTTCAGGGATTGGGGGAAATAGTCAATTTGTCTCATTTTGTGGAAAATCCAAGAAGCAATGAAGGTAAAAGCGGTAAGTTGATTACAGTGTCTCAAGTGGTAGAAAATTCTAATGTCTTAATTAAAAGAAGTTTTTCTGAAGTTGAGAATATGGAGATAGATGAAAATAATTTGCGTAAAAAGGCCAAAACATTTTCTCAAGATTATCAAATTTTAAGTGAAATAGTTTCAGAAGAGTTGAAGAAAGTAGTTTTGATTCTGAAGAAGTCAGTGCAAATGAACCAGTTTTATTTTGAAAGTGAAAATAATGCAGAGTCCATTTCAGTTTTTAAATCCAAAGCAGAGTTCATGACAAGTTATGTTGAAAAGCAGATGCAGTCCTTGGAAGAGACTAAAAATCTACTTCCGTGAGTAAGAAGTCTAGGCAACCCAAAGTCGTCACTAATTTCCACTCAGGATGTAGAGAGGAACACCTTAAAATTAGCTATGGTAAGTGACAAAAAAGTGGCTGAGATGGAGGTAAGATTGGATAAAATCAGTGTACCTGACAAGATACAGCTTCACAAACAGACAGGGGATATAATTTATTCAGATTTGTTACATGCCATGATGAAAATTAACAAATTGGAAGTTCTAGTGGATAAGTTAAAGGTCCAGTTGAAACACGAAAAAATTGAGAATAAAGCAAATTCAATCCAAATAAAGAAGCTGCAGGCAAATGTTATAAGCTCGGGAGATGAACCAGGAAACACACAAGCCATTAGGAGACTTTTGGAAGAAAAAGATAATGCCATTAAGGTGTTAAAAAAGAAGTTGAAAATTCCAAGTTCTGAACATGCTCAGTCCCCGGAGTTGTTGGCATTACAAGAGGAGAAAGATAAAATTAATCGAGAAATGATGGAATATAAAGGAAAAATGGTGAAGCTGCAAGAGGAAAAGAATAAATGGGAAACAGAGAGAACTGAGTTAATGACACAAATTTCACAATTAAAGAAAGATCAGAATGACGAGAAAGAAATTATGGAAGAATTAATGAGCCGTACCCCTAGTGATGCAGATTTGTCCATTGTAAATATTGAAAAGCCTTTAAGTGATTTTTCTGCTGATGATTTGTTAGTACGAATGTCACAAGTAAGCTCGCAATGTGTAAAAATCAAGGAATTAAAAGAAGAAAATGTGAGGATCAAATCTGAACAAACTAAAATGGTTGAAAACAAGAATAAAATATTACATGACAAAAGTCAGTTGCAGAAGAAGTTTAATGAATTAAAAGAAAGGAATATAGGAAAGGGGCCTCTACATGGAGCCAAGCATATAATCTGGGATACATTGTCTGTAGAGGTTACTAAGTTTAGACATTATCTGAATTTCATTGATGACTAGAGTGCATTGGTTAATTTAGCTAATCAGAGATTAAAATTAGTAAATGAGACCATGGAGAGGAAGCCCCTAAGTACAGCTTAGAATGCACTGAATTTCTTGAATTCATTAACTTATCAAAAATTACAGAATATAGGGATTAAAGACAGAGTGACTATTGTACTATGGTCGAAAAAATTCATTAATAAACATCAACTTATGAAAGTAGTATAAGATAAGACGGATGAGATGTCTTCACAGATTAATGATTTCAGACATGCCTTTAGAGAATTGTTTGAAGATAGCCTTCCCTCTTTCTAGGATGAAGAAGGAAGATTTTTTTCTCAGGAACATTATCATAGCCTGCTAGTACAAAGCCGTATGGACCATTCCAAGTTTGATGACTTGGTAAAAGGACTGACTAGGAAAATCATCATGGACAAGTTGATAGAAGACTTTGAAATATTGCAAAAATTTATGATCATCAGAGGAGGACTGCCCACTGTATCTTATGAGGCTTATATGGATCTGGAGCTGTCTATCAGAGAAATTACCGAGTATGACACGTCAAGTGCAGAACAATGGAGGACCGTGGAGAGATTCAGGAAGACAAAGTATATTCTTCATCCTTAGGAAATAGGTGTTGCGCACTGTGGAGCTATTTATTCGGGCCTTGTTGTCGCCAAGTCGATTTTAATTAAATGATCTGTTATCAGGATCAAAGCATGTAGTTTATTCCTAGTTGTTAGGGATACGGTTACAAAGACTTTGATTAAACAGATTATTCAGTTATTAAATCTTCTTGGGAAGAAATCATTTATGTATATATTTTCATTTACTTGATGTATCGGGGGTTGGAACCCGTATGTTGGATCAATTTTTTTTGAGGACAGATAATTTTTGAAATAACAAAGTTGAATGCGTGTGGGTTATCAGAGATTCATGTGCCATCTACATTACAGTTTGTGCTTTCCTTTCCTATGTGATTGTTTTTTCTCCAGTGCTTACATTCCATTTTGTTTTCCTCCTATCTGAAACGTAGTGTTGAATAGTTAGAATTCATACTTATTGTGCTATAACTATTGTTTCAGTTATTTCATAAATGATTCTTCTAAAGTTAATATGGAATTCATCTTATGATGCTCTATATTGATGGATTATTCATACTTCTTCCTTTTCCACCTGAAATCAATGAATGACTATAACTAAGTGGTTATCTTGCCTTTGATGAACCTCATGCATGCGACCTTGTGCTATCTTTATGTATTTTGACTCCATTTCCCAATGATTATGTGTATCATTTAAACCATCTACATAATGTTTAAGTGTTTATTCTTATATCTAGCCTTGTTAAATTTATATTCGAGAGATCCCTCTCTGGAAAGGAAAGCCAGTTTCTTTCTGAAGTGGTTTTTGCTGTTACCTTTGGGATTTACCTTTTGCAACCTCGGTACATTCTGAGTGATAACACCAGGATAGATAGATATTGTGGAGGTGTCCTAGATCTTGAATGATCCACTAGCTTAGTAATTCTACCTTTCCACTGCCTTAGCAGCCTATGAAACCCAAAGTAGATTGGCTTGGCTGACAGCTTGTGAAATCCAATGGTATATTGGCTTGGTTGGGAAGCATAATAAACCCAATTAGATCTTGGCTTAGCTATTTCTTGTTGTTCTTTGGGCCATGTGTGTAATCCTTGGCTGGATAGCCTGTGAAACCCAACTATGAATGTTGGCTTGGTTGAATAACCTGTGAAACCCAACAGTGAGATGGCTTGGCTGTGTAGCATGTGAAACCCATCTGTTGGCTCCGTTGGTCCTTAATTGTGAATGTTGGATTGACTGTGTAAATTTTGTGGAACCCAGCCGTTTGTTGGCTTGGATGTGTAGCTTGTGAAACCCAACACAGTTTTGGCTTGTTCATTGGACAATCTATTAAACCCAACTGTGAGATGGCTTGGATGAGTTGCCTGTGAAATCCATCTGTTGGATTAAATGTGTGTTATGCTCTGGCTATGTGTGAGTCTGTTGTTCCCTAGTTCCTTATGGAAGTCATGCCTAGTTAAGGGGTGGTAGTGGTGTTGAGAGATTAATGAACACACTGGCCTGTGGTTGGTTGGAACGTTCCAGTGACATAGCTAGTTGCGGGACAACAATCATCTTCAAGATAAGTATTCTCTGTTATGTTATTTATGTAATGTATTTTTTTATGAATATGTTGATCATGTTGAATGCTTGTTAATTAATTAATTAGTTACTGTTGAATGAATGTTCCTGCATTTGCATATATATATGCCTTGTATGTTTCAATGCATTTTTCCTAAGTTCATGGAGGCTAGTGGCCTTGTTACAGAGTCAGAAGGAATTTGAATTATGTGTTCCCTCACCCCAGAATCCTCCTAAAAGGAGAAGGCGGGAGGTGGAACATCGAAAAAGAACAAGGAATAAAGTTTGTTTTCTGCACCCCGAAATCCACCTGTGGAAGGTGGGAGGTGGAAAGAGAGTTTGAAATCAAAGAAGGAGGTTTTGTTTTCAATTCTCGGGACCCTCCTATGGAAGGTGGAATACGAAAGTACAAAAAGGGCCAAAAATTCCTAAAGAAAAGTTGGAATTCTGATTCCCGAATTCTGTTGTGGATGGAGGAAGTCGGAAGGTGAAAGTCGACAAGATGGGAAAAAGGATAAGGCAGGAAGTGAAGTTTCGAACCCCGAAGTCCAAAGTCATAGGTTGGAATTCTAAAGTTGGAAAGCGCGAAACTGAGAGGTAAAGCAATGATTTCATGGATTTCCGCATTCTAAGGCCGGAAGTCGGAAAGAGGAAGGTCATAAGTTGAAAAGTGGGAAACCGGCAGGAAATGTAGTCATTTCATGCATTTCTATATGATGAGGTCGAAAGGCAATAGAGGAAGTGCGCAAGGTGAAAGACGGACAATTCACTCTGTTAAAATTTGGAGTTTCTGATTCCCAAGTTCCAAGGTCGGAAAGGCGAAAAGCGGAAGTCGAAAGACGGAAGCGTGGTTAAATGTTTTCGTCGAATGTTAAGTTTATGATTCTCGAGTTCCAGGGTCGAAAAGGAAGAAAGTAGAACTCGGAAGGTGGAAGAGTGGTCAAGTGTCTCTGTCGCACATTATGTTTCCAATTCCCGAGTTCCAAGTTCAAAAAGGAGAAAAGTGGAAGTCAAAAGGTGGAAGAGTGGTCAATTATCTCCGTCACACATTATATTTCTGATTCCCGAGTTCCGCAAGAGGAAGGAAGAAAGGTGAGTTCGAAAAGGATGGGTTTAGTGCAGAAAAGGTGTTTCCCATCGTAGAATGGATCTGTCAAGGTCAGAATGACTTTTACAGTGGTTTCTAAGCCTTAGAATGAAGGTTAACGGATGTTACATGACCCACGACTGTGTTAAAGAGAAAGAAAAGAGAAGTTTTAAATTATTCTACATATCATTCAGGTGTATGGGAACTGGGCTCATGGAGATCAGGGTATATCACATCAGTATTAGAGTGTTGGGTACACAACAGTATGATATATCGAAGCATTTGAGTTTGTAGCTTTCCTCTCCAAGGCGGGAGGGGATGTTACAATATATATGGGTACTATGTACTCCTTAACATGGTTAGGAGGGTAAACTTGGGCCCTAGGCTACAAAGAAATATTCTAGGTATAAAGGCACAATAATGACACATCAAACCACCACATATGACCTCTTAATGATATCCTTCAGCTATGAGTGGGCATAATAGTGACATTAAGTGGGTTTCAAAAATAGGCTTATCAATTTCAAGGCCTTGAACATGGGCCAAGGTGGAATCCCGTGACTTAGGAAATAAAAGAAGCTTCCAATCATATAGGGACAACAATAATGACTCAAACTACCATATAGGAAAACTCAAGGGAACTCTTGTCTTCCATGTATGGATACTCACATTATTGCAATATTTGAAAACTAGTTATGGGAATTAAATCCCATGACATGGTTATGGAAGAAAACATAGTTATTTTACCCTAATGAAATATTTTGGGAAGGAATGGTAATGAAAAACACTTTGAACAACCACATAATACCTTTCATATACACACACACACACACACACACATGAGCCTTTTGGCACTAGACATGGGTGAAGGAGGAAACCTGGGGATTGCGATAAAGGAATATTATAACCATTTAGATTAAAAAACTACACCTTGATCCACCACACAATACCTCTTTAGCATATTCGTTCCCTTTTAATGGGGATTTGGATGATGATACGAATTTTGAGAACTAGGTATGGGTAACATGGTGGGGAAAACTTAGGTCTCATGCCATATATGAATATTATAGGAGTCAAGGTCCACAAACAACTTCTTGAACCAAAACATGTTACATTCTAAGATATTTGGCGTCCAAGTGGTGAGAGGAACTGTAGGATTTAGGCCTTAAGGGATATTTTGTGCACCTAGGACTACAAATAGCATTCATAGTCACTTACTATTTGAGAGGATTGGACACAGAGCTTTATTTATTGAATTGGTAATGGTTATCTAAGTTAATATTATTGATAAGATTTGCATTGAAATGTTTTCCTTCATTTTTCCTTTTGCATGACTAGGGCTGCAAATCTGGGCTAGACTCATCTAAAAATGGTAGTTTCCTAAATAATGGTCTCCTTGTGAAAGACAATTTACATGTCTTGTTATCACATCCTTGTATTGTCATTACCTCTACCTTTTTTTTATCATTGTTGGCTTTGCTTGATGTTTCCTTTGGCTAATTCCTTGCCTTTTAATTAACCTTTTTCCTTCCCACCATGGAAGGATGATCACCTATTTCCATTAGTGACACTCATCTCAAGGATAGTGTGAAAGAAAAATTAATAAGTCATCTATAAAAGTCAAATAAATTGTTGAAATAATTTTCGAAACTATATTCACAAATTTGACAAACTATTTATTTGTAAAGAAAGTATGAAACCAGTATAGTTCCATCTTAAAAGGGAATCTACCGAGCGTCGAGAGGGATGAAATCTCTCGAGGTGCAAACCTCTTTTTAGAGTGTAAACGCTCATGAACCTTTCTAATTTATCTAATTTGTGTAGTTATGTGTGTGTGTGTGTGTGTGTGTTGTACAAATGTTTTAAATCTAATTTGAGTTGACATGTTATTTTTTTATAATATTTTATAATATTTAATAACATGTTATTATTTTTTAAAAAGAACATGTGTCAACTCTAGGATGAGCACGGAAAGAGTTATATATCTCTCCCTACTGGGCTATGGAATGCACCTCTTATGCACAAAACCTAGAATACTATTTTATTTTTTGTATTTTTATTAAAATAGTATGAACATTCATCTCTTTCACCACTCATGTAGTATGTCTCATCATCAACCATTATATATCCCTAGTCATTAGTAAGTATGAATCTAATGTTCATTAAAAATATTAGGTAATGATACAATCAATATTCCTCATCAGTCTAAGTTTCATTGCCGTTAGAAATGATGGAATTAATAATGACACTATTAATAGAAAAGCTAAACTCTGAATAAAGTTGGTAGAATTGTGAAAATTTGATGGAAAAAATATGAGCAATATTTACAAAGTCATAATAATTTAGGTTAAACCATAAGTTAGGTTTATTGATCATTGGACAATTTTAATGGGCCATGAATATTTGGTGCCGAAAACATGAACACTAGTTATTGAACCATGAATAATGCTAGTGGAATTGTGTAAATTGTTCATGGAACCCTATATAATGTTGGTGGAACCATGAACTTTCCTAGTGAAACCATGAACAAGGTTTACGAGACCATAAACAGTTTTATAAGAACTTTAGACAATATTTACAAAACCTTGAACACAATTAATAGAATCATAAGACCTTAAATAATCTTGATGGAAGAATGAACTTACTTATGGAATTATGAGCATTATTCATTAGATCCCTAAAAAAAATAGTAAAACTATGAACATTTTGCTTGTGAAACCATGTCAACTATGTACCTAATCATGAACCATTTTGTTGGAAAAATGAAAATGTTTTATAAAATCATAGACATTATGCATTATACAATACTCTAGAATAAGGAGAAATGCACACCAAATAACTTTATTAAAATAACATTAAACAATAATTCTTAAACTAAGTTATAATCAAATTATGCATTATCTTTGTAGAACCCTTACTAGTTATAAATCCTTGAACCAATTCGTAAAACTTTAAACATTTCATCTAGGAAACATGAGAATTATTTACATAATCCACTCGTGTATCAAAACAAATATTACTATGTAGTATATACAAGAATCCTCTTAATCCTCATATATTATAATAACCCTATTCCATTTATTAGAATGAGACTCATTACACCATTAAAACATCCCATTATTAGATCCATGATGTTCATTACCTATGTATTATATGTTCTATCGTGCATCTCTTCGGACATTCAATGTGGATACTAACATGATAAGATTTAGTTGAATTGCTTATTTTGTCACTGCATGGTGATATATATATATATATATATATATGGTAACATATATAAACAGTGCAGATTGATTAATGTTTTTGGAGGAGATGATTATTTTTTCAATAATTGATGTTAAAGACTAATGTTCAATATGAAAATTTAAATTGATTTTAAAAATTATAAATTAAAGTTGTGTTTGATTGGTGTTGTGCTTACTTATGAATCTTGCTTCGAATTTGATTGGCTGCCATTTCAAATGATGTCAGCCTTGGGAAGATGCTCCTAGGCATCTGTGGTGCTATTGCATGTCTCTTGCATCATGCACGAGAATTTGCTATTTAGTTTTTTTAATATACTTTTGGCCATGGTTGTGCAGTCTGCATTTGTCATCTGTTGTTGATGCGGATTCGTGTTCTGGTGCTTGTTTACGGCTTTGGGATGAAAGTCATGGGCCTTCTCCTGAGTTATTCCTTTGTTGGTGTGGTCTTCTCTTTCAAATTTTTGGGGTCCCTGCTGCAACGAAGTTGGTTGTTATTTCAACGTCGGGTCCTTCTTTCCCAAGAATGTCTCAGAGTTTTATTGATGTTGGTCAATTTCATAGGTGTGTAAATATATCTCCCATTTTTGTTCTATTTATTTCATCTGGTTGATTGTTCTTTGTGTTCTCTGTTTTTGTGGGAAGGAATGTCTGATATAGTGGGATTCGTGGGATTCGAGATACATAGATGGTTAGCAAATTAACAGAGAAACGAATTTTTTTAAACTGTTGAGAAATTGGTAAAGGAAGACTCGTTTCAAAATTTGGGATTCAAGATACATAGAGAGTTGGAAAGTACATAGAGATGCGATCTTTTTTCTAAAATGTTGAGAGAATCGGTAAAGGGGGATCCATTTCAAAATTTCCTTGCTATTCATGTGGACGCAGTGTGTAGTTTCCCTAAATTGTTTGCGTGTTTCACCTAGTCTTCTTAAGAAGATATTGTTCCCATGTTTTTTTTATCGTATTTTTTTAGGGTGTGAGTTGCCTGCGTCTGTGGGTTCATCTTCTTCGCGTATTTTTCTTTTGGCCATTGGCAAGGAATAGGGGATGCACATTTCAATTTTAACTTCATCTTTTGCAAAGTTTTTAACGCCCTTTTCAAATTTTCCCAAAACAATCCCCAGTCTCTGTTTAGGGTTGATGAGGTTGTACAGTTGTGAAATAGAGACGCCAAAAAAATAGATTGGCATTTTATAATCAAATTCTGTGGTGGAGACAAGGGCTTCAAACAATTTTTTAACTAGCATCTTGTTTCAGAAGGGTAGTTTTTTTAAATAAGTTGTTTGATTGTCCCAATGAATGGATGGTGGGTTTCCATACATCTTAGAAACGTGGAAGACATAATGTTGGTCAAAACATTACAATGCCATCTTCTTCGGTTAGGATTATGTCCAAAAGTAGTTGCATGCTTTTTTTAGTTCTAAAACCAATTCCGTTCGAGTATATGGGTGGATGCATTATGGATTTTTAGACCATTGGAACCATATTTCAATGGAACTGATGCTACATGTCGAGAGCAATTGGAGGCTACGATAAAGAAACCACGTGCCTATTAATATATTGGACACAAATTTCATCTGTGGAATATAGCATGAAAAAAAAATTAAACACAACTTATTTTCCTGAAGAAAAAATAAGATTTTTGATGTTTGTTATGGCCTCTTTGTTCTAGTGTGAACCTACTATAGGTTTCCACACACAAACAATTTCATCTTGTAAATTTAACTATGATCCCGGAGACAAGAACAAAGCTCCTTAAAAAAGGAGGATGTAATATTTTCCCTTGTGAACATGGTTCATAAAGAAAAGAATAAAAAAAGGTTTACTAAACCTATGCCCTTAAAAATTGGCATGTTTTCCAATTTGTTTCATGATGGCCACTTTGTCATTTTAGAAGCAGTTCATTCCATATTTTATCAACAAGCGCAATACATATTTTAGCAATTATGTATGTAATTTTTCCCCATGTGTCATGGAACAGTAGACCTATATACCTTACAAACATTTCCTATATATATATTGATTGCAAACCTGGACATGCCTTGGGGTCTTGGAGAATAAAAAAACAATTTGTTATAAATTGTATATATGAATATTTATGATTTTACTAATCGAATCACATGTATTTGTGGAATACTTTTCTTGTAAAAAAACCTATTCTGTGAAACAATGCAAGAGTCTTTTGGTTATGTTATAGATAGATGGATGACAGATGGATAAATACCTAGTTATGCAAAGAATAGATTGATGGCATGTTCCTGAGCTTGTTGAAGCGATGATAACACAACTAAGAGGATGGATTTCACTACTGGTATGGTTCTCGGGTCGTCATGGCATTGGTTGTATGCTTCCCTATAAACCTGGTAGTATGTAACCCTTCCTGTGTTTCTCTTGCTGGATTATTTGACCCTAGCTTGTCACAGGCTGTTTCACCTTTCTCTCGGTTTGGTGCTCAGGGGGTTTCTGGTTCACTCCTTGGTCCTGTCAACTTATAGTCATTGGCTTATTGGAGTCCCTCCCCATACCAGGGGGACTAGTACCAACCAATTCAAAAAAGTGGGAAGGAGAATGCCTTTCTCAGCCACTGTGGTATTTTGACATCATTGCCTGTTTTATGGTGTTTTTTTGGGTTTCTCAGTCCATCACCTTGCATGGGTTTATCTTGACGTAAGGGTTGACTTTGGGGGATCCATGATTTCCTCTGGTTTTCTTGGGTTCTTTCGGGCGTACATTTTTTGGTTTTTAGCCGTGGTTACTGTAGGGTTTCCTTTGTGGTAACCCTTACTCTAACCTTGGCCTGCTTGGTGGGTTTTTCCCTTATCTCTGTCTCCTCTTCTTGTTGGTTGTTATATTATGTCTTGGTTTTATTAGCAGTTTCATGTGCCCACTTTGACTCTGGGTTCGGTGTCCCCGGTTTCTTGTTTCGGTCACTGACTGCCACACCTTGTCGAGGATTCTAGTGGTTTGTCTTGGGGTCGATTCCCGTGGTTGTACCTTTGGTTGACCTGGCTTACCCTCATGTGGGTATCTTCATTGCAACGACTCACTGCTCACTCTGGTATTTTTGTGACTGCTCCTTCTTGAACTATCTTCTCTTTAGGTTGTCTTCAGATACCGGGGATCTGTGCGCTGGCTTCAGTTTTCCTTCTGTTGATACTGCTCGAGATTAGGGTTATGGTTTTCGGTCCCCCATCTTACCCTTTTTCGGTGGCCGATATTCACTATCTGGTTTTCTCCTTTCACTGGTTGTTTCATGAGAGTTGACCCACCATGGATAAAGGTGGTTCCTCATCCTTTTCCCATCATAGAAGGAAAGCGACGAACATCAAGACACATGAAGGGAAGTTCCGTTACGTGTTGGGTCACGACATTTACATGGACAGAGTTTCATCACTGTGCTCTCGGGCACTTATTGGTCATCTTGAATACTGTCGACTGGGAAAGCGGACGTGGATTGACTGGGCCACTGATTTTTGGAATCCTTTACTGACTTATACTCCGACCATCATCCTCCTTTCCAATGGCTGGATAGTATTCATTTTTTTGGAAGCAGACCACGCCTCCCTCATTCTGGAGAAGACCTGGTGTATTGGCTCGGGGTCTCTTGTCCTGGTCCATTGGCATATCCACTTTGATCCTCTCTGGGGGAGGGTGATGAAATGCCACCTCTGGGTATTACTGCCACACCTACCCTTCCCACTCTGAAGTCTCCACACTCTCGAGGGCATTGCAAACACTATCGGAAGATTCGTGGCAGTTGATGAAGATTTCCACCTGTCATTTGATAAAAGGGTTGCTTGGGTCCTAGTCGAAATGGATATTTCCTTGGGTCTTCCTGCTGAAGTTCAAATTCTATGTAAGGAGTGTCTTTTTATCCAGAAGCTAGACTATTTGCATGTCCCATTCCAGTGCAGTTACTACAGAGATACGGGCCACCTTCAGAGAAGTTTCCCTTCACTTAGGAACTCTCTCACTGACTCTGGACTTACTGAACCCCTATCGATCTGTCCTACTGTTGACTCCTCTCTGTCAAAGGATGCAAAAAAAGGTATGTATTCACATTCCCTTTCCCTTTTCAAGGATGTCACTGATGCTATGATCGATGATATTGATATATTGGTTGGGGCTCCCACCACTTTTCATGAGACAGACCCTGTTTTGGACGATACCCTCCATGCGGTATCTCCCATTTTATCTTTGGGTACTGGTTCTAGGGTTTCCCCACACTCTTCTCCCATTTATCCCCATGTCCCCACTGATGTCTCTATCAATTAGGTTCTGGTTGAGCCCACACTTATGTCATCGGTTACAGCTCCAGCTTCAGCTGACCTTATTGATTCCTTTCTTGTCTCTCAACCAATTGCATCACTGTCTCCTATGGTTCCTATGCTCTCCTCCTTAGTCGACTTCCGTCCACTCCCCACTTCTCCCTCCTCTCCCCCTATACCCTTATCTCCCTGTAGTCCTATCTCTTCCCCTTCATTCTCAGACCCTTTCCTGCATAAAATGCTAGTGATATTCTCTGTTGTTACTCCATCTTCCCCCAATACCCTCCATCTCAACTTGATTCGATTCAAGAATGTGACTATTAGAAAGAAGAAGAAGGAAAGACAGGGCTTCACTGATCACCTCTCCTCAACCTCTCCTCCATACATCCCCCTCTCTATTCACATTAAGGATGCTGCAAGAAAGCATATTTCTCAGGGACTTAGAGCATCTCCTCCCCAACCCATTGTTCCTTAATGTTGATCCTTTCTCTCAATGTCAGGGGTTTGGGGGGAAAGACCAAACAGAGCAGCCTCCGCTCTCTCTTTATTTCTTTACACCCAGATATGATCCTTCTCCAAGAGACTATGTGTAGTACCTACCCAGCTTTACATGCTTTCTCCAAGCTCCTTCCAAACTGGGAATTTTGTGCCACTAGTGCCTCTAGTCTCTCAGGGGGACTTCTCACTGCTTGGAACCCTAGAATGGTGAGATGTTGTGCTTATGAGACCCTTGTTGGTATCCTTTTAAAGGCCAAATTCCATGGCATGGCTGACATCCTTGACATTATCAACTTCTATGGTCCCTACAAGGACAGGGAAATCTTCTGGGACAAGATTCACAAGGGGGGACTACTTTATTCTCCTCACCTGATACTGGGTGGAGACCTCAACTTAACCATGAATACTTCGGAGATCATGGGGACTAGGGCTGTACTCGATCCCCCTGCATTCTTCTTCAAGAACCTTTTTGACTCAGTGGGGCTCTATGATGTAGCTCCTTCTACTGCTGGACCCACCTGGAGGAACGGTAGGGTGGGGGATCATAGAATCAGCAAAATACTAGACTGATTCCTTGTTGCCTCCTCAGTGATCCCCTCCCTCTTAACTCATAGGGTGTGGACTCACCACTCTGATATTTCCGATCATTTCCCTGTCTGTTTTGAATGGAATAAACCTCGAGGTTCCCTCAACTACCCCTTTAAATTCAATAGATCTTGGCTCTTGGACCAGGACTTCTCATCTTGGCTCTTAGAGAGATGGCCCAAACTATCACCCACTTTTCCTGGCTCGGAGCTGGACCACCTCTCACATAAACTTCGCTCTCTCAAGAGGGATGTAAAGGACTGGATTAAAGACAAAATTTCTTGCATGGATGCTAATTCAAAGAGACTAGATTTGGAGATCAGTTCATTACTGTCCAACTCCTCCTTTGGTATCCTCTCACAGGAGGAACAATTATCTTTGTCTCAGCCAAGAACTAAAAAAAGGAAAATTTTGGAACATCACCTATTAACCTGGCAGCTCAAAAGCCGTACCAAATGGGCTCTAGAAGGTGACTCAAACACCAAATACTTCCATGTTGTTGCTTCTGGTAGGAGAAACCAAAATTCCATCTGGTCCCTACTGGATGAGGGGGGTAGGTGTGTTGAGGACGAATCTGAGTTGAAGGTTTTGGGACAGGAACATTTTGCTCATATATTTAAATATGATAACAAGACCTGTCTTCTTGAACAACTCAATGTTGTTTCTCTTTACCCTGTTATGATCTCCCCGACTGATGCATCTTGTCTCACACAACTGGTCTCATTATCTGAAGTTGATTTCGCCCTTCACTCTTTCAAGAAAGATAGAAGCCCTGGACCAGATGGCTGGCCTGTAGAATTCTATCTCCACTTATTTGATTTGTTGGGTGAAGAACTTCTCTTTGCTATGGACTTTACCAGGGTATCGGGCTGTATCCCTCCCTCACTTAACTCCACCTTTCTGACACTTATCCCCAAGAAAGATAAGCCGACCTCCTTTGTGGACTTTAGGCCCATTTCCCTGTGTAATCTGCTCTATAAATTGATATCCAAGGTCATTGTGGTGAGACTTAAGCCCTTCCTAGATTCTCACATATCTATTGAACAATTTGTTTTTTTTTTTATCGACAAATTGTGGAACGCATTGGTATTGTACAAGAGGCCCTTCACTCTGTCAAGACAAAGAATTCTTGTACTCTTATCTTTAAATTGGGCTTGGTGAAGGCCTTTGACCGGGTGAATTGGTCTTTCATCGGGCTTATACTGATCTAGATTGGGATCCCTCTCCTTCCTGTTAACTAGATTATGGGTTGTATTTCATTAGCAAATTTTGCTGTGCTTATCAATGGTACTCCGTCTGAGTTCTTTTCAGCCTCTAGAGGGATCCGACAGGGCTATCCCCTCTCACCCCTGCTCTTTATACTGGTGATTCAGGGGCTCAGTCTTATGATTGCAGATGCTATAAATCACAGACTCATCAAAGGTATTAAGATCTCATCTACCTTTGCCCTTACTCATCTCCTTCTTGTTGACGGCATGATCCTATTGGGTACGGGTACATTAACTGAATGGATGGCCTTTGATGTCATTCTTAGCAAATTTTGCAAGGCATCTGGGATGTGCATCAGTATTGAAAAATCCTATTTTCTTTACAACAATGTGGATATTGATATCCATTCTAAGATTTCAAAGGCTCTGCCATACTAGATGGAGCCTATCACTACAGGATTCATGTATCTCGGCTATTTTCTCAAGCCTTTGGGCTATAGGGTTCATGACTAGCACTGGCTAATAAAAAAATTTGAACATAGAATCTCGCATTGGGCACACAAGATTCTATCCCTCGAGGGTCATCTGACTCTTGTGCAAGTGATTTTAACCAGTATACCTATCTACTCGATGGGACTAGCCCCCATCCCTGCCTCTATATTAAACAAGTTCAGGAGTCTTGCCTTTGCTTTCCTCTGGGGCTCCTCGAATCATAAGTGATGGTATCACTTGACCAACTAGCGTGTTCTTTCATGGCCTAAAGTTCATGGTGGTTGGGGTATCAAACATTTTCATTGGTTCAGTATTGCACTTAGATTGAAGAATTTATGGCTGGTACTCCAAAATGATGGTTTATGGCACTGTGTAATTATCAATAAATATTTGAAGATGTGCACGGTTGAAACCTGACTCAGAGGAAAAAATTTCCAGTCTCGTGGTGTATCTGCTATATGGAAAGGGTTCCTACTCACTCTCCCGTGGCTTAGTAGACATCTGGCTTGGCAGGTTGGCAATGGTAAGAATGTCCTTCTCGGTATTGATCTGATTGTTGGTGTAACCAACTCCCTGGCAAATTTGGATATAGTGACACTTGCACAGGCCAGAAATACTCTCCTGGATGCTCATAAATATTGGTATTCTGCTGAGGAAGTCTGTATTGGTGGTGACTGGAAGGATGCCTGGAATTCTTTCATGAGAGGAATGGAAACATGTGGCTTACGACTTGTCGATCAACCGGATACTCTGACTTGGTCTTTCAATAGATCTAATGGAACTGTGTTTGCCAAACTGATCTATGACTGCATTATAAATGCATCTTCCCCACCAGAAGGGAACATACTTCTTGCTTTTGTATGGAACAGCACTCTTCCCTAGAAAATATGTTGTTTTATATGGCTAGTATTGCAGAACAAATTACTGACCTGGGACAACCTACAAAAATGTGGATGGTCGGGGCCTGGTTTTTGTATTCTCTGTAGAAAGGATACAAAGAGTATCGAACACCTTTTTTATTTTTGTCCTGTTTGGAAAAATTTACTCTCTGTCCTCTTCGAACATCACCATTTGTCCCCTCTTCACTAGTCTGGTAGTATTTGCACCTTTCTGAATTCGTGGACTATCTCCTTCACAAAGCATTCAGGATACTGCTATCTCCCATTCCTCACCATGTGGACATTATGGAAGGCAAGGAACATATCTATATTTGAAGGGAAAACTATAACGGTTATCAACTTGCTCCATCAGATATCGTACACCTCGTAGCTCAACTATCCTACTGTCACTAGAGAAAAAAAATCAATAGCTATAGGACCAGGACCTACACTTGATTACCCCTGTGGATTTTTTGATGGTGCTTCTATTGACAGTACTGGTGGAGTTATCTTTTTCTTGCACCTGAATGAGGCATACTCCTTCAAGTTTGCTTTGGGGCCTAGACTCAGTACCAATACCAGGGAAGAATTAATTGGGCTTTGGGCCTTACTGCATACTTCCCAAATGATGGGGTTACCCAAGCTCCAGATATTTGGTGACTCTATAGTCATCATCAATTGGGCAAAGGGTACTGCTTCCCTCTCACCACTTGAGCTTATCCATTGGTGTAGGGACATTAGGAAGATCTGTTCATGCTTCCTTGAGCTGTCCTTTTGCCATGTCTACCATGAACACAATCAGACTGCTAACCACCTATCTAAAAAATCCCTTTCTTTTGCTCTGGGATTGGGATATTATTCTGAATTTTATGATGGTCATTTGACCACACAATATAGGTTTATGCTCTTTTGAGCCCAGTGTTGGATCTCCTCTTTTATGGCACCTTGGTGATTGTATTTGAGCGTACTCTTTTAGATGGCTAAGCTTATATTTTTGGTTCACGGTGGATATGGTCATAAGGGACAATATCTTTATTACTGATGGGAAATGTATGCAGTTTCTGATCTAGTCCCCACTCTACTCACTGGAGTTGTAACTCTTTCAGGTTGCTACAGATAGACATATCCATAGATTCATTGTCATGTATGTTACCCATATATTGGGAAGGCACGTTAGCTGCCCTTTGATTCAATATGAATATCAAGGACAGGCTTTTTTCTTCTAAAAAAAAGAAACTTCGTTGGAGTTGCTTATATATATATATATATATATATATATATATATATCTTATTGTTGGAAAAAACAAATTTTCATGTTCAATAAAATTGTTTTTTTTTTACTTTTAGGCTTTCCCCGAGAATATACCTTTATGTTTTTTTCCAAAATATATCATGGATATTCTTCCATATTTAAAATGATGTTTCTTTATTAATAATAGGTTTAAGTTCATTATTTCATATATAGAATTAAGTTTATATATACTAATATAATTTAAAATTTACCACTATAAATAAATTATAAAAATTATATGCTTCTAGAAAATAGAGACATCATGCATGACGATTTGGTATTTAATATTTTTGAATATACTGCATATTCATGAAGGCTTCAATCCACTTCCCATCTATAGAAAACCATGAAGGATTCGATCCATTGTCTATATATAGGAAACAAATCAATGTGGGATGAGTTGGGTGTGCTGTCAATTTACCATTATATTGTTTCTCCGATGAACACAACACACCTTCAAAAACAAATACATTCTAATTATAGTGATCCAAACAAATTTGGCCATGGTTGCGTAGTCTCTCTCATCTCTCTTTTGCATTTTTTCCAATATTCTAATTATGAATTATTGACAAATGTACAGGCTTGCTAGTGGCAATAATACTTGTTGCCACTATTTGACTAGTCGGTGGTTAATTAGGCTTAAAATCGATGGATAATTGCAATACTAGCCAATTGTCACATTAATGAAAAAAGGTTATTGGAATTTGGACCTTAGGAAACCATATGCAATACAAACATTATAACTTTAAGTATAGTGGATTCATTGAGTTGGGTCAAGTTAGGGTTGTGTTACTAGCTTAACAATATTTGGACCTTAAACACAACAAAGCTTAGTGAATTATGAGATATCAGTTGTCATTGTAGAGGAGTCCCTATAGTAACTATGTGCACATGTGTTTTAAAGTTTGAATAGGAGAGTTAAATAATATTTTTTTAGATAATTAAAGGTTGGTGTTATTTATTTTCTTCAAAATGTCTTGGATTTATTTATTTATTTATATTAGTTGACATGTTCATTTTTTGAAAAGGTGTTGCATAGGATTAGAATGTAGAATGCAAAGCTAGTTAATACACCTTTAGCCATCCATTTCAAAGTAAGTAAGGAGACATGTCCAGAGACACAGGAAGATATAGATTAGATGTCCAGGATTCCCTATTCATCAGCTGTTGGAAGCTTGATGTATGCCATGGTGTGCACAAGATCAAATATTGCACATGCAGTGGGAGTTGTGAGCAGGTATACGAATAATCTAGGTAAAGAGAATTGGAAAGAAGTACAGTGGATTCTTAGGTATTTGAGAGGTACCACTTCTCATGCATTATGTTTTGGAGGTTCAGACACTATTCTACAGGGATATGTTGATGCAGATATGGATGGTGATAAAGACAGCAGGAGGAGCACCATAAGGTATGTGTTTACTATTGGTGGAACAACAGTTGTTGGATTTCAAAACTGCAATAGGTTGTTGCACTTTCAACAATGGAAGCAGAGTATGTTGCTGCTGCAGAGGCTAGTAAGGAGATGATTTGGTTGCAGAGGTTCATGGAGGAATCAGGTAAGAAGCAAGATAATAGTAGGTGTACAGTGATAGCTAGAGTGTCATTCATATTGCAAAGAACTTAGCCTTTCATTCGATGACTAAACATATATAGATCAAGTACCACTTCAGAATATCTGTTCTATATGAAGAACTATTAAAACTGGAAAGGATACCTACTAGCTAGAATCCTGCAAACATGGAGACAAAGGGAGTAACTAGAGAGAAACTAAGTTCCTACTTAGTTTCTATTGGCCTTCAATCATGAACGTGAAAATAAGAAATTATCCAAGTCCAAGGTCTAGAGCATAGTCCAGCAAGTGCAGTAGCTGTGGAGTTGTTCTCATTAGTATTCAAGTGGGAGATTGTTGGTTATGGAGCCTAATCTTCCAGATCCATAGATGATATTCATTCGTGTTTGTTGGCCAACATTTTTGCGGACCCATGGTATTAGTTTAACCATAGTATTTCCCATGGTATTTCCCCTGTAGAAGAAAAAAATTATAATACGACTGGGTATGGTATGGTATTGTATTCTATTGAAAATAATCTCTATGATTATGTGAGAGAGATTGTGATAGTGTGAAGATGAAGTGCAACAGAGTTGCTGTAGGTTGTATTTCTTCATCTTTCTGGACACTAATAAAAGGACTCACAATTTCTATGTGGACGTTGCCCATCTCTTGGGTGAACCACGTTAAATCTCTCTCTCTCTGTAATATGTTAAATGTGTCTTTGCATCTTGTTTAATGATTTAAAGGTATATCTATTATTTCTCTACAGTCCTGCTTCTAACAAATGACACTGAAATGTTTGTAACGACATATGAGAGACATACTAATATCACCTAAATGACTCTAATGAAATCTAGTTGACGTTGACGACATTTGAGTGACCTTAATGGAATTTGAGTGATTGTAACAACATGATATGGTGCTGCAAGTTTTTTATATTATTCTTTCTACACCATCCTGCTAAAGTGGTGTTATAATCATTTTTTTATTCACCTTATTCTAACTCCAAATCATCCAATTGATGTGAACAATATTGATTCTCATCTAGCTCTTGATTTTAGCACCCTAACCCAACATGGACATCTAGTAAGGTCCAAAATATTCACAGAGGTAACTAGCCTAGGGACTTTGCTTTGTGTCTGATTGCTTGCAATTCATAGTACTCAACCACTCAAGATAACCCATTGTCTTGTATCATACTATTATGAAACCAAAACATTATCCAAATATCATCATCATATCAAGGTCATGCTATTGTAATGAAGATTCAATAACAAATAAGTGCAAGAATGTTGTTGGATTGAAGTAAGTCCAAAGTGAGGAAGGACCCCAAGGAAAGAAGAGAAAATACCACATTAAATACAATTGAGGTGATATATTTCCATTCCTTTATAATGTTTCTCTTAATTATGTTAATCCGAAGATTTAATTTTCTATCCCCACTACAAAATATACTTCATCTATTTATGTTTTGAAGTAGAGTATATTTTGGTGAACTAATACTAGGATTTTCTATTGTTAGGAAATAGTGGAATCTTGGTTGGTTTTTTTAGTGCATGTAAGAGTATCGAGAGATCATGGTAGATTGTAGATCTTCATCTTCTTTCTCTTGTTCAACCTAAAATTCTCATGGGTCACACTAGATTGTATTTTTTTAGCCCCATCAACATTCTTCTTAGTCATTCGTTAAACTTTGAAGTTAAGAGTGTATGTATGTCATAATATACATCATCAAGTTGTGACAAGTTGAATAATATATATCCTAACATATATTCTATTTAAGTGTTGGATTGAGAGTATTATAATGATTTCCTTAATTGAAACCAATGTCCATGATTTGCAAAATGTGGGAAAAAGGAAGTTTTGTTAAAAGGTTTTCATGGTAAAACATAGATCTTCATAGAAATGGTTTACCCATTTCAAAATTATACTAATTATAATTAAATAATACAATACAATTAACTAATTTTTTCAAATCATTTCCCATTGATATACTTTTGTGGTCAACTGTGTTTAAATATTGCAAAGAATACACTAAGCCCTATGATGTATGTTAATGAATTGGTAAACCTTCCAGGAGAGATGAATTTCCTTTGCAGCCAGTTAGAGCCTTTCAGGCATTTGATAAATGGGTAGTTGATTTTATAGGACCCATTAACACCCCCCCCAACATGCCATTATGAGGCTCAGTATATAATAATGACCACAGATTACCTCACAAGGTGGGTAGAAGTGGAACCGTTCAAAGGTTGCTCCACTGATACTGCAACATGTTTTATATTAAACAACATTATTACTCGATTTGGATGCCCTTGGAGCCTTTCTAGCGACCAAGAGGCTCACTTTGTAAGACACACCATTGCTACGTTTACATGGGAGTTTATGATTCAACACCAAAAAAGTATTCCTTACCATCCTCAAGCAAATGGTACAGTAGAAGATCTCAATAAAATTATAAAGGTGTGACCAAGGTCTTCTTTCTAACTCGAGATAATTGAAATGAGAGAGTTCCTGATGTTCTATGGGTGTATGGAACAAGCATGAATGGAATGCATAGGCATATGTATGTAATTTACTTCTTATCATAGGGATTATGTTATGTTATATGAGTTTTTCTCTCATAATATATCATATCTTCAAAACTTTCATCTTACAGTGCAACAAGTGATAGTAATCTTTAGAACTACTTTTGGACAAGATAGTTTAATATAGTTCATAGATAAAATAGTTAGTATTAATTTAGCAGTTGTTAAATAGCTAGTTTTTAATAGAAGTTAGATAACTCATCCTTCATTAGGAAATTTTTTAGAAACTTTTAAAACTTAAAGAGGAATACTCTGCTTAATAGATAAAAAAATAGATGGTAGCAAGACCATAACCTTGTGAGAATTAGATACACCAAACACATTGGGTGTTGTGTTAAGTGCCTTGTGTGGTCTAGTTCTCTATAGTTGGCCATAGTCAGAAAACACAGACAACACATGGTGCTAGAAGGAGGGCCTGAAACTATTAGTGGCTGAAAATGTTCAAAATGATGCTGCAACTAGTCCATACCCTTCACCGATTGATGAATATGATAACATTGTTATTTCAAATACATTAGTTCATCCACAACTCAGAATTAGTGATTCACCATTCGCAAGTGCTATTAGAGATATCCTAGAAGGATATCATACTACTTCTCCCTATACACCTCATCATAGGAACAAGCTCTAAGGGAATCTAGATGAGTCCTCACTAGGGTTTTCTCTCAACAAATTGATCTGCCCCCCATCGATTTTGGTTTACCCCATCGAAATAGGAACAACGCTCCATCTCCTAAAGTTGATCAATATCCATTACATACTCAGGAGTTAGGGTTAGGTACCCCAAACTATCAGTACAATTCTTTGTTTAGAGGGATTATTGAAACTAACACTTCAAGAAGGATTATTCCCTCTAATAACTCTGGTCAACAACCTTCGCCTCCATATTCTCCACATGGTAGTCCTACTTCTAGTAATCATAGTAGCTCTTCATATTTTGAGGAAGATAATATGGTAGGAGAAGGAGGGGGTAATCCACCCAAGCCAACAAATCCTCCTCTACTTTGGTTGAGAATAAGTGCAGTTGCAGTCCCTGGTGAGTCAACATCAGGTACCTAAGCATCTGGAAAATATTCTCCCTAAGTTCGACCCAGATAATAAAGAGCCATCTAAAACTTACATAGATAAATTTATCCTTACAGTTCAAACTATGAATGTGCAGCATGAAGATGCATTTTTATTTTGACAGTTGAAGGAAAGGGATCAACATGGTACTTCTCCTTGGTCCAAGGATCCATAACCAATTGGACAAAATTTAGTCAGGATTTATTGGATAAGTTTGGGGAAGATAAAAACACTAGCTAATTTGGCCCTATAACTGTCTCGTATAAATATAGATAGTAAAGAACAAATCAAACACTTTAATCAACTATTCCTAACCTTGGAAAACAAAATATCAGTTTCCTCTCAACCTCCATAAGAAATTATTATTGAAAATTACGGTTATGCATTACCTAAACATTTAGGTACATTTATTAAGCAAACCAATAAGGATACACTAGTTGAAACAAACTCTTTGACTTATGAACCTAAAATGAGTGGAAATTTTGATAATGTAATGAGTAGAAGAATTGAAACCTCATCCAGGTCAAGTTTAGACAGGGACTCCAAAGAATTTGATGTTGAGCAAATTCATAATGCTATCAGATCCTTAACAAACAAAGTACTAGGATTAAATAAAACTAAATCGGGAGGCTCTTCTCTTAGAGGATACTTTAGGAACCAATTTAGATAAAACCCGACTACTAATAAATAAAACCATCCACTTGATGTAGCAGCGAATGAATACATCTTTAACACCATTAGAGAAGTTTTGTCTATGCTTGAATCTTCCTCTAATCAAGAATTTGTTGATCAAGAATAGGAAGAAAACTCAGAAAGTGAGGATGAACCTCAAGGAGAAAAACTGTTACTTGGACATTTCTGGGATAGTTTAAGTAAAGAGACCGAGAGTAAATCCTCTCTCCTGGGTAACCATGCTTATAATACTCGTAGTAAAGGATTAGTAGGAACTCTTATTACATCAAGCTCAAATCAGGATAAAGGGAATAATAATCCTCATCCTACCAAACAGTCACACTGCATTCAAAATCCACAAAAATTGGATTTGTAGTATGATATTATTGAATATCTGAAAAAATAACATGCAAATATCAGCATGTATGACTTAGTTCAAATATTTCCTATGCCTCACGATCCTATTATAACCCCTATACTAAATTCAATTACTCCTAACAACCAAAATAATGCAGTTGCTAGTATTTCAAAAAATTCAAATACTCCCTTAAATAATGAATTGATTGATACAAATGATATGGGGAGATCAGTAGCTAATAAAAAATCATCGATAGGTAAAAGTTCAACATATAACACTCCCCTATTTCTTCTCACATTTGATATATATAACTAAAATGCACATAATTGTATGGTAGACTCTAGATCATCATCTAATGTAATGCCTTTGTCTGTCTATAAAAAATTGAATGAAAAATGTATTCCATGTGAGACACAAATCACTCAACTTGACAGGTCAAATGTAAGATTATTAGGGGAGATAAAAGATGTTTTAATTAGACTAATAGTTAATCCATCAATTTATCAAATCATATATACTTTTTGTTGTTCATATTCCTGATGTCTATGGACTATTTTTAAGCTATGATTGGTCTAAAAATTTAAATGGTTTTTTCTCAACTAATTGGTCCACTTTATGGATTCCTAAAAATGGTAAAGCTAATCAGACTGGAATTGCTAGATAAAGATATCTAAAACATACTATGATAGAATTGCATGACCCTAACAAACTGGTGTTGTTTTCTGATTCTATTATGGGAAATTATACTCATGAAGTTGATTTTGGAAATTTTAAGGTTGAAAGCTCTCCATTTGTAGGTGGAAAACAAAATTCTGAAATTTATAATTTTACTTATATTCAACTTTGTTTTGTATCTAAGAATGATGTAAATACTGTAAAGAATTAGCACTATGTACATATTATTGAAAGTAAAGTAATTGTAAATATTTTACCATGGAAATTATATTTTGATGGCTTAAAGTCTAAGGAAGGATCTAGAGAATGTTTCCTCCTGATTGATCCACAAGGAAATAAAACATCTATAGAATGTAGATTAGGATTTAGTTGTACTAACAACATGGAAGAATACGAATCTCTTATCCAAGGTTTTAAAAAGTCATTAGACTTGAATGTTAAAGTCTTGGTAGTCTATGGTGATTTCGAGATCATTGTCTGCTAGGTATGCAATTCAATTCATTATGTTTATGAACATCTTCGAGATTACCAAAATGAGGTATGGAATATTATTTATGAATTTGAAACTTTTAATATAAATTCCATCCCAAGATTTCAGAATCAAGAGGATGATTTATTAGCCAACGTAGCTTCCAAGTTAATTTAATCTGCATACTTTTCTTCGAACGATTTTTCAATTGAATTAATTTTTAGGCCATCAATATCGGATAACATCACTAATTGAAGTGTCTTTGATGATCATGTTCATATCTTAAATTGCTTGATGAAAATATTATGTTATTGATGATATCACCCATGATGAATACCTACATAATTTTTTGGTAATACACCCTCACTGCTCAATAGAGAAAGCTCTTGATATGGTAAAATATATCCCTACTCCTATTCTAAGATTAGAAATTTTTTATGATCTCTAAGATAAGTTTAAATTTGTGTTAAATTGCAAAATGAACAGCTCATGCTTAAAGTATGAAACTATCAATTTATGGACAGATTATAATCCTTGATATGTTAACCTAGGAACAGATTGTACCCTATTAGAAAAATAAACTTTCATAAAATTGTTTAGAGAGTATAAGTATTTATTTGCATGGAATTATGAGGATCTTAACATTTTTAACCCATAGATCATGCAACATGTGATCCCAATGAAGCAAGTGTCAAAACCTTTTTAGAAAAAACTCTGAAAGATACACCAAACACTCGAACCAATGGTTAAAAAAGAGGTAAATAAACTCTTAGCTGCTAAGATAATTTTTTTTGTTCCTCATACTCAATGGGTGGCTAAATTAGTCTAGGTTCAGAATAAGAATGGTGACATTCGACTTTGTGTCGATTTTTGTAACCTTTATAGGTCATCAGAAAAAGATAATTATCCAGTCCCACCTATGGATAAAAATTCTCCAAAAGGTTTCTGGTTCTAAGATGTTGTCATTACTCGATGGTTTCTCAGGTTATAACCAAATCTTAGTCTCTCCTGATGACTAGTTGAAGACTGCATTTAGAACATCATGGGGAACTTATGCATATAGAAACATGCCCTTCAACTTGAAGAGTGTTGGGGATACTTTCCAACGAGCTATGGATATATCTTTTAGGGGTCTAATTAACCATGTTTTATTTATCTATATCGATGATGTTATGGTCTTTTTGAAACATCAATGTGACTATATTCTACATCTTAGAAAAAAAATTGAAGGCTCGAGCAAATTTGACATATCACTTAACCCTAAGAAGACAATATTTGTTGTGATCCAGGGAATTATGTTAGGTTTTGTAGTTCATAAAGAGATAATTGTGATTGACCTTGAGAGAATCCAAGCCATATATAAGATCACTTTTCCCTCAAACAAGAAGGCAATGTAGTCATTCTTACGAAAAATTAATTTCGCCGAAAGATTTATCCCTAGTATTTCTAAAATTGTTTGTCCTTCGCAAAACATGATTTAAAAATATGTTAACTTCAGTTGGGGGAATAATGAGTAGTCATTCAAGAAAATTATAGAAGCTATATATGAAGTCCATACTCTTTTAATTTATTATTTTAACAAATATTCCATACTTTATACATTTGCTTCAAATCTCTCATATGATGTTGTTCTGACTCAACGCAACCAGTAGAACCATGAAATCCCCATATCATTCATGAGTTCCAATTTCAAAGGAGAAAAAATAAATTATCAGGAAGTTGACAAGCATGATTTTGACGTCTTTAAAGTAGTTAAACATTTTCTCCCATACCTCCTCAAGTATAGAACTAAGTCATTGTTCCTTACCCTACTATGAGGAAACTTTTAGTACAAAAAGAATTGGGTGATAAAAGAGCTCCTTGGATGACATCTCTTCAAGAATATGATCTTGAAATAAGACCTTCCATGGTAGTAAAAGGGAATGGTATTTGTAAACTCTCTGCTGAATCAACTCATTTTCTAGTAGATAATTATGATATTATCATAGATGAATCTTTCTTGAAAAAGGAAATTTATTTCTCCCCTCCTCCTCAAGATTATTGGTATCCATACATAAATTTTTTTACCAAAACACAGAATGTTCTAGTAACCTTGATTCTAAAAAAAGAAGAGAACTTGGATTAAAATCAACTCCTTACCAACTGATAAATAATATTCTTTTTAGCAAAAAATCAGATGGTATATTCCATTGTCTTGAAAAAGATGAGACTGAAAATGTTTTAAAAGAGCTGCATTCTTGTCCTACTAGTGGTCATTATGGATGTGAAACCACTACACACAAAATGATTAGGTTTGATTACCATTGGCCTACCTTATTTAGAGAAGAAAATGCCATGACTATCAAACAATTGCTCGTAGAGTTAAGAAATCTACTTTTCCACTACAACCAGTTTTAGCAGTGGGGTCTTAATATAGTTGGACCAATCAATACACCCTCATCCATGCATCATAATGTAATGTCCCAAGTCTAGCGTACAGACCTGAACACTCTCCAATTCTGTTAATTATATTAAAATTTATGAACTTGAATTAATTTACACAATGACTTCTCTGACTGGGCAAATAAGGGGTTTATTCTGGGAAATTTTGCAGACAAAAGGAGTGAGCAGCAGGAAGCAACCAAAGACAATCAGACATTGAATTTTATCTCCCCTAAAACATTTATATCTGGTTCCATTTAGGGTTCAGAGTCTGCACTGTGGAAACTTACTACCACACTTCTGGGTAGCCAAACTGTGCAACTAAGGAGAGTAGTTCGGTCTGTTTCAACCAGGGGATTCTGGAAACTTGAAGAGGTTTATTCCAGCATTAATATAACATAAATAAATGATTTATATAGTTCATTGATGTTTTGTAAAGTTCTAATAAGTTTTGGGTGAATTTGGGATTTTTGGCAATTTTGGCCAAGGAGAACCTTGCGCAGAGGAGGATGCAAGAGGGTGGTACGACCCAAACCAAAAATGGTTCTGGAGATTGATATGGGAATTTATGCCTGATACTAACCTACAGGAATTGACATAGCTCATTTTGAGTTTATAGAACCTATTTTGCATCAATTTCAATAAAACTAGTTATTAAAAACTAGTAATCTAGCTAGGGTCTTAAAAAGACTATTAAATCATCTTAAATTCATATATGTGAAACCTGAGATTTATAATAGAGATAAATATTGGTTCTCTGAATATAAAAATTTATTTCAATCCCTTTCCCATAGTGAAATATTTATTACAACACTCATATTCACTCAATTCCCCCCATACACTGATAAAATGGGATCTTTTAATGAAAATGAGATGACATTATTTAGGGTCTGAGATATCTCAACCTGATAAATGTAATTTTCAAAATATACTGACACTACAGAACAGATATAACATTATTTACTGAACATTACAAGAGGCTTTCAAAGTTAAGGGGTAGGAGTCCCGCATCTTGACCAGCAAGGGGCTGTGAGCATAGGTGAAGCATGGGATTCACTGGAACTCAACCTAAACTTTATGGAGGCTGTAATAAATTATGGAATAAGCTTCAATTGCTGACATTAGCGCTCCATAAACCTGCAATAGATAGAAAGGGAGATGGAAGAGAAGGGAGGAGGGACTTGGGGATCATCACCCAATGGTTTGAGGCACAAAACTCAGAGAGTATACTCACATAGCATAACCACAATGTAAAATCATCCAAAATGACTCAATGGGGTCGAATTCACCTTTAATAGAGTGTTGAGTGACCTTCTTAGCAAGTGAGGATCCAAGGTGACCTGTGAGAGCAAGTCAACCCTAAACAAACCCTAACCCTAGCCACATAGGTGCCTCCTTTGGGGAATTTAGCAAGTAGGACCATGTAAAATTATTTCCAAGTTCAAATCCTCCTTCATAATTAGAAACTGTGCTCTCTCTAATTCAAAAGTTGCTTCTTTTGAGTTATGGCACCTTTTTTGCTTTTCTAGACTCATAAGGAAACTATCCTTTCCTTTGAAAACTTTCCTGCCTTTCTCTGACTGCTTTTCTGAGCTCCATAAGTGGCAACTACACCCTCCTTTGAAAAAATTTCCTACTTTATCCTTGACTGCTTTTTTCCTGCTTTTTGGTACTTTCCTCTTTGTTTCCTCTGACAGCTTTTGTCATAGTGTTTCCTCTTTCCTTCCTTGGCTATTAGACTTTCCCAATGCACCCCTCATGAGTAGGCAGCTTATTTACACCTCATTAATTAGCAATAATAATTAAAATGGAAAATAAAACTTAGATACATGCCTTACTTAATTAATTATTACAAAATTTCCCTAGGGAGCATGATTAATGTCAAATTGAGCCCCTCCTAGGAGTCCAGTATGGTCAACACTTTAATGGCCAATTTGAGGGGACATGACACATAAGTATATTAGCATCACCACTAGTTATTTTGCCCAGTGGGTAGAATCAGCACTTTTACATGTAGTTAACACTAATCATGTTGTCTTTTTTCTAGAATCTTCTATTATTACTAGGTTTGGTGTACCTGATTCTTTAGTATTTGATAATGCTTCCTATTTTTCTTCTGTTGAACTAACATAATTTTCCTTACAGAATGGTATCATAACTAGATATTCTGGAAGTTATTACCCTTCGGGTAATGGCTTAGCTGAGTCCACCAACAAGAATTTATTGAATATTCTGAAAAGAATTATTGACATGCATCACTAAAATTGGCATACTTCCTTACACAATGCACTTTGGACGGATAAAGTAACCCCAATGTATGTAATAGGAAACTCACCTTTCTTTTTAGTCTGTGTTATTGAATCCATTTTACCTCCCAATCTCTTCTTACCCTCTCTACAGTTGGCATAGTTCATTCAGGATGTAAACTGTTCTGCTATGGAGAAAAAAAATTAATACTTTGATTAAGTTAGAAGAAGATAGGGAGAAATCCAAACAACATTTTGTAAAACACTAGCAAATGTGAAGTTTTGGTTTGATCAGGCCTCAGTGTCTAACCGATATCTACAAGTACGTGATTTGGTTTTAAAATTTGATAAAGCACATGAGGATAAGGGTGAGCATACTAAGTTTCAATGTCTCTGGTTAGAACCTTATGTCATCACGGAGAAAATGGGACCGAGCACTTTTAGACTTTAGACTTTGAAGGGTTAGTCTGAAACCTTTCCGGTGAATGGACTAATTCTTAAGAAAAATTTTCACTAATTTTTATGAAATCATTAAATTGTACATAGTTTCTTTTATTTTTGCTAATAATTGAACAATTTCCTTTTTCTGGTTTAGTTTGTTTATCTTCATCATAATTTGAGTAGCCTATTATGTACAACCCAGTCTATTCTTTGCCTTTACTTATACTCATTTCATTTGTAAGTAATTCCATGGTTGTAAAAGTCATTTCAGTATCAATCCATATCCATTGTTTAGAAGGAATCATTTTCATCATAATAAAAAATCATTAAATCTGGGTGATTTTTAAACCACGAATATTAATAAGTTTCTTATTGTCACAAAAGGTATTTGTAAATAAATAAATTTTTGTTGTTAGATTTCAATTTGTTCATTTATTCCAAGTAATTATGATAAGAGGTGATCTCTAGTACACCCATTTAACTCAAGTTTTCTTAAATACGAAACTGAACAATTATAAAACGTTGAATATATGCAAGTGTGATCAAATTTAGCCCTTATCAGTCGTCTTTCCATTATACCAAAGATAACTGGTAATTTATCTCTTCAGAACCATGTACTTTAAAAATATTTACAAATCTCAATTGTCGATCATCTTTTCAAGCTCATATATCATCTAGAAATTTTCTTGATATGTTCCATTTGTAAATTTTTACTTCTATTAAATTGGGAATGGAAGGTCTCAGTAATGAGTCGGTCCACTTAGGATGATGGGAATCATCGATATGACATTACCAAAATCCAGTTACCAAATTGTGGTAGTGGATCTTGATTTTATAATCGAGAGATAAAGGGTCTCGATAATGAGCCATCTTACTCATTTATGGTGATGTTTGTGAGTAACGCTGTCATTTGGTTACTAAGCTCTAGGGCAGTGATTCCTTCTTATATATATATATATATATATATATATATATATATATATATGAAAGAACAATCTTGATGAATGGAACATGTTTTGGATATTTTCGGAAAAACAAATGGCTTAACTTTATACTGATGATTTTGTTTATCTTCAAATTTTCGGTACTCAGTTCTGATGAGGTAATCTTATTCAACTGATATACAAAGCTAAAAAACAATTTTAACGGTTTTGGAAAGGATCTAAATGTGTGTGCAATTATAAAGTAATTTGATCAAGCACTAATTTGTTTCGGATTGAGATTATCTCATTTTTTAGGGTAAATAGTAGACCATGTTTTACTTAATTCTTGAGAAGAAGTTGAAAAAAGATAACTGGTTCGCCTAGATACGTCACCATTTGTTGGTAGCCAACAACCTTCTCTTTTTTTTTTTTCTTATTTCCAATTAATAAAAGAAGATATCAGTTTTTGACCTTAATCATTCTTGAGAAAATTATATATATATATATATTCTCCATATATATATATTCAATCTATCTTTTCATATTATATGAAATACAAACCAATATATCAAGAAACACACTTTTATAAATTTATATTATAAAAGTCTCTTTCTATATATATTACAATATCACTATTATTTTAAAATAACATTTTTTCAAAATAATATTTTTCCATGAAAAATTACGATACTTTATATTAGTATATATAAAGAAAGTTCAACAAATTGGTAGCACTTGGAGAGTTGTCCAAAAGAAAAAAAATCAAGCTCCATCATGGCTCCGGGCCCAAAAACAACATCCAAAAGTTGTGACCCATAAAAACAAAGGAATTGGTCCCACAAATAGACTAAATAAACAAAATATAGTCAAGTAACATAGTTCATAAAACCAACCCAACCACAACCACATTTTATAAATAAATATATAGTAAACATCACTCTCTACACCATAACCAAGATATTTTTATAACAAATAATCATCACCAAATCTTAAATACAATGACTATATCCTGTATGTTTACATAATAAATAAAAAAAGAAAACATCAAATAATCATCACTAAATATTATGTAAAGTAACCATAGCTTATATGTCTAATAAAATAATAAACGAAATCCAAATGTGAACATATCATTTTATAATAAAATAATGTAAAAACTACTTTCTACAAAACAGAGAAGAAAATAAAATAACCGCCAAATCATAAACAGAATGACCATATTTTAAATGTACAATAAAATATTAGGAAATCCAAATTTGAAGATACCATTTTCCCATAATTGAATGAACATATCGTAAATGTTTAATAAATTATTAAAGGGAATCCAAATTCGAGAGTATCACTCAATCATGGTATAATGTGAAAACCACTTTCTTTGCAAAAGAAAACCACAAATAGTTGTTACCAAATAATAAAGTCGATGACCATATCAAAATATTTAATAAAATATTAAACGACATTTAAATTAAATAAATAAACTATGAAACCAAATCTAACTTTAAGATTAATAAGAAAACAAACATTAAAAGTAATAAGAAAACAAATTTTTATATTAAAAAATAGAATAAGCTGTGTAAAGAAAACGACAAATAGTTGTTACTCGATGACCATATTAAAATATTTAATAAAATATTAAACGAAATTTAAATTAAACAAGTGGAATAAGCAACAAAGTTGCTTAGTACCTGCCTCCTAAGAAGAGATTAAAAATATATAGCAATAGGATAATTTTGCTATAAAAATATATGATAAAACAAATATAATTACAATTTGAAAGAAATTAAAACAAAAATGAACTAAAAAATGTCCATTTAAATACGATATAGGTTATTGCAATGTAGCATAAAACAAGCATATTCAAGCTTCCTTACATACTTCTAGTAATATTCTTGACTTATGTTATAAAAATATGCAAGTTTCTTTATAGACTAGCATAAATAAGAAATGACAAATAATAGCTTATAAGACTATAAATTAATATCATTGTTGTGAGAATAGTTTATTTATATTTTATTATAAATTTATAACGTTATACAAATACGCAAGTGTTTTTTATAGACTAGCATAAATAGGAAATGAGAAATAATAGCTTATAAGACTATAAATTAATCTCATTGTTGTGAGAATAGTTTATTTATATTTTATTATAAATTTATAATTTAAATTTAAAATAAATTTAATTATTTTAAATTGAAAAAAAATATTTTTTAGTTAAATATTTTCAATAATGAATTTTCCAAGAATAATTTATAGATAGTTCAAAATAAACTATTGTTATCAAATAACATGCATATATCTACTTGTTGGGAAAAAAACATGAAACTTAACATAAAAAAAAAGACATTTTTAAAAGAAAAATATGCTATACATTGGATTTTGTCTTTCATCTGGTTTTAAATACTATTTTCCTTAGTCCATTGTGCCCAATTTCTAGCATTCTTAGCCTTGCATGATGAGATTGTAGTCTATTATGAAAATTTTACTATTCTTCATTATATAATACATTTTAGTTTTTTATTTGATGATGATGATGATGATGGTTAACATCCCCCGAGACCAAAATTTGGTCTATCGGACCTTAAAAAGGAAATTAATCATTTATATAACTAAATATACATTTATGATGGCAATTTGGATGTTTAATAAATACAAAATTGTATTATAAAATTTGGATAGTTTAAGAAAGAAATATAAATAAAATAATATTTTTTGATAATTTTTAATTATATTATAAATCTAGTTATCTAACATTCTATTTGCTATAAATATTGAAATGACAAATTTTATCTGGTTATGATACTTTTCCATTTTCCAAATAAAAAAATAATATAAAAAATTATAAAATGACATCCGTACCAAATAAATGTAAGTATATCATTTATATTTAATTAGTTTTGGATGTGTAAGTGAAATATACTAGTACTAGTGACATCCATATTTAATTTGATATAAGTGATCACATAAATGGAAAAATCTAAAAACCTAGTTTCTCCGGCTCGTTAGTGTTTACTTTAGATTATTTTTTCAAAACAAGTTGAAATTTTAAAATAAAAAATCCTAAGTTAAAAATTGCTAAGATTAATCAGAAGATCAAATTATGACATAAGTTTTGATAATAAATCTAACCGACAATCAATTAATGAACTAAGTGATTGTGAAAGGATGCAAAGAGTGATTATCATGCCAGGGTTTCTGTAGATTTCTAACTTTTGACATGCCATGAGATTCGCTTTGGAAATTTTATACTTATGGATCATCGGGTGGATGCTATCCGGTAAACAAAATGCCAAGTCAAAGCTCAATGAAATACATTATCTGCAAAATTTTGATGCGTACACAATTTTGGGATTGTCATAAAAAAAAAATAGATGCTAAAAGAACACCGAGAATGTGAACAACAATTTGATTAGTAGGTCGGAAGAATGTTCACAAAGAAACCCATAAGAAATCCAACTGCCGACCCATCTATTTACGAAATTAGTAGCTTAATATAGTAAAAATAACAAATTATTTAGAAAAAAATGTTCATAATGAATTTAAATCCAATAGCATCATTTAAATTTATGAACCAACATATTTAATATACACCTTATCTTCAGAGTTAACATTAATTAATTAATATTAAACTTTCAAATATTAATTAATTAACAATTTCTCAAATATACAAGCATTGTTAATATTAATTATTGTGCAAAGAGGAGCTCTCCAGCCCAATATAGGGGAGATCCTAAATATAAAAATATTACATGTCGATCTAAAAATAAAATATCCTAGAAATTTATTTTATATTTAACAAGCCATCAACCATTTACAAATTGGCCATGTTAATGACCATTTATTTGTAGTGTTAATGACAGGTCAATTCTACGGCCCATGTAGTCATCATTTTAACATTTACCCATATTATTCCTTCGTGATCAATCATGTTCATAGTGAAGGTTTTAAACTCTAATTTAGAAACAATGTAATAAGATTTTGTACTGTATAAATTATTCAAAGTTTTTGCTCTACTTACTATAATTTGAAATTTTTTTTTTTTTCTCCTCTAGAAAACTATTACAGTGGGTCATCTTTTTCCTTCCCATAAGTGTCCGACACTTGGTAAATTATATTATATATAATAAGTAAATTATATATAATAATATATGTATATAGGCTCAATTATCTGTTGTTTGTTTTTTTAACTATAATTTACAAACAATGTAATAAGATTTCAATTTCTTCCCTTCATATTATCCAAACCATTGAATATTGCTATTACAATTATCTATCTGAACTGGCTACTCTATGGCGTGTTGAAATTGGAAAAAATGTTTATATTTGTGATCTTCTGATGATGATATATTGCAAATGCATTTATTTTTTTGCTGTTATGATGATGATATATTGCAAACGTTAATGCAGACAATTTTGAAATTTTGAAAAAGATTTTGAGCAAGATATTGATGGAAGACCGTATATTATCCTTATGATGGCAAGTAGAGAAAATTCATAGAAAATTCATTTAGTAAGATTTCTCTTCATTTACAAATAACAAGTAGAGAAAATTCATTTAGTAAGATCTCTCTTCATTTAGAATAGAAATAACTAAGAAACGTAGAAATTGTATATATTTAAAATTGTATATATTTATTGCACCTAGAAATATCAAATATGGTGTTTTATTTCTTGTAATATATATATATATAAGCAACTGAAGCTAGTAAAATAGGAGAAACTTATATTCATAAACTAGGAAAAACTTATATCCATAAAATAGGAGAAACTTATATACATTACTTCTTAGAGTAATTTTAGATGGTACGTTTTCTAATGTTTATTGTCACTTCAAAATCTTAATAATAAAATAATAATCGATGTACTGGAATTTTATAAGTCAAAAGTCTACACAAATTTGATAATGGGGAAATATCATTCAGATCTGGGCTAATTTAGTAAACAAATTAAATTCCTTTTATACGAAGGGTTAATTAGGAAACAAATTAAATACCTTTTATAGGAAGGGTTAATTTGTAAGTGAGATTTTAACACATTTTAATTAGAAGTTGTGGGTACATATATTATTATAATAATAATATTTAATAATTTATTATTAAAAATTTATTTATTTAATACATATTTAAAATTTTAAATGTTTTATGAGAGAATTAATTTGTAAAGTAGATTTTTAAAGTTTATTATAAAAATTGTAAGTGTAAAAATGATTTGTTGATATAAAACTTTTTCTTTAATTAATATAAGAGTAGAAAAAGATCTTTGCATTACAATTAGTAGAGAGAACTTAAAAATTTAAGAAAAACAGGTTTATGAAAGAAAAAGAGTAAAAATAGAAATCTACATCTTTAATATTTAAAATCTAGAATATTAAAATCTAAATCTAGATTAAAAATTAATAAACTTTTTTTTTTAAATTGATATATTGATTCACTACCTTATCAATTGTTTTTTTGTATCTAGTAATAATAATAATAAGTAGTAGTTACAATGCGTTCGGAGATGGAATTTTGTAGTTTAAAAAATGATATATTGAAATTTAGCGAATCTTGGACAGTACGTTGGATTCTAAAATATTTAGCGAATCTTGATGGCACGATGGATTCTAAAACCACTGGTATTCTCATTGAAACATCTCCTTCTTTTTTACAACCCTGTGTAAACCTTGACAGGGAATTTTTATCAAGGAATTTGTTCTATTTGACTGGTTGACAGCTAGGATGAAAACCAGGAGAACGGGATTTGAACATTGACCTTCATAAAAATTTCAAGAATTAAAACTAAAATTCCGTTCGCTACAGGACTACCTTAGGCTTAAATTTAAATTCCGTTCGCTACAGGACTACCTTCCTCTGTTGGTTAAAGGTTTATACCATAATCAGTGAATAAAGAAACTCTGTCGGTGGCATCCACCAATTTGAATAGAACAAAACTTGACAGTTATAGTCTGTTGTGATTCATCCATAAAGCCATATGATTGAGAAAATTTCCCTCCTTTTCCATGTCCGCTAGTGTGATCCATTCCATTGACTTTTAATAACATGAATTACGCAAGCAACGAGGGGCCATTCGATCAGCTCATCACATTAATAAATAGAAAGAATTTAGCTGTTATCTTGACCTCACGTGATTGATTGACCTCCTGTGTACCCTCGTCTTTCATGGTCCAAGGTCTGAAAAAAACCAGAACAGCTGGCTCCGATGGTACCACTTGCTATAACAGATGGCAATGGGATATAATTTTTAATTTTTTAATTTTATTATTATGATGTCATTGTTGCCACATGTCAACTCAAATCCAGATACCAAATTCCAAAATTTACATCATCTTCTATCCACCAATAAGTTGTTTACAAAATAGTTTTTTAACAAAATTAAAAAAAATATTTTACAAATCCCTAAGTCATACTCTACAAAACAGATTTTAATTTTTTTGATAAAGAGCAACTAATACAAAGTCAAAAGAGTTTGACTTGCAATCAATTACAATATACCTGCTGAGGCATGTATAATAAATAAAATATTAAACCAAATCCAATTTAAAAGTAATAAAATATTTAATAAAACATTAAACAAAATTTAGATTGAATAAATAAAATATTAAACCAAATCCAAATTTATAAGTAATAAGAAAACAAACTTTAAAAGTAATAACAAAACAATTTTTATACCTGTCAATATAGCTATCACTTAGTTCAACAATAGTTTTGACATTAATTAATTTATATACTTTTTCATAACTTTTATAAAATTGATATATTAAATTAATATTTTAAAACCAAAATTATATATATATATATATATATTAAATCTACTTTTGTATTTTATGATTGGTTCATTTTTTATGATTTGACTAATTTTCTCTAATGTGTAAATAAAATTGTTAGATATAAAAAATATTTAAAAATATAAAAAATTTCAAAATATAACAATGCTAAGTGTCGTGTTTATTAAAATAATGACTAATCTTAATAGATGTAACAATCACATGACAATGATTGACTATAATTATATCACTATATACAATTTTAAACAAATAAAATATTAAAATATTACAATTTAAACGAAATAAAATATTACAATTTCATTTAATAAAATATTAAAAAAAATTTAAATTAAATAAATAAAATATGAAAAGAAATTTAAATAAAATAAATAAAATATTAAACTAAATTTAAATTAAATAAATAATTGTTTTTAAATATATAAACACATCAATACATTATGATGGTTTTTTAATAAAAATTTAGAAATAAAATATAATAATGTCAAGTGTATTATTTATTAAAATAGCCATAATAACTAATCTTGATAGATGTGACAATGACATGACAATAAATGAATATAGCTATATCACTATATAAAAGTTTTATTTAGATATAATATTTTTTTTTTAAATATATAAAAACTTTAATACATTATAATATTTTTTATATAAATTTATTGAATAAAAATTTTAAATAAAAATTTTCAAATATTTATTTTGATATTCAATTAAGCTTTTTAGCATTACATAAACTAACATATTAATGAAACTAAAGATTGTTTTTTTTTTTCAAAAAAAATATTTATTGGTTTATTTAAACACATATGATGATTTATATTTTAAAATAGTTGACATTATATAAGAGATTTACCAAATTTTAATAATTTGTTTAGCATTTTTATTGTGAATAGAAAAAAATGTATTTTATTTTGGTAAAATTTTGTAAGTAAAGAAATGCAAATTTTATAAAATATCTATACAATTTTGATTTTTTCTAAATGACAATGACGTTTTCTTATAACTTCTTATTATTATTCAATTATTTTCATGTCAAACTTTAACTTTGGCCTATATGTAATTATTACATCAAAACATTTCTAAATTATGAGATTAGATTTGGGTTATAAATAACTATTAAACTAGAGCATTTTTTTATTATTAAAATAAACTTAGCTCTGTAAAACTACTAAATTAAAAAAAGAATTAATTATTAGATTAAACCATTTTTTAAGGCAGGCATAAGCAGCTTTGCTGCTAATTCCACTTATTTATATAAAGAAATAGAATAAGCTAAACTCTATACGAGTTGTCTTTTTCTCACGTTGTTTTTCAAAATAAACTCCATACGAGTTGTCTTTTTCTCACGTTTTTTTTTTTTTTGTCCGAAAAGTGACTATGTAATGTATTGCTAAAATAAAGATTTTGATTTAGTATATTAACAAAGCTGTGCAATATTTTTTTTTTCCAAAGAAAAAATTTGTAAATATATTATTCACATTCAGCAGATGGCACTAATGTCCATTATACCAAAAAAACCCAACTATAAAGCTAGAATTAACATTAAGTAATTCCCCCATGATGAGCACAATATACCATTACAATATCCAAAGGCTGACAGCCATCAAAATATAAAGGTTCAATTGTCTTTAATATCCCAAAAAACAAAAACTGATCAGAACAGAAAAAAACTGCAGATGCCCATATGCATTAATAATCAAAAGTTTCATACCATCGAGGTATCACCAAAAATATCAAAGAGATAATCATAAGGCAAAATTCCTTAAAACAGTAAAGCTCAAAAACTTCAACTGTTGGCCAATCAAGACAGCTCATCAGCTAGTTGTACAGTATGATCCTTAGCTTCAGAAGTTAGAAAAATTGAAAGGTTTCCACAATGTCTTCTCCTCGTTGTTCACTAATATTCCAGGATCCTTCCAAAATACTTCCACGTGCTTTAGCCAATGCATCTGCTTTATAGTTTCTTTCCCTATAAATGTGTTTAAAAGACACATAATCAAGATTGTCAGTAAAACAATGAACATCTCAAAGAATCATGGCTAATTCAGTATTTAGTAATCGATAGTTACCAGAAGCCCAGTTTATAACTAACTGGGAATCCCCAAATATTTGATTTTTATTCATATTATTCCTTCATGTCAGCATAAGAAGAAGCTTGAGGGCACATAATTCTACAAAATTATTAGTACCCGAACCTAATCCTGCTTTGAAAGAAAAAAATGTATATAAGATATGAACAGCATACCTTCAGCCCCACAAATCTTTGGATCCCCAGCTGCAGATCCATCAAAGTAACCCCAAGCATAAGTTTTGTCAATATCTTCCACAAAGATTGATCTGATAGAAGCTACAGAATTGGACTGCGGTAAATTCTTCATCATACCCAAACTGTAACTAGATACTTGTGAAGGGGTTAAGGCAAGATCCTCAAAACAAGACATATTTCTTTCCTTCCAAATAAACCAAAATACTATGATAGGTAATGGTTTGATGAATACCACATCCAAAATAAAACACCAGTTTTTGAAACATGCAGACAAAGAATCTCCATTCCATAGATTGTTAAGTTTCAAATTATCCTCGATAATTAACCAAACATATTGAGTGAATGGGAAATCCACTCCAATATGAAAGTTGGACTCACAACTCTATTTGCATAAATAGCACCTTCAAGGGCCTTCTCTACCCTTCAAGCAAAGAACATCCCAGGTCAAAGCTTTTCCAGAAAGAAGAAACCAACAAATTTTTTTTTTTTTTAAGAGGAAACTTCAACTTCCAAATAACCTTCCATCACCAGATCTATTCCAGTTCTCTATTCATAAGCTCAGCATAACCCTCTTTTGAAGAATACTTTCCAGTTTTAGATAAATTTCAAACAAGACAATCATCTGCATCAGAAATTCTAACATGGCTAGACTTGCGAATGGTAATATATCCATTCCACACATCAATCTCAAAAGTATCAGTAAATCCAATGGTATCTATAGATAACCATAGTTGATACATCAAACCACACAAACAATGAAGTCCAATATCATAAATAAAATAAAAGCGAGCCAAGTGTAATGTATCTAACATAGGAGACGGTAGAACATGTCTCCATTTGTAGCCACTCCACGGATCTATTCCAATATGAACATCTTTACCAGTACCAATCTTCCAAACCAGAAAATTCCCAATAAGGTCAAAATCCCAAAGAACAGCTTTCCAACAGATAGATATGTTCTTTTTCTTTTTATCACAAGATCTAATCCAATCTAGAATATGCATTAGGTGAATATATTTCTAAACAACAATCTTAACCCATAAACCCGAACCATGAATGATATTCCAGACATTTTTTTGCTGCAAGTGCCTTGACAAATAAAACAGGAACTTTAAATCCCCATCCACCCATTGATTTTGGATTAGCAAGTACCTTCCATGAAATCCAAGGTAAACCAAAAGAGTTCTATTTACCAAACCAAAGAAAATTAAAACAAATCTTTCTGATTTTATCTATGACTCCAAAAGGTACCCAAAAGTTCATCCAATAGACTGGAATAGCCTCTAAAACAGCTTTAATCAGGATCATCTTGCCTCCCTTGGACAACCAATGGAAGCTCCAATTATGAATCCTTTATTCAACTTTAATAATCAACCAATCCCAGTCCCTAATAAGATATCTTCATGGTTTAAGATGAAACCCAAGGTACTTCATACCATTTTCAATTCTATCAATAGGAAAAGTGAAAATATTCTGTAAAGTAATAACCTCAGTATCTTCCATACAAGAAAAATATAAAGAAGATTTATCATCATTAATTTTCATCCAAGAAGCCTTGCAGAAATTCATTAAAATCTCATATAAAGTAGAGAGAGATTGTTCAGAACCATCATTGACCATGACAATATCATCCACAAAGAGGACATGAGTTAAAACAATGTCATTGCCAAAAGATAAACCATGATAAGTCTCACAAGTTTTGGCATAAAGAATAGCCCTCCCTAGGCATTCAACCACTATAAGAAACAGAAGTGGTACCAGAAGGCACCCTTGTCTAAGACCCTTGCCAGATTTAAAGAATTTGGTAGCAACACCATTGATGAGCAGAGAGAAAGATACAGAAGATAGGCTACTCATTACCCAAGAAATAAAATTTCCTGCAAAACCCAATTTTGCAAGTATAACCCAAAGATAGATCCAACTAACTCGATCATAAGCTTTAGATAGATCAATCTTTATCATGACAGCTTTTAAGGATTTAACATGCATAGTATGCATACCTTCCTGAATGACTCCTACAACATCATGAATCTGCCTAGTACCCGGCAAAAAACCAAACTGTTCACCAGAAATACATCTACCCAAAACCTTTCTAATCCTGATAGAAATGATCTTTCCAATAATTTTGTAAACAAAATTACGCAGGGATATAGGCCTAAAATCCTCAAATGATGAGGGATGATCAATTTTAGGAATAAGAGCTAGAAAGGTAGAGTTAAATATAGCTGGGATTTTACCACTTATTCGGGACAATTCGATGACTCTTAAGAGATTCTCACCCAAAACATCAAAAAGACATTTGTAAACCTCTACAGGAATACCATTGGGTCCTGGACTCTTATCATTTTTGCTGATGGTTAGAATATGCTTGATATCTTGTAGAGTGATAGGCTGCATAAGCTCAACATTATCATCCTCAGAAAGAGTTGAAGGGAAATAACCAGCACTATGAACAATCTCAGGAAGGTGAAGATCAACTTCTTCTTTGAACAGACTCTCAAAATGCTGAATCCCAGCCTTAGCAATAGCCTCTGATCCTTCCATAAGATTTCCAAACTCGTCATTAAGTTTCCATATAGTATTACGACATTTCCTATGGGTAGAAAATTTATGAAAGAAAGGAGTACTGTCATCACCACAAATCAACCACAAAGCCCTACTTTTCTGACGAGCCTCCTTTTCCCGGTAAAGAAGAATAGATCTCTTATGATATTCAATCTCAATCAATAACGCTTTATCCTCCTCTGATATAAAACCAATAATATTCCTGTCATAATACCTTTTCAACTCATATTCAATATCAACCAGATCCTTAATATTCTGAGCATTTTTCTTCAGAGACCACTTAATTGAAATCTCTTTAATTCTTTTAAGGTTCTCAATAAATTGAGAAACAGGAGATAAATCAGACCGGGCATAAAAAAGAACCCATGAATCTTTTAATGCTTCAACCAACTCAATATGATCCAACCAACCAACATTTAACTTGAAAGGACAATGGGCCTTAGGAGACTTAGGAGAAATTTGCAAATAGACAGGTTGATGATCAGATACACCACCACACCCAATCCATTGTTTAAGAAGAAAATCACAATCCAGGAAATATGAGCGTCCCAATTGCTCCTCGAGAAAGGTGTTGCATCAATTATTAACAAGGAATTGTTTTGGGCCGAGATATTTGTTTGGAAGTAAAAATATTTATGTTTTGGACTCTCCACGCTTCATACAGTTTTGTTTGAAATGATTGTCCGATCGAGCAGTCCAACCTACCATTTAACGAATTAATATAAAAACTAATATTTACTACTAGCAATTTCCTTTAAAAGGTGTAAAATAACATTCAACTAAAAAAACAAGTAAAATTATTTTTGATCAATAAATTTAATGAAAAAATATAAATTCAACCTATGTAATATTGACATTTTCTTTTTGCTATTATGTTAATTTAACATAATTCTTACCTCATTTCAAATTAACATAATCGTATAATAAAAGTAAAGAACATTTTTATTTCTTAAATATTCATATTGTGAAATTTTGGTAGAGACATAATTATATCCTATGATTGAAAATATACTTGATCATTAGAAATAACATTTTTTTGTGTAAATGTCATACACAATTTGGTTGTTTATTTTCTAACATAACACAAAATCCTCAAGGGAAAATTCCCTATATGACAAAAATTTTGAATGACATTTGCTTCGAGGTTTTTTCCTCCTTAGGGATGTTGTATCTTCCTTTTTATCTTTTCCTCATCCAACATTTTCTTTTCCTTTATAATAAGTGTCTTTACAATGCTTTGGGACTAATTTTTTAATGGTGTTGTACTCTAAGAAATGCAGCTTCCCAAGGACGGTTCACAATAAATTAGTCACCCTTTGTCAATGTCCAATATGCATGGATATTTTTGTTATGTACAAACAAGATCGTTAAACAAACGATATCTCACTATCACTAAAAAAATTATGGGCGATGCATATAATTGTCATAAATTTAAGAAAGGGCTCACTTCCCAAACTTTTATAGTGTGATCAATCTATTTTTAGATAACTTTTTTTTCTTCTTTGGACCTTTTAAAATTAGTCTTCCTTCATCATGTGCTTATTGTACTTTACAACTTATTACATCTCAAAATTTATTTGAATGAAAATTTACACACACACACACACACACACCTTCTACTTTATCATTTATAAAAATTCCATTTCAAATACAAATGCCCTCCAAATTGAAAGTGAAATCTTCAAATTGTTTGTATTTTGTTAATACAAATAAAAATTGATATTATTTGTGTCGACAAAAATTGATAATTTGGTTCATTTTAAAATACAAAATATAGAATATATATCTTTTGTATTAATAAATAGTTGTAATTTAGTTAGTGAAAAAATATTAAATATAAATTATTTTGTAAGTAAAATATGGTAGAAGCAAAGCTTAAAATTAGATATATGATTAGAAAATATTTTTTGTAAGGGAATTTTTGAAAGTTTTGAAAATATATATCTTTAAAAGGCCTCTTAAAATAAGATTTGATTTGATTTGAATAACAAGAATGTGTTGTATCCACAAGTGAGGTGATTAAGCTTGTATTAACATGGAGGTTCAAATTCGTGAGTGGGTTAGAGAGGTATGGATTTATTGGATAACATTTGACAAATTGTGATGACAATCTTAGCATTCCATAGTCTATTTTATTGAACCAATACACACAAGTATTTAGCTTAAAATATTAATTAACCGTAACTGAGATGCAATCTTGTGTCACCACAAATTTGAAGCAAACAAAACTCAAAGGTAAACATTCCATTACAATACACTAAACTCCAATTTTCAACCAAGTTGACTTCAATTACTATTGAAAACATCTATTTACCAAAGGTCTTACACAAAAAACTTGCACTTTTATTAGGTTTTCCTATTAAAGAAATCTCCAAACAAAATTCTTCTTTTAAATGGTCATATTACAAATAAAAAATCTATTAAATACTTTGAAAAGACCTTGGCACATATATAATTATTTCATAAAAAGATTTTTCTACACAAATTTATTAACATTTTTCATCAATAACACCAACCATCATGTAGATTTAATTTTCAATACCATTAATTACTAACCATAATAAGATTTTCTACATGCATTATCTTATTCTAATTCTTAAATAAAAATTCACACAAATTTAATATACTAACATTCTCATTTTTTTTATAATTAAATTTAAAGAAATAATTTTTAAAGTTTTTATAAAATATCAATTCCTATATCAAATGGTTACTCTTACCTTCACTAATTCCTCAATATAGAAAACAGAAGACATGTAATTTTTCATCTAATTAAAGAAATAAATAGGTTATTTTCATCTTTTATAAAATATAAAATTTATAATATATCAATTTAAAGAAATGCATTTAACTTCTTCCCATCCTTTTATGAATTATAAAATATCAATCCTATTTTCTATATTTTTCTATGCTTAGTAAAAAAGAATTTCAATCGTTTGTTTTGTGAATCACATATAAATATAAATACATTAATATATATTATTTATCCGTGCTTAAGTGAATAGGTGTAATTAGTAGCAAAGCGGCTTGGTATCTACCTCTTAAATTAAGCCAAATTAATAAAATTGAATTAAATATTCTCTAATTTAAAGTTAAAAAAAATCAAGTGATTGATTTTGTTACATAAATACTAAGTATCTTAAGAGAGGTTAACCAATAAATCAATTAATTCTTAGAAGTGTTGCGACCTAGTTCCTAATATAATTTTATTTTATAGTACATTGGTAATTGTATAAATGATCTTAAAAATACATATTAATCAATTACATAAATTAATTCATATACATATAATTTAAACTAATAAGTTTCAATATTAATTCCTATATATATGTACACTATTTAATAAAAAAATACATTTTTAAAAAAAATTTACATGTTTCAATATTATTTTGTATGCAGGTTTAATAAAAAAAAACATTTGTTCAATTGAAATTTGAAAATTAGAAATTTATTCAATCATTTATTAATTGTTTCATAAATACTAAGCAATTAACATTAAAATAGATTTCCATTATAAATTAACTTATCTAAAGTTTTACAAATTTAAAAAACATAAAATTATGTTTTTAATTAATTAAATTTTTTTAAGACAAATGTGAAAAATTATGATAATGTAAAAGATTTAATTAGTTTCAACATGGATAAAGATGAATATTTTTATAATAAGTCATAATCTTAATTTGTAATAAGATTATTTTTTAAAAATTTATTAATGTATTAATTATTTATAACAAAGGGTTAAAATAATTATTAACATGTTTCAAAGTTTAGTAACACTCGGTAGAAAAATGATATTACCATATGAAAGTACTAAAAGACATTGAATACCAAATCAAATTAAAAATGGGAGTTCTATCCATGTAACATTTTATGTAAATATATTAATAAAACTTATTTTATTATTATTATATTATGGCAGAGGAGACTTTAAAAATTAAAATAATAAATTGTTATTATTATTAATAACAATAATATTATTTTGTTGCAAATGCCACGAAGGGGTTTGTATTATTATAACCAACTGTGGTTTTATAAACCCACGTCTTGTTTTTGCCTATGATGGGGGATCAATGGAATGAAAATGGACATGGAGGATTAGTGGAATGAAAATTGAAATCGGGGATCAGTGGAATGAAAACATGAAGGAAGGAGAATGGAGGAGATGAGATGCCAGAGGAGATGCTGAGAACATTGGTAGCTCTGATACCACTTGTTAGAGTAAAAGTATTACATGTTGGATACTGTATTTTTATATATAATCAACTATGTTTACAATAGTACACATGAGGTGTATAAACACGCCAATATGTGATTAGTCACGATCTTTGTTAAGTGATCATAAATTATCATATTTACATTAATTATATATTAACGTTAATTAACCTGTAACTTATAATTTGTAAAGTAATATGTATCGTATCTGTAATATGCAATTTGGTTTATTACACACTATGTGGACTCACATGAAAAGTCGGTTAAGCATCAAGTTTCTAGCGAGGTCCAAAATCCTACGAGTACAATATCTGAAGGTTTGATGAGATAACAAGTGTTAGTAGCTAAGGTGTATCGGAGGTATTTCCAAGTATACATTGGTGAAATATTGATGAAGGAAGTATGATAATATATTCAACCCAATATATCAGTGTTGTGCTATATTGTAATTGAAGAAAAGTCTAAGGGAGAAGTGTTGATGTGGCACATATTGGAGACTACATTTTGGGGAATGTAGAAAGGAATAGTTTGTGAAAGGATGATGAGAGAAGACCGAGAAACAATCATATTGGATCAAAGTGTTTTTTTGTGAGAAACCAAAGGGGAGGCTATAGAGAAAGGGCCAATTAGTAATGTTTAATGGTCAAACACTCGTCATCTTTGATTGCTTGACTATATGATCCAATAACACATAGGAGGTTTGTTTTAACAGTTATTTAGCCACTAGCTTTAGTAATTAGTTTTGGCCCAAGTACATTATGGCTATCATAAAGTTGTAATGTATAAATTGAATTGTGTTGCTGCAATTGGAGATAAATTTTAAAAAGAGGGAAATTATAAAAGGGTGTTTAGTCATTCCTTTTTTGTTTTTTCTTCTTTATATTCACTCCCTTGTATCCACCCCTTCAAAGTGGTACTGGAGATAGAAAGAGTTCATGCCATCCATTGTTGAGCTTGGTCAAATATCCATTTGGTAATTATTATTCATGTGCATACATGTTTAGTCACGTAGTGGATAATACAAAATTGTTTGTTCTTATCAATGAAGCTGTGTGGTGGTTATCTCGGGGAGTCTCAAGAATGATTTTAACTCAATGAGGAGTGAGTTTAATTTTTGAGTTGTGTACTTATGATAAAAGTGTATCATTGCATATGGAGGCAAGCAACAATATTGGACAACCACATGTCCCCATTTTAATAGTAAATCATTATAATTCCTGGTTTGTTAGAATGAGAACCAAATTGCATTCTCAGGATCTTTCGGGATATGTAACAATTGGGTTTCTTGAACCTGTAGATATGGTAGATGCCATTGGATCACTACAACAAATCACCCTTTTAGAGGTGGTTTTGGATTGCAGTGGTCTTGCTAAAACTACCTCCAAAAGTTCTTATAGGTCTTTGGGGGTGGTTTTTAACACCCCTCGAAAATTCATGAGAATTGGATTTTTTGTTTGTTGGGGGGTTACAAATACCCGCCCCCCTCATTTTTTTTTGAGAATTAGAGTTTTGGGGACAATTTTTAAAAATACGCCCCCAAAATTTTAATTCTCGTGACTTTAGGGGTGGGGGATGGTTTTTTTAAATACCCCCCATAAAGGTCTTTTCCAAGGAAGTTTTTAACCCCCCCTCCAAAAAAACAAAAGTCATGAGAATTGAACTTTTGGTGGCGGTTTGTAAAAACCGGCCTCCAATTGTTAAATTTTGATGAATTTTACGGGGGGGTTAGAAAGAACACCTTAAATAGATGTTTTAAGATGGTTTTCCAAACCTGCCCCTAAAATTCAAGATAATTTTACATTTGGAGGAATCATTTTAAATACCGCCACCAAAATTTCAATTCGCGTGACTTTGGGGGGGGGGGGGGGTTTAGAAGGACCACCCCTAAATATATTTTTCATGTTCCCAATATCCATCCTCTCAAATAATACTAAAACTTACCACTAATCACCCTATAAATGAACCTTAACTAACCTCATAATTGACCCCTAATTACCCCTAAAGGACCCCTACTTGACCACTAATTACCCCTAAGTAATCCATACTTACCGCTAATAAACCCTAGATAACCTCTAAATGACCCCTACTTTTTTCCAAGGAAAACCTTGTGGGGAAACCCAAGGGATGCTTCCAAACATTTATATATGGCACATTCCTTAGTAAACCCATCGATATAGACTAGTGTGCTTCACACATGGGGATTCAAAATGGGCACATGCCACCATGAACCTAACTGAATCCCCAACATCATTGTTATTCGCCACTGGTTTATCTAAGCCCTTGAGCCTATATGCCACCTACTTTCCCATATTTGACCCATAACTAACATTAATTACCCATGTTTAACCCATAATTGACCCCTAATTACCCCTAATTAACCCCTAACTACCTGCTAATTGATCCTTTATTAACCCCTAATTACCACTAATTACCCAATAATTACCCCTAAATGACCCTTAGTATCCCATAATTGACCACAAATTGTCCCTAAATTATCACTAATTAACCCCCGATTACCCTTCATTTACCCATAATTACCCATAAATGACCCCTAACTCTACACTGAGCTTAATTCCATCACATAGGCCTTATAGAGGGAATTTTTGGCTTCTATGTGGGATATGTGTCTTTTTTGGATGTATAACACCATGATAGTTTTTTACAACTAGGCCATGGTTTGGGATTAAATTCTAAGGCCTGAGTTCATGTAGTTTCCTCTATATCCCATGGGTCATGTAGTGCCTCAAAAAGGCACACATGTCCTACATAGGAAATATTTAACATATGAGTGTGATATCTCCATCATTCTGAGAATTAACATACCAAGGATGGTTCTTAATGCTTTTTCCTGGTCTAGGGATAAAAGCAAAGGCACTAGGACATAACTTATATTTTATGGGGTTCACATGCCATGTTTCATCACTTGGGGCATCACACATTCCCTCAATACATAATATTTGTCCTACACAATTGATATGGTGGTGATTTCAAGGTTTGAAAGACTTGATATGTTTCTTAGGGATAATGGCATAGTTTGGTACAAAAAACTAGGTTCTAATCCATGGAATCTATCTCTAACCATTACATGCCATGTGTGGGGCCTTAACCCACAACATAGGCCATGCATAGTCAATATTTTGTAGGTGAGTAATATGTGTTATCACATTTGAAAGTTTAGTACACTAGTGATTGTTCTCGTGACCCAAGTCATGGTCCAAGGTGAAGATCTGAGGTTTTGGTCCATAACATGTGGTTTTCAGGTTCTACATAGGACACCCATGAGGCCCTAGCCCATATTTTCCCTATAAGATGGATATGGTGGCCATTTTTAGATTTGTCACATCATGGACACTTCTTGGTCACTAACACATGGTTTGATATCAAAACCCATGTTGTTGGGAAAAGACATTTATTTATGGGGATCATGGTATTTACATAGTAACTCACATCATTGCATAGAACATGTGTAGGGAATCCTTAGCCTACATGTGAGATATGGTCATCACATTGAGGAGGGTCATAGTAGGGATGAATATTGAGGACCATTCCATCCTATAAGGAAAATATAGGACCTTATTCTATCATGGTCCATGTGTAGGTCTCTACATGTAATTACTTCACCTTACAAGTGACATATTGTGGCCATTTAAATATTTGTAACATTGATAAGGAGGTTCGTGTGGCATATACCATGGCTTGCGAACTGAATTTAGGGTCTAATGCCATTAATTTTCCATGGTGTTAATGCTCCATGCATGTTAACCTAGACTATGACAAAAGAACTACATATGGAATCTTTAGCCTGCATGTAACAAATCCCTTTGTGGCTCATGAGCGATATGCCATAAGATATTAAGACATCACATAATATCTATAGAGGGAATATTATTTCAACTACAAGGGGGATATGTTGGTATTTTTATATTTTTAACACCAATAATGGATCTCTTGGCCCACATCATGGTATAAGGTTTAAATTTATAGCCTAAGTTCCAATTGATTATGGGGTCATGGACCATTACAATGCCCTTGACCATAACATAACATGCATCTACATAGAAAATCTCCAGTCTACATGTCACATATGTCATAGTTTTGAGAACTTTTGCATCGGGGATGGCTCTTGATGCATGAATTAAAATATGGTCAAAAATATGGTCTTAGTATCTAACATTAGCCTCTAAAACTCATGGTCCATATGTGATACCCCAAACCATAATCCCTCCATACATAATATTTGACATGTAAGTTGGATATTGTCATGGACATTTTGAGGTTTAAAATAACATGTATGGTTTCAGATACCCAGGTAAATGTTTCATGAGCCATAATTTGTGGGTCTTTAGCCACTGCATAGGCATTATCAATGGGAAATTTGTCATGTGAGTAGGATATGGTTTCCATTTAAAGTTTCTGACACCAAGCTAAGTTCAATGGAAAAAATGAAGGTTGTTGGGTAAACAATTTAATGTACTCTAAGGTTCTTCATGTGCACCCATGATGGTTCTCATGGCATGAGCTATCATTCATGAATAAAATTTAGGGCCTTATGTCATATCATTTATCTTTGGGAGGTCATTATGTGCCATGTGTGGGGTCTGAAGACACCACATATGCCCCATATTTTGAATCTAATTTGACTCTTGAGCAATATATAGTGGCCATTTCAAGGTTTTACACATCCTGTATGGTTTACATAGAATGGACCATAGTTCAAAAATAAAACATAGGTCTTAAGTGATAACATTTTCCTTTCTAAATCACAAACTCCTATGCACGTGAGGCCCCAAGGACACCATACAATACCTACATAGGGAATATTTAGGCTATAAGAAAGATATGGTGGGAATATATTTTCCTTAACCTACGAGTGAAATATGATCCACATTTTTATTTTTGGCATAGAAAGGATGGTTCTTAGTTCCCATGCCATGGTCCAAATACACAACTTTATAATTTTGACCATAAAACTTGTCATTAGGGATCATGGGACATGTGGGGGATCTTGTTCCATCTCACACACAATCCTAAATATGAAAATTTTCCTTCCAATTTCAACATACTATTTATTTTCTCTTCATCGCCCTTTCTTCTTCCTGCTTTCCCCTCTTTGTGAAGGGTGACTTATGTGGCTTCCAGTGGACAACAATGGAAGCAAGAGGAGAGATAACCAAGACAAAGTCTAAGAGGATAATTGATATTTTATAAGGATGGTCAAGAGTTACATTTTTTGCATATCAAAGATATCAAGGGAACTTCTAGTGTGTTATGATCTTGGGGAAAAAAGATAGAAAATTAACCCATGGGAGAAAGTTCACCCCTAAAAGTTTTATTGGTACCATGACTTAATAATCCAAGAAAACAATATCTAGCACACCAAACCTTTAAATGGCATCCATATCTCACTCATAGGATAAATATTCCCTGTATAGGGCATGCATGATGGCCTAGGTCAGCACCAGACATGTCCCATGAACCCCAAAGGTTAATGTTAATCATTTAATAATGTTATGTAACGTTGGATTGTGGATTGGGATATGAGAACCATCCATGCCATGTGAAAATTTTAAATGGCCAGCATATCTAACTCATAATACAAAATTATTTTATATAGGGTATATGTGGTGGTCTAGGATTGAGCCATACATGGCCCATGATCCTCAAAGACAAATACTAAAGGATTTACACATCACAGATGGATATAGAGGCTTGAGACATTGTTAGAGGAAGAGCACTAGCATCTTAGGGTCTAAAATAGGATTTAAGTTATCATGGACCATGTATAAGGTCCAAAACCACCAAAAAGACCGTATAAAGATAATATTTTTCCTACATGTGTCATATGAGTGAGATTACGAGGATGTCTATTAGGGCCCTAGGAACATACAAGGAGCAACATTAATGTTCTAGGGTCTAAAATATGTTTTTATTGATCATGGACCATGGACATCAACCAAAACCAACACAAAACCACGTGAACAAAATATTTGTTCTACAAGTGTTATCCGAGCATCATTGTGAGGTTTTGTGCACTGAGTATGATTCTTGGGGCCTTGGATAATGTCCAAGGAGGAAGAATAATATATTAGGTTGTAAAATAAAATTTTATGACTTGTGGGACATGTAGGATTTGGTATACAAGTGTTAAAATTAGTAAATTTTAATAGTGCATATGGATATTCAGAAATCCCCTAATGGGCGTCTCAAAATCCATTTGCGGTGTTAAAATTTACTAAAATATTGTAAAATATTATGTCTTGTGGACCATGTAGGATTTGTTCTACAAATGTGGCTTTGGTCTGTAGATGGATTCGTAGACCCCCATTAGTAAATTTTAACACCTTTAGAATATTTTACAATATTACAATATTACAATATTTTAGTAAATTGTCACGTCCCCAAGCCTCCAGCCGGCAAAGAGGATGCGACTACAAGCTTAAACCACCTGGGCTAAGATCCCCATGAACATGTACAGGCATAAAAATTGCTAAAACAGAATGCTTAAACATACACACATGAACATTTATCATGCACAGATGCAAACATCTATCAGGCATAGCAGAAACATCATACATTTAAGAAAGCATTCATTTAACATATTCATCATTTTCATTAACAGAATTTACAATTGCAGAGTAAAATAGGCAAGATCAGTCATCTTATGAAGAATTCGATCCGCAACCAGCTACGTCGTTGCAACGTTCCACCCAACCATAGGCCAGCGTGCTCCTTAATCTCTCAGCAGCGCTGCCACCCCCGAGCTGGGCATGATTCTCCAAGGAATAAGGGAACTAGCAGGCTTACACATAGCCAGGGATATACAAAAAACAGCCAAGCCAACACAGTTGGGTTTATCAGGCCATTAAGGAGCTGGAGAAGGCAAATTGCTAAGCTGGTGAGCTCATTATAGAGCCAAGAACACCTACACCAAAACTAGCCTGACCTCTAAGACACCCAAACACACCCAACACAAGGAATCGTTCCCTTCTCTGCTACACAGTCCCTCAGGCCCTGCATTCCCTTCCAGTGCTATTCAGGGGTGATGGAGAAGAAGACCAGCCCTCTAGCTCTTTTTGTATGGTTTCCAGCCACTAGGTTTATCAAGCAAATCTAAGCCAACATCCCTGCTCCTCCCACAGTCCGAAGACCAAACATTGCACTCAGGAAATTAATCTAGCTATCATAGCTTAAAAAGGGAAAATGAATTCAACAGTATACAACAGCCTCAAGGCATAAAAACAACACGGTTCATAGCGTGGGGAAAACAACAGTCCTGAAGCTTATCAGTGAGCACAACTCATAGCAGGGAAAAACGTCCCAAATAGTCTATGCATGCGATCAATAGTCTGTGAGACAGCCAAAAACGGGAATGGACCTTCACAGCCAGTCGTGGATGAAAAAGCACAGCTCTCAGCTCACTGCATCAGCTGGAAAACCAGGAAAAATCCTGTGCGTGAGGAACAATCTGACCCTATGAGGAATGAACAATAATGGGGGTCCTGCGTGAGGAAAATCAGCTCCGTTTTTGTCCGTGGGTGAACAAACAACAAGGAGGATGTGAAATTGTAGTGCGTGGGTGTTCAGTAACTCGTGGAGAGAAGAAGAAAATCTGCATGTGTGTGTGATAGTCGTTTTTCCTTTCCATTCAGAATTCAACTATGGGTGGAGTGTGCATGGAGGCATGGACTAACAGTCCTGCCACCCCACTCCCAAAACAATTAACTGCCATAACTTCCCTCAGCTACCAGCAGAAATTATTAATTGAAGGTGGTTGGAATAAAACAAAGGAAGATGACACATGGGTTTTTCCCCTTTTGGCCCAAGATTGACAATTTTCCTCACCTCCTTATCCTTGGGAAAATCATGCCCCTTTCAATTTAGTTGCCGTTATCGTAGCTGGTCAAGTTCATTTAATTAATTATAGATGGATATTTACATGATGACCAACATAATATATGCCGCATGCCCCGACTTACCGTCAGTGACAAATTAAATCCAAAATGTAGCATAACCGATCAATGGTGGGGCCTTGGCCTTTAGCTCTGCACCATGATCATTACAATATATACATCATAAACATCTAATGTAACGGGGTCAAAACCAGGACATTACATTCCCCTCCCCCTTCAATAGCACTGTCCTTAGTGCTTTACAAAATTGAAAAAAATGCTACACTGGTATCGCCTCAGTGTTCCACAGAATTGAACAAAAATGGATGTGCCAATCGCATGGCATCCTCCAGCTCCCATGTATCCTCTTCAAGTCTGAAGTGCTCCCATTGCACCTTTACCTACCCTATGGCTCGGTTCCGGAGCATTGTGACCTTCCTATCGAGAATGCGCATTGGCTCGATTCGAAACTCTCCCTCGGGTTCCACCTGAATCACATCCCAATTTATCACATGGTTAGGAACATGTACATATCTTTTAAGCAAAGAAACATGAAAAACATTATGAGCCCTAGTTCTAGCAGGCAATGCAAGTCTATATGCAACTGGCCCTATCCTTTCAAGCACTTCAAACGGCCCACAGTATCTTGGTGACAACTTGGCACAACTTCCAAGCTTCAAGGAACTCTTCCTTGCCCTCACTCTGAGGTAAACATGATCCCCAACACTAAACTCCATGTTCACCCTATGCTTATCTGCATAGCTTTTCTGTCTGTCCTGTGCTGCTTTCAGCTTTTGCCTAATCTTTACGACCTCTTGCTCCATTTCCTTGAGCAATTCTGGTCCAAGCACAATCCTGTTCACTGGATTATCCCAAGTCACTGGTGTTCTACATCTTCTTCCATACAAAGCTTCATACGGACTCGTCCCCAAGGATGCTTGATGTCCATTATTATAAGAAAACTCTACCAAGTGTAAGTAATCTTCCCACTTGGTTGGTTTTTCCATTACATACATGCGAAGCATGTCTTCAAGCACCTGATTAACTCTTTATGTTTGCCCATCTGTCTGAGGATGGTACACAGTGCTGAAATTTAGCTTTGTACCCAAATCTGCAAACAACCCCTTCCAAAAGTTGGAAGTGAACTTGACATCTCTGTCAGAAACTATTGCCTTAGGCAATCCAGGCAATTTGAAAATGTCCTTCATGAAGATATTTGCAATGTCGCTAGTCTCATATGTAGACTTAACCAGTATAAAATGTGCTACCTTAGTCAACTTGTCTACCACAACCATAATAGAATCATGTTGTCTCCAAGTCATTGGAAATCCTGTAATAAAATCCATGGAAATAACTTCCCATTTCCATTCCGTAACTGGCAAAGGCTGCAACAAACTTGCTGGATGTTGATGCTCAACCTTTACCTGTTGACATTTCATACATATTGAAATGTACTCAGCCATATCCCTTTTCATACCTGGCCAAAAGTACTGCTTTCTAGCTGTAGCAATTGTCTTCTGATATCCTGGGTGACCAGAATATGGATCTTGATGGATTTCATCCATAATAACTCTCCTCAAATCTGCTACATTCGGAATATAAATTCTGCCTTTATAAGTGAGAAGTCCATCTTCTTCCAATTTATATCCCTCATACCTCTTCTCAAGACTTTGCTGCTGCAACTTGTCTGTTACCTGCTCATACAATTCATCTCCATCAACATGACTAACAATCTGTTGCCTCAAATCTGATTGGCAAATACTAAGAGATGCCACATGCATTTCTTGCATTTTCCTACTGAGTGCATTAGCTACCTTGTTCTCTTTTCCCTTTATGTGGTTGATTTCAAAATGAAACTCACATAAAAACTCTAGCCACCTTGCTTGCCTAGCATTCAGAGTAGGCTGATCAAATAGATACTTCAGACCATAATGGTCCGTCCTGAGCTCAAATCTCCTACCCATCAAGAAATGTCTCCACATCTTGAGAGCATGTACTATGGCAGCAAGCTCTAGATCATGAGTGGCATAGTTCTTCTCATGCTCCTTCAACTTTCTTGAATCATAACATATCACGTGGTTGTCCTGCATAAGGACTCCTCCAAGCCCTTGTCCGCATGCATCAGTGCACTCCACAAAGTCTTTCTCTAGATCTGCAACCTTCAGTACTGGTGCACTGGTGAGAAGACTCTTCAGCCGCTCGAAGCTTTCTTCACACCTTGCTGTCCATTCGAACTTCATCCCCTTCTTTTGCAAACAAGTGATGGCATGTGCAACTTTGGAGAATCCCTCAATGAATCTCCTGTAGTATCCTGCAAGTCCCATGAAAGATCTTACATCTATCACATTTCTTGGAGTATGCCAATTCATAATGGCTTCTATCTTTTCAGGGTCCACAGATATACCCTCCTCTGAGATAATGTGACCCAAATACTGAGTTCTATCTCTATAGAAGTCACACTTGCTCAGTTTTGCATACAACTGATGCTCCCTGAGCAAACTCAATGTCAATCTCAAATGCTCTTCATGCTCTTCCTCATTCTTAGAATATACAAGAATGTCATCAAGGAAAACAAGAACAAACTTGTCCAAATACCTGCTGAAGACACTATTCATGAGGCACATAAGTGTACCTGGTGCATTCGTGAGACCAAATGGTACCACTACAAACTCATAGTGCCCATACCTTGTCTTGAAGGCTATCTTATGAATGTCTTCATCCTTGATTCTCACCCGATGGTAACCAGACCTCAAGTCAATCTTGGAAAATACCTTTGCTCCTCTCATTTGATCGAAGAGGTCATCAATCCTAGGCAAAGGATATTTATTCTTCAAAGTAACCTTGTTCAACTGCCTGTAATCAATACATAACCTGAGTGTACCATCTTTCTTCTTGACAAACAGAACTAGTGCTCCCTAAGGAGACACACTTGGTTGGATATACTTCTTTTCCAACAACTCTTGCAGTTGCATCTTCAATTCTAGCATCTCTGGTATACTCATTCTGTAGGGTGCCTTGGACACTGGTGCTGCTCCTGGCACAAGTTCAATTGTGAAATTGATGTCCCGCTTTGGAGGAAGCCCTGGAATCTCATCAGGAAACACATCCCTGAATTCCTGCAACACCTGATAGTCCTCCAACCGAGGAGTTTCATCTCTCGATTCCTCCAAAATCTGAGATGCATACAACTAGTAACCCTTCCTACAGAACTTCTTTAACTGCATTGCTGAAACCTGCCGTACTGAAATCACCTTTGGAATACCTTTCACAACTACGAGTTTCCCTTCTTCATTCATGCATTCAAAAGTATTATTATAACAGTCAAGCTTCACCCTGTGAGCTTCTAACCAATCCATTCCAATGAGAACATCATAGGAACCAAGCGGTAGAACATTCAGATCTACACAAGTGACCAATCCATTCATGACCAATGGACATTTCTCTACCACTTCACTAACTTTTCTCTTAGTTCCAGTGGCTAGCTGAACTAACCAAGACTTCCTATGCTTTACTTTCTTAAAAGCACAAATTTCCACTACTCTGGGAGTAATGTAACTATGTGTAGAACCAGGGTCAATCAAAATAGAAATAGATTGCTCAGCAATCTTACCTGCTACTTCAACCACAGCTGACTGGTGGTCTGCTTGATGGTCCTCCAGTGCTCCATAGATCCTAGGAACTTCCCTTGCTACTTGACCCACTGTTTCTGCTTCTTGAATGTTATGCTGGTCTTGCACTCTCATTCTCGAGTGGGCAATTTCTGTGCATGTGGGGTCCTCCACATTTCCAACATTGAAGTGGTCCTCTATTTTGTTGTGGATCTTTAGGCTTTTCTTTGGTCATTCCAACTGGCTTACTCGCAGCTTGAGATGGCTGCTTCTGTTGATTCCTGAAGCTAGAAGGTTTGAAACCCTTCTTTCTTTGGTCAAACTTCTCGTTCTTCTTGTCCTTCCATGCCTTATGGTAATCTGGTTTACCTTTTCTTTACTCATAGCAATACTTAGCCTTTCTTATCTCTTCTTCAAGAGTTCTAGGTTCATAAAACTCAATTCTATCTTTGTAAGATTGAGGTAATCCACTCAGAAAATGCTGGACCTTCACTTTTTCATCTCTGATGTATCGGACATACCTCAATAGTTCCAAAAACTTATTAGCATACTCCTCCATGGTTTGCTGTCCCAATCTCAACTCATGGAACTCCTTAATCTTGTCATCATAATATCTGTCAGATAGGTATTTCTGCTTGAAATACTTCTTGAACTATTTCCACTTAAGTCTCCTTTCACTGATCCTCTTTACTTGCTTGAAGTGTTCCCACCAAATGGATGCTCTTCCATTCAGATTGAATATGGCAACTCTTTCCTTCATATTTCTTGAATAATCATGCACTTGAAAGTACTTTTTAATCCCAGGAAGCCAAGCCTCAGCCTCTTGTCCAGTCTTTACCTCACCATCAAATGTAGGAGGTTTTGCCTTTTTAAATTCATCTCGAGTGTGATCCCTATGGTGTCTCTTTATTTTTCTTTTATGAGAAGAAGAACTTGAATCCCTGCTGGATTCTTCAGAATCAGATGATCCACTAGGAGTCCTTCTCCTTCTCCTAGTACTGCTCTTACTGCCTTCTGGTCTTGCTGTACCTCGTCCAGAGTCTATCTTTCTTTGCAAGTCTGTCAAACTCTGTAACATGGCAGCATTCAACTGATGCTGCTCTTCCTAGGCTTTAATCAAGCTTCTCATAGTGGCTGCAACATCTGACGGTGTCTCTTGGAATCTCCTTCCATTAGACTCTATGATGTCATTTCTATTACAGACATTTTCTCCCATGGCACCTTCTACTTGCTCGTAGGAATCCCGAGCATCATACCCATCATGGGTCCTCATACTGAACCACCACTTACTTACCAAAATGCACTACCTGGAATACTTCCCTGGGAGGTGATTATGTCTCTACAAACGTGTTAGCAACACACTGTTAGATACATAATCATCAATATAAACCAGCATTACTTACCTTCTCCTGGAATAATCACAAAATAACAATTTTGCCCAACATAGAATTTTCTTCCTCAAAGAATGATTGTCTGAAGGGGACGACGGGGGTCAAGGGGGATTTGTAAAACATTGGTTTTCACGCAATCTGGCACATAAGATCGCTTCCTCTTTTCTCATTTTCAGCCCTAAAATTTCACTGAGAAATAGTCAAAAATCCCACTAGAAAACAGTTAAAATATGCTAGAAAAATGTCACGGAAAACTCAAATTTTCCCCTTGCATAGAATCGGATCTCATTCCCCATTTCCTTTCGCTGAATCGGCTCCTCTTTCCATTCTTTATTCTGCAGAATCAGCTTCTCAGAAGCTCCAATCCTTCTGCAACGGTGGCTTCTCGGAAGCTCCAATCCTTCTGCAACGGTGGCTTCTCGGAAGCTCCAATCCTTCTGCAATAGCAGCTCGCGGAACATTTTCCCTTCTGATTGGCGAACTTATTTTTGACTGTCATCGACATCGGCTGTCAGATGTCTTTCCACATCGAAAGCCAAATGCTTTGGCTTCCGCAATGGCGGACTGGAAACTGCTTTCTCTTCTGCAACATCAGAAGTTGAAAGCATTCTCTCTTCCGCAACGACGGATGTCGGAAGCATTCTTTCTTCCGCAACGACAGACGTCGGAAGCATTCTTTCTTCCACAATGGCGGACGTTGGAAGCATTCATTCTTCCACAACAACGGACGTTGGACCACTTTCCCTTCCGATTTGCCGCCTTTTTACTTGGATATTTCCACGATTTTCTTCCCAGTCGGAATACTTAACGGTTTGGGCTTCCGCAACGGCGGACGGAAAACTTCACCAATTCATCCGCAACGGCAAATGCCCACTTCGCCAGTTCTTCCAATTTGGCACTTAGAACAAATTGAACGTCGGACGTCGGTGGACTTCTAACATCGGAAGCGGAATCACTTCGCCGTCCGCAACGGCAGATGGAAAAACGTTAAACCTTCCGCTACAGCGGAAGTCAATTCTGCCAATCCTTCCGACTGTTCAAACACTTAGGCGATTTTTTAAACTTGTTGCTGCTCTGTCGAATAGAGAAGGTAATTCTACCTTCTGTCACTACATCTTCTTGGCCGATAGAGGCCCATTGCTGCAACCCAGAGCTCTGATACCATATTGTCATGTCCCCATGCCTCCGGCTGGCAAAGAGGACTCGACTGCAAGCTTAAACCACCTGGGCTAAGAGCCCCATGAACATGTACAGGCATAAAAATTGCTAAAACAAAATGCTTAAACATACACACATGAACATTTATTATGCACAGATGCAAACATCTATCAGGCATAGTAGAAACATCATACATTTAAGCAAGTATTCATTTAACATGTTCATCATTTTCATTAACAGAATTTACAATTGCAGAGTAAAATGGGCAAGATCACTCATCTTATGAAGAATTCGATCCGCAACCAGCTACGTCATTGAAACGTTCCACCCAACCATAGGCCAGCGTGCTCCTTAATCTCTCAGCAGCGCTGCCACCCCTGAGCTGGGCATGATTCTCCAAGGAATAAGGGAACTAGCAGGCTTACACATAGCCAGGGATATACAAAACACAGCCAAGCCAACACAGTTGGGTTTATCAGGCCATTAAGGAGCTGGAGAAGTCAAATTGCTAAGCTGGTGAGCTCATTGTAGAGCCAAGAACACCTACACCAGAACTAGCCTGACCTCTAAAACACCCAAACACACCCAACACAAGGAATCAGTCCCTTCTCTGCTACACAGTCCCTCAGGCCCTGCGTTCCCTTCCAGTGCTATTCAGGGGTGATGGAGAAGAAGGCCAGCCCTCTAGCTCTTTTTGTCTGGTTTCCAGCCACCAGGTTTATCAAGCAAATCTAAGCCAACATCCCTGCTCCTCCCACAGTCCGAAAACCAACCATTTCACTTAGGCAATTAATCTAGCTATCACAGCTTAAACAGGGAAAACGAATTCAACAGTCTGCAACAGCCTCAAGGCATATAAACAACACGATTCATAGCGTGGGGAAAACAACAATCCTGAAGCTTATCAGTGAGCACAACTCATAGTAGGGAAAAATGTCCCAAATAGTCTATGCGTGCGATCAATAGTCTATGAGATAGCCAAAAACGGGAATGGCCCTTCACAGCTAGTCGTGGATGAAAAAGCACGGCTCTCAGCTCACTACATTAGCTAGAAAACCAGGAAAATTCCTATGCATGAGGAACAATCCGACCCTGTGAGGAATGAACAGCAATGGGGGTCCTGCATGAGGAAAAGCAGCTCCATTTTTGTCCATGGGTGAACAGACAACAAGGAGGACGTGAAATTTCAGTGCTTGGGTGTTCAGTAACTCGTGGAGAGAAGAAGAAAATCCATGTGTGTGTGTGATAGTCATTTTTCCTTTCCATTCATAAGTCAACTATGGGTGGAGTGTGCATGGAGGCATGGACTGATAGTCCTGCCGCCCCACTCCCAAAACAATTAACTGCCATAACATCCCTCAGCTACCAGCAGAAATTATTAATTGAAGGTGGTTGGAATAAAACAAAGGAAGATGACACATGGGTTTTTCCCCTTTTGGCCCAAGATTGACAATTTCCCTCACCTCCTTATCCTTGGGAAAATCATGCCCCTTTCGATTTAGTTGCCACGATCGTAGCTGGTCGGGTTCATTTAATTAATTATAGATGCATATTTACATGATGACCAACATAATATATGCCGCATGCCCCGACTTACTGTCGGTGACAAATTAAATCCAAAACATAGCATAACCAATCAATGGTGGGGCCTTGGCCTTTAGCTCTGCACCATGATCATTACAATATATACATCATATACATCTAATGTAACGGGGTCAAAACCGGGACATTACATAAATTTTAACACCACATATGGATTCCTCTGAATCCATCTGTGGTGTTAAAATTACTAAAATATTGTAAAATGCTAGAAAAGATTGCATGCAAAGATAGAAACCTAAGTGATTGTTGTTATAGGGTCTTTTTTTAACTTTAGTCACTATGGTCACTATAGTCACTATACTTGGCTAATATGCATAGTCACTAAGATCACTATAGTCATTATAATTAGGCAATATACACTATGGTCGATATGATCAATTTATATGAGGGAGGCTTGTTGTAGAGGAAAGTTTCCTATGGCTAGGGTTGAAAAGGCCATCAACATTCTGGGGTTGAAAGCAAGATGCATATAGTTATGCAAGTATATATAAGCAAAGTCATAGGTTAGAATGGTTCATACCTTATCCAAACAAAGGTTGATCCAAGCAACCCTTCAATCATATTCTTACTCCTCTTGTTCTAAGAGACCTGCAAAATGAATTATACCTTCCTCAAACAAATATGACCACATATAAAGTAATGATAATCAAAGAAAGATGAAATACTAATTTGATTAACATAAACATCTGATCATAAACAAATATTCAATCACACATTGAACAATGATTTGGGAAGAAGAAGGACATCACATCTTTATTAATCATGAAAAGAAGTACATGTATACATTCTCTTCAATTTGGGCACCTCACGAAACCTTGATCTGGTTCTGCTACTTCTCTTCTCCAAGGAACTCAGCCTCCAAGCTCTGCAACATAAGGAGAAAGATTCTAGGGCAAAGGTGGGGGAAAGAGAGTCCCAATTCCTCCAGCATAACAATGCAAAGGTTCAAGTCTCCTCTCATGGACCTCCCTACCTCTATTTATATGCTTCTAAATAGATAGGGTCGAAGACAAAGTAGTTATAACTAAAGGAGTCAGTTGCATAACCACCCAAACTACTGGAATTTTGAAAAACATATTTTTTTGACATCTTTAGGAAACACACATGGGTTTCAAAGACAACAGTCGTGTGTTCAGGGGGCACATGCGGGTTGAAGCAAGAATAGTCTCATATGACAAATGGGTTTCAATGTAAATAGTCATGTATTTATGAAACACATGAGTATTATATAGAACAAGTCACGTGTGAAAAGCGGAACACACGAGTTTCCGAGTTTCCTTAAGGAAACTCTCATGTACATACAAAAATCTAATTTTTAGGGTAATTTTGTGTCTTACAAAAAGTTTTGGTTAACTCAGATATCTTTCCAATGGTGTAAAGAAGAGATCAAATGGAGTTATAGAACTCCAGATATGGGTCCTCCAAGTTAGGTGTTTTTTCAGTGACTTTCATGAAGTGTCGTCATGGCGATGTCAACATGCGACAAAATCATGGGAAAGTGGTCACCAATAGAGATGTGTCATTTTGAGCTATAACATATGCCCCCTAATGTATGAGGTTAGAGGGGAAGACGATATCCAAAATCCATTATAAAGGAAACAACTAAGTATGGAGAGAGTAGAGAATCCAAGATAAAAAGGCTCGAACAAAGGTACTTGAAAGAGAGATAAATGTTAGAAAAAACTGATCTCTAGAACATACAAGTCCATATACAAATCATCTCCATAAAAATACCGTAGGATCAAAAATATGTATAACTAATGTAACTATCATGGTTTCTCAATATGCAAAAATGCACCATATCAAATCTAAAGGAGTCATGGCCACAAATGAACAAGGTGAATCGATGCTCAACAATCGATCATAGCCACAAAAAATAAAAGGTGTATCTATGTCTCAACAAAATTTCATATGAAGTGTGACAAGGTCTTGCATAGCTTGGGCTATAGAAAAAAGATGATGATGCTACTATCGACCTAAGGTTTTCCATCCAAACCACCCAAAAGATACAAATCCTAACCATGCAAATAAAGGAGCTGAAGTCGAACATGGAGGAAATTGTTTCATTGCCAGCCAGTGATGAGAACCATTAAAAAATGCGAGGGAAACTGCCATTAATGAAAATTGTCCCCAAGGTACCTAGTACATTCTAACAACTATTACTACAAGGACTTGAATTCAAACACTTGAAGAATCCATCGAGTAGGAGACAATAAGGTATTCCTACTACTCAATAGCGAGTGAAATTTCTACTTATGACTGCAATCCCCAAGGTACTGTCATAAACTCTAAATATCGTCCCCGGAGTAAGAAGTGTTGTAGTCGATAGGAAGAGACCTATTGGAAGGAAGGCATTAAGACATCCTCCATCATCCAACACGACGTATGTCAAAGAATAATTGGATTTGGAATTGGTACATAATTTCATGACAAGAATTGCCGAAAACATGATGTAATGAATTGATACCAGGGAATGGGCAACAAAAAAGGTCAAGACAACTGCAGAATGGCTGACAAAGGTTTATCCTTGAACAATGAGCATGACATGAAAGTGAATTAGGCAGTTGTTGACATAAAGAGACCAACAACAAAAATATGCAATGTAAGAGACATTGACATATTCCCTATATAAGTGGAAAAAATACCAACTGGAGGAATAAAAACTATGAATCGGGATAAGGTCAGAAAATTGAGACCCAACTGTTGATAGACTCAAAACTGGTGCTTTGTTGAAGGAGACAAGACTTGCTTCCATGATGTAAAACATGTGAATGAACTTCCTTTCCCTCTTTCTTGTAAAGGTTTAATGAGTCCAACAAAGCAAACGTGGGACCTTCTTCATTTTTGGCAAGCTCGAAGAAGAGACAAAAGAATGCTTGATAAAACACTTATTCATGGATTTTACGAGCCCAAATTATTGAATGATTGACAGTGTTTTCATAGTTTAGAGAGTCTGAAAACTACAAAGAAGACTCCAAGGGGGAACTTTTTCATCCAATTTAGTCTCCTGAGGCCAAAAAATTATTTAAAAATCCACAAAAGAACTCTCTTAGCTTCCGAAGATGTAAGGCACACCTTTTTCGTACTTAGTCAAGAAGGTCCGAAAAAGGTTAAATTGCCACCTACCCAATTCCCCTTCAAAAGCAACATATATCCTGAGTTTTATGAGTGTGAATGAAGGAAAGATCACTCGAAAAGATCCATTTCATTACGAGAAATGGGGCTTACAACAATAAATTCAATGCTTTGTTCTTTAGGTCAGTTTAACGAGCATGACAAAGACATAAAGTACACTCAAAATATTTTTCATGTTTAGGTCCAGAGCACGAAAAAGAGAAAACTAAGCTCGTATCGGTTTTCTGTAAATTTAGTTCCTCAGGTTCGGAAAAGTGATAAAGCTATGCCTGAGAATACTCTTCTCAATTCCGAAGAAAAGAGAGTTTTCCTTTTTCTTATTATTCCACCTGGTCTGAAAAAGAAATACCTACCACCAATGTGGATTCCCATTCAAATATTCTTAACGAGCCTGAATGGACAAGCTTACTTGGTAGTCAAGTATGTTTTGAGGAGTCAGACCTGGGCCTAAAGAAACTCCATATCTTTCCCGTGAAGTTTTAACGAGTCTGAAAAATTCATCTTGTGGCCTCCTTACTATGTTTAACAAGCCTGAAGGAGAGAAGAATGAAATCTCTATATGTGAGGAGATGAGTGTCAGAGGCAGGCGAAACTAGTTCCAAGCACGAGGAACAAACCTATGCATAATGCAAGGAACATGAGCAAGATAAAGACACTCGGGGAATGTCTCCTCAAGGTAAAAGGTGTCAAGTTGCAAAGGCAAAATGATACAAGCCTGAGCGATGATGAGAACAAAGATCAGGGATTATACAACAATTTGAAAGCATGGAAGCCGTATCGGGCTCAAAACAACATCAGAATCATATTCAGAAGAAAAGGTCTGATACAGGTCACTTTGGCTGAAACACATGTGACTTTGCTATCTTCTACAAAAGGTGTAGTCAAGGCATAATCAAAGAAAGAGGACTCTATAGTGCCAAGGCTCGAGGATTCACAATTAGTAATATCAACCTCAGAAGAGTCTGCAGGGAAAAACTCAATATCACAGGAGTTGAAAAATTCATAAGAAAAATCAAACTCACGGGATCACTGACTTGTTGTTCGAAGGGAGAGTCCAAAGACTCAAAAAGACCAACATAAGAAGACCGATCCATGGGAAGAGAAAGCTTACTAAGAAAATTAGGGTTAGAGTTAGTCACAACTGAACAAACATCCAACAAAAGGAAAAACTGTGTCAAAGACTCTAGGAAGACTTCATCCAAAGGAAGGAGATCATCCGAGATAAGACCCATGTCTAAACTTTCAAACAAATTGACAGAGTGGAGAGCAGGCTCCACAGTCTGTATAGGATGACTCAGTTGGTCAATTGCTGGGACCAAGTCTTGAGAAGGTAAGCATGAAAACAAAGGCTGCTTCTTAATAGCAATTGAAAACAAAGGACATGAGGCTACATATCTCACCCGTGGCAGGGTAGTGTCTATAGAAACACTGGGAATCAATAAAGGAAAGACCTTGTCTCTAGTCGGGTCAGGAAATGGATCAAGAAAATCCAAATGATCGATAGTGACATTTTTTTCACCATTATTAAATTACATCACACAAAAGAGCATTGACACCACAACTTGCATGGCATAGAATAATCACGCCCAAGGAGCATATTGAATTCCAAGGGGTCTTCTATTGCCATGAAGTCAACTAAGACATTCTTCCCACCCAAAGTAACAGGTGTTTGAGCAACAATTCCAAAGGCTATACTAGTTCTTCTATCAAATTCTTGTTACTGACTAGTATTCAACACAAGTCTGAAAGATCCCATGCCTCGCCAAGCACGAGTAGACAAGATACTAACTAAGGCTCCTTCATCAACAATACAACGAGCAATCGTGTATTGTCCAACTTTTAACTTTATATGGAAAGGTGCATCATAAGGAAGGAACGACTCAACTAGGCTATCCTAATCAAAGGAAGTAATCTTAGAGCTTGGTGGGGGTTGATCAAAAGCGAGTTCAGTTCCCCCTTGTTCAGTAAGTTTTGAACTGGCAGTGAAGAAAATGTAACTAGTAGACACATCACTCTCCAAAAGAAGAGTGGGATTGCTTGACAATGGAATCAAGTCAACCACTTCATGAAAATCACTCTCTGAAGGGAGAGTGGGATTGATCAAAGGTGGCATTGGTTCAATCACATAAGGACAAATCTCCAAAAAAAGAGTGGGGTGAATCAAAGACTAGGAAGGTTCTACCACTATATCAACCAAATGTTGAGTAGGTTGTTGAGAAACTATAGGTTGTTTAGGAGAATCAATTTCTTGTCTCGAACCACACTACTAGTATTCACAATAGCAGGGCATTGGTGAGTAAGATGATCTCCCTTGCATAGATTACAAGGGAACTTAAGTTTGCACTTCGAATGACCAGTTTTCTCAATGGTGTCAACATGACTAGCAGTGGCTGACTATTTTCTCTTAGTATGACCTACAGATGCTAAGATTTTTCCCCCAAAATGACAACCAGAGGCTGGGTGACTGGGTCCAACCTGACTAAGAGAGGTTGGTTGTTGACTAACTTTATAATGTTAAAAAACGGGATGACTATGAAACCAAACTCTTTGCACCTCCGCGATGCAAGGGGATTTATAAGTAAGGTGGTCTCCCTCACAAAGCTTACACGGAAACTTGGGTTTGTGTTTTGAATGGTTAGTCTTTTCAATAGTGTCAACATGACTTGTAGTGGCTGACTGATTGTCCTTAACATGAACCACATATGCTGAGAGACTATCCCCAGCATGACTTGCAGAGGCTAAGAGACTGGGTCCAACATGACTTGCAAAGGTTGGACGAGCACCAACATCATGACCTATAGAGGCTGAATGGTTAGGATCAACATGCTTTGTAACATTTGTGTAGAAATAATAGATCAATTCTATGAGCAATGATGCTAAGAAGAAGCATGGGAAATAGATCTTGCTACTAAGAATTCTCACAAGCATACACAGGAAAAATAGAGAGAAGAAACGAGACCGAATATTGGTGTGTATCCTTCCATTGAATAATGATGAATAATAGTGTACATAAATATTAAGTCCCTCATAGGACAATTTAATTGTATGGAAACAACTCATAAATCTCAAAAAGGCTGACTTACCAAAATATAGAAAACCCCCCATAGGTGGCTAAAGCACTTCCCAAATATATCAAGGACCTCACGAGTTGGTAAAAACATGAGTGATTTGTCAAGGAGATGTAAAAAAAAATGCTAATCCTAGAAAATGGATAAAATCTAATGGAGGATGGGTTGGAAACAAAAGCTCCCAGTTTCCTAGTTGACTAGCTTTTATCTTATCCATAGAAAAACAAGAAAAGCAGAACAAAGCAGAACAAAGCAGAATCTGCTATAAAGTCCTGTATACTAATTCTGGATGGTCAAAAGGTGGTCAAGATCAACCCAAAATTGGAAATAAATCATTCCTAGGATATAGATGGCATATATTGACTTTAAGGTGCAAGTGGATGCCAACTAATTAAGCTAGTGGGTGAATAATTAACCAAATAATGATTAATTATTTTATCATAAGTTGTGAGTGGGTTTAATATATTCCAACACCCCCCTATAATTCTGACTTTATGATGGTATGAAAAAAAATAAAGATGCATATAGATGCATATAGGGCCCAGCAACAAGGCTATGGTCACCCTTTAACAATTATTATGTCCAAAAAAGTGAGGAAATAGGCAAAACCACATGGGGAAAATCCTCCCTCAAGAAAGGACAAGGCACCAAATTTTTGAAATAATATTTCTTCAACATATCCTTATCTTTACTTAAACAAGCTTAGTGAGCTGCTTCTGGATGGAAGACTTGTTGAAGAAATCATGAACTCCATGATCATGCGCTAGAGTGTAGAACCTGCAAGAAGGAAGAGGAGAGACTCCTTGTATCTCATCATCTGATGAAGTAGGAGCATTATCTGAATGCTTCTTGCTTCTGTCAAACTATTATCTGCAAACATAATCTAAAATGGAAAAGAGATCTATGCATATTCCTTCCCAAAGAGTACAAAAGTTAAGACAATTTATTTCACACCCAATTCCCTGAATAGCTGCAAAATTGTGATGTGAATCACATGTCAATATTCCAATATGTTGTAGCACCTATATATATATGATATGAGGCTGATAAAACTCTGATATATCAAAAACATTAGCATATGTAACAGAAAATACAAAGGCTTCAGTGGCTCCATGAGGATATAGGGCTAGACTAGGAAAATTATGAACAACTGGGGAAAATTGATAGGTGTAAAAATATGAATGATGGATGGGCTTAAGATCTAAACCATAAGTGTTTAGAAAAGATCCAAACATGTTAAATATCAGTCCAAATATTACTAAGTACATGGATAACCATCCAATAAAATATAGGCAAGACTTCAAACCATGTAAGATAAATATCACTGCATAAGAGACCAATAAGGAATCAACCAGTGATATTGGGATTTGTATAGTCTTTGGATTATTCAGAGGTATGGTAGATGGTATGGATGGTGGTATTATATGTGTCATGACATGCATATAATCCTGCAAACAATCTTCTAAATCATATATACAATCTTGTGAGGAAGAGCTGCTCAAAGGTAAGTCAATATCTAGTGAAAAATCACATTTTTTGGGAGATGAATCTAGTAGACTGAGAGGAGGATAATCAAAGAAAGGCTATGATATTTCTAATTCTGATATATCAGAGACTAAATCTATATCAGATATATGAGAAAAGGATAGAAATATTTCACTCAAAGAATAAGTTATATCACCTTGGAACTGCATATTATGACATTGTTTTGAGGAATCAACAGGCTTCTCTAGTTCATCTAGAACTTTGATCTTGTGATTCTCAAGAAGCTGAGACATGATGCCCATATTATTATTGAAACACTCCTTCTCTTAATGAAAACCCTTGCTTCAATAATAACACTTGGATGTGCTCCCTTTCTTCTTAACTTTCTTCATTAAATATTCATATGAATCTTCATCTTCAATTTCTGACTTTGGCTTCTTCCCAATTTGCTTCTCTTTTGATTTGAATTTCTTGCTTCCTTAAACCAAGAGAGAATTATCCTTTCCCTTTTAAGAATTAAGGACACTCATATGGATCAATTTATATTTCTCCTTTGTTAGTGAATCAAGAAAATAATTTGAAGAAGGCATTTTCCACTTAGGAACAACAAGCCTAGTAGCATGAAAAGTAGACACAAAAACTGAGTAATCAGCACCCAATTTTGAAAGAATGGAAAGGATTAATTGATAATATTCTTTGTTAATCCCACATTTATTGAGCATTATAACAAGTGACTTGAACTTGGTGAATAAACCCGCAAGAGATTCAAAATTGCTTGGACTCAGTGAGAATAACTCAATCTCCAATTGATGCACTCTTAGCTCATCTTGAACTCCAAAGAGAGACTCCAGTTGAGTCCATACTTGGTTTGGAGTGGTCAAACCATCTATATGAAAGAGTAGATCAGGATAAATAGAGAGGCGAAGCAATCCATTCGCTTCATCCAACCTATTATGCCACTTATGTTTCTTAATCACAGCATTAGGCTCATTCTCCAAAGCTAGTGTAACTCTGTATAATCCTATACTATGCAATAGAATGGAGATTTTGGATTTCCATTCATGGTAGTTGAAGGAAGTGAGAATTATAGCTGATGAAGAATCCATATTTTTGAATTAATGTGCTCAAGAATAAAATATCTGCAACCTGCAAAACAAAGTAGGAGAAAATCTTGTAAGCTAGACAAGCTCTTCTTTAGAGAGGGATAAGAGACTAGATGTGCTCCTCAACTCTGTAGAAATTGATCAACCTTGCTAATATGATACCATGTAGAAATAATAGATCAATTCTATGAGAAATGATTCTAACAAGAAGCACATGAAATAGATCTTGCTACTAAGAATTCTCACAAGCATACAAAGGAAAAATAGAGAGAAGAAAAGAGATTGAATCACATGAATGAAGAGATGAATATTGGTGTGTATCCTTCCATTGAATAATGATGAATAATAGTGTACATAAATAGTACATCCCTGATAGGAAAATCGAATTGTATTGAAACAACTCATAAAGCTCAAAAAGGCTGACTTACCAAAATATAGAAAACCCCCATAGGTGGCTAAAGCACTTCCCAAATCTATCAAGGACCTCACAAGTTGGAAAAAGCATGAGTGAGTTGTCAAGGAGATGGAAAAAACATGTTAATGCTAGAAAATGGAGAAAAAATAATGGAGGATGGGTTGGAAACAAAAGCTCCCATTTTCCTAGTTGACTAGCTTTTATCTTACCATAGAAAAGCAGGAAAAGCATAAAAAGAAGAATAAAGCAGAATTTGTTGTAAAGTCCCGTATACTAATCCTGGATGGTCAAAAGGTGATCAAGATCAAGCCAGAATTGGAAATAAATAATTCATAGGATATAGATGGCATGTATTGACTTTAAGGTGCAAGTGGATGCCAACTAATTAAGCTAGACATGGGTGGATAATTAATCAAATAATGATTAATTATTTTATCCTAAGCTGTGAGTGGGTTTAATATATTCCAACAATTTGAGTGTGTTCCCCTGGCACAACCTTCAGAGGGTGGGTGGATGGATCCAACATGACCTACAGAGGTTGTATGGGGAGGTTCAACTTGACCTATAGAGTTTGAATGGGTGCCCTCAGCATGAACTACAGAGGCTGAGTGACTGGATCCAACGTGACATGAAGGTTGGTAGGATCACACTAGCATGATCAATAGAGGATGGATGGTGAATATCGACTTGACTTGTGGAGGTTGAGAGCTCAAATCCAACATGACCTACAGAGGTTGGATAGGTGCCTCCAACATGAAATCTAGAGGCTAGGTGGTGAGGTTCAACTTGACTTGCAGAGGTTGAACGGGTGCCCCCTTAATTATGTGTCTTCTTCCTATTCCTCCTTCTTTTACTCCTTTTAGACTGTTGGTTACTAGTATAATTACTTTCATCGCATGAGGTAGAAGGGGGAGGATAAGTAGGTATGGGTGAAGGGGAAGCAGGGTTTTGATTCTCTTGATATAAGGAGCGTACTTGAGAAGTATCAGGATCATTCAGGATAGTTGGAGTGAAAAAAAACCACACCGGTAGCCCTAGGGTGAATCCAAGTAGATTCAAGGTGGCCATTAAAGGAACACCAACATTCCCTATGAGAGGAATAGTACAAGGATTTTTTAGTAGGAGTATCTCTTGGTTGGTGTTCAAAGGGGTGTTAGCCATAGCTTCAAACAAGGAGACAAAGTCTAAGGTCGACAGGAAACCAATAGTACAAAGAACACACCACCAGAAAAAATACCTAAGTATTAAACTAGGAAAACAAAGATTCCTTCTAGAAGAAATCTGATAGATGGTTACTTGGTGTACCTATAGATGTTCTTAGGCACAAGCAGAGGAATCACCCAACCTCCCTCCCACACCTTCTACCAGGGTTACCTTCCAAGCCCGTCCAAGGTAGACCATAAATACCCTTCCGATATACCTGTGTATGAACACAAGTGTTAGAGAGATAAAAGGATATCACAACTATACTGAGACTGGTGGGACAGTTGCAAGCCTAATGTTGGAATATATTAAACCCACTCACAACTTAGGATAAAATAATTAATCATTATTTGATTAATTATTCACCCACTAGCTTAATTAGGTGGCACCTTAAAGTCAATGCATGCCATCTATATCCTAGGAATGAGTTATTTCTGATTCTGGGTTCATCTAGAATTAGTATGCAGGACCTTATAGCAGATTCTGCTTTTTTCTGCTTTTTCTGCTTTTCTATGGATAAGATAAAAGCTAGTCAACTAGGAAACTGGGAGCTTTTGTTTCCAACCCATCCTCCATTATTTTTTCTCCATTTTCTAGGATTAGCATGTTATTTCCATCTCCTTTACAACTCACTCATTCTTTTTCCAACTCGTGAGGTCCTTGATAGATTTAGCAAGTGCTTTATCCACCTATGGGGGTTTGCTATATTTGGGTAAGTCAGCCTTTTTTAGATTTATGAGTTGTTTCCATACAATTCGACTTTCCTATGAGGGAATATCTATTTATGTACTCTATTATTCATAATTATTCAATGGAAGGATACACACCAATATTCATCTCTTCATTCATGTGATTCAGTCTCTTTTCTTCTCTCTTATTTTCCTGTGTATGCTTGTGAGAATTCTTAGTAGCAAGATCTATTTCCTGTGCTTCTTCTTAGCATAATTGCACATAGAATTGATCTATTATTTCTACATGGTATCAGATCTACAAGTTTGATCAATTTCTACAAAGTTGAGGAGCGCTTCCAGTCTCCTATCCCTCTTTGAAGAAGAGCTTGTCTAGCTTACAAGATTTTCTCCTAGTTTGTTTTGCAGGTTGCAGAGAGTATCTCTTAGAGCATATCAACAATTTCAATATGGATTCAAAATTTCCTCTACTATCTCCTTTCAACTATGCTTATTGGAAACCAAAGATGAGTGCATACTTGAAGAGGCAATGTCTCTTTGATGTCTCCATTGGTGCATTGAGTGAACCAGAGTCTTATGAAGAGAAGATTGATTGGCTAAATAATTGTGATAGAGCTTATGGAATTATGTGTTTGGGAATGTCTCCAAATATATATCATCTCATATATTCTACTGAATTTCCATTTGAGCTTTGGAAAATTTTGGACAAAGCTTTTGGTTTGCAAGAAATTGAAGATGAAGCATGGAGCGAACCTAGCATCTCCTCTTGTTCTCTTTCTCAAGAGTTCTTGGCCTCTACATTCTCTGATGAAGTTGATCATGATGAAGAATTTTCTCATACAGTTCATGTTGCTGCTGCCCTCTTTCATTCGAATGCTTCCTCCTTCAGTGAAGAAGCAAATATTGAAGAGCCATCTTTTTTTGTGTCTCTCGAAGGTGATTTTTCTTCTTGTGATACTATTGATGAAAAAGAAGTAACATATGGAGCTGCTGATGATATTGATTATGATCCTATAACCCATTCATTGTTCTATAAATCTCCTATCTTAGATTCTGAGATCTATGTGCCAGATTCTTCACACCTCTTGCATTCCTCTCACATTGATGGTGCGCAACCCAGTGACTTCCAGGATGTTTGCTTAGCCATATCAAGCCTTATTTGTGTCATACCACTTACCATAATTGATATCATGTGATTCAGCATATCCTTCTTTGATCTTGGCATCAATACTCAGATCCTTCTTGAAGATTGTGAACATCTCATTCTGCCCATCCATCATTCATATTTTTACACTTATCAGTTTTCCCCAGTTGCTCATAATTTTCCTAGTCTAGCCCTATATCCTCATGGATCCATTGAAGACTTTGTCCTTGCTGTTACATATGTTAATATTTCTGATATATCAGAGTTTTATCAGCCTCATATCAGATCTATACAGGTGCTACATCAGATTGGAAGATTGACATGTGATTCACATCACAATTTTGCAGCTATTCAGGGAATTGGGTGTGAAATAAATTGTCTTAATTTTTGTACTCTTTGGAAAGGAGTATGCACATATCTCTTTTCCATTTCAGATTATGTTTGCAGATCATAGTTTGAAAGTAGAAAGAAGCTTTCAGATAATTCTCCTACTTCATCAGTTGATGAGATACAAGGAGTCTCTCCTCTTCCTTCTTGCAGGTTCTACACTCCAGCACATGATCATGGAGTTCATGATTTCTTCAGCAAGTCCTTCATCCAGAAGCAGTTCATTCAACTCATTAAAGTGAATATGAAGATATGTTGAAGACATATTTCAAATTTTTTTCCTTGTCCTATCTTGAGGGAGGATTTTCCCCATGTGGTTTTGCCTCTTTCCTCACTTTTCTGGACATAATAATTGTAAAAGGGTGACCATAGCCTTGTTGCTGGGCCCTATATGCATCCATATGCATCCATATTTTTTGTCATACCATCATAAAGTCAGACTTATAGGGGGGTGTTGGAATATATTAAACCCACTCACAACTTAGGATAAAATAATTAATCATTATTTGATTAATTATTCACCCACTAGCTTAATTAGGTGGCACCTTAAAGTCAATGCATGCCATCTATATCCTAGGAATGAGTTATTTCTGATTCTGGGTTCATCTAGAATTAGTATGCAGGACCTTATAGAAAATTCTTCTTTTTTCTGCTTTTTCTGCTTTTTCTGCTTTTCTATGGATAAGATAAAAGCTAGTCAACTAGGAAACTGGGAGCTTTTGTTTCCAACCCATCCTCCATTAGTTTTTCTCCATTTTCTAGGATTAGCATGTTATTTCCATCTCCTTGACAACTCACTCATGCTTTTTCCAACTCGTGAGGTCCTTGATAGATTTAGCAAGTGCTTTATCCACCTATGGGGGTTTGCTATATTTGGGTAAGTTAGCCTTTTTGAGCTTTATGAGTTGTTTCCATACAATTCAACTTTCCTATGAGGGAATATATATTTATGTACTCTATTATTCATAATTATTCAATGGAAGGATACACACCAATATTCATCTCTTCATTCATGTGATTCAGTCTCTTTTCTTCTCTCTTATTTTCCTGTGTATGCTTGTGAGAATTCTTAGTAGCAAGATATATTTCCTGTGCTTCTTCTTAGCATCATTGCACATAGCATTGATCTATTATTTCTACACCTAATTCATATGCATGGGCAGGGTAGAAAAGAATGAAACCTTGTCAACACCGACACCACATGGGGCCTAAGAGGTGGTATTGACAAAAGTCCCCAGATGTGTAAAAATATTGATCTATGTTCAATCAATGAATCAAAGGGTTATCTCCTCAGTCCAAGTCCTCACACGGCCTTGTGCTTAACTCTCGTGTGAGAGGATCTTCCCAACTACACTTAATATAGATGAGGATTTACCTAATGATTGGCCAAATACATTTGAAATCAAGTTCTTGTGGAAAGTTAAAAAACTACTTAGTCCACAAGTCTGGCCTAAGCTATTTGGTGTAAGAGCCTAAAAAAGAAAAGTTACTAGTAATTTTTAATTATATCATTATTTTTATTTGGCTGTTATTGGTCAGAGGAAATGGCATGAAACTTGTATGGTGTTTTGAATCAAAGTTGAAACAAAATGACTAAGCAAAGAGAAATGAAATGAAAAAAGAAAAAACTATTCTCTTTCTTTTTCAAATAGAAACTTGAAAGCCACAAAAGAACAATATTTTTTTATTTTTTCAAAAATAATGATATGCAATGCATTAAAAAAAAAAACCTAATCTACATGCACATTAAAAAACTATATTTTCTTTTTCGTTTATAAATGCAAAATAAAACTACCTACAAACTAAAGTATGCAGATAACAAGAATAAAGCAAAAGGAACTCTTCTATACAACCACCAAACAAACTCTAGAATTCCCTAAGGTTAGTATAAACCCTACTTGGAAAGAAGGCTTGCATAAGAGACAATTCAACTATTTTGGCACGGTGAAGTGAACCAACAAAAGAATAAGGAAACAAATACCAATAAGCTTCTAAGTTCAAACAAATATCTCTAACAATGGCTGACCAAAAAGATAAGCCAAAAATCATGCCAAGCAATAGGGGTGGGGGGAATGAGCAAAGAGAAAAACCTAATGCCATAAAAATACTTTCCATGTAGATAAATAAAAAACAAGGGGGGTGACACTAACTCCTTGTACTTGTGCACCTATAGAGGACCCCAAAATACCTACCAAACAACCCACAACAACAGAAAAAACCACAAAAAATGAGGAAAAACATTGTGTTAGGGGCACATGTGAGTTTCCCTACTGACAGGTTGCATGCCATATGCAGGTTTACAATATCACAGGTCACGTGTACAAACCAAACACATGACTTTGTAGTCTACATTTCTCTTATGGGTGGGAAAAGGCTAAAAAAAATCCAAAAACTACCTTAGGAAGGCAGGGGAGGTGTACTATCAGAATGAGAAGGTGTTCCTAAGTGGCAAGAAGGACCTGAAAAACTTGCAAAATACTAGAAGAAAGACAAAGAAACCACAAACAGACAAGAATGTCCCCAATAGAGTTGCCAGTTCTGTTGTAGAGGAAAGTTTCCTATGGCCAAGGTTTAAGACACCATCAACGTACTCGAGTTGAAAGAGAGATGCATATAGTTATTCAAGTATATATAAGCAACATCAGAGGTTGGAATGGTTCATACCTTAGCTAAATGAAGGTTGATCCAAGCATCCATTCAATCCTCTTCTTTCTCCTCTTGTTCCAAGAGACATGCAAAACGAATTATACCTTCCTCAAACCAATATGACCACATATAAAGTAACGATAATCAAAGCAAGATGAAATACTAATCTGATTAACATAAACATTTAATCGTAAATAAAGATTCCATCACACATTGAACAATGATTTGGGAAGAAGAAGGACATCACATCTTTTTTAGTCATGAAAAAAAGTACAAGTGTACCTCTTCTTCAAGTTGGGAACCTTACGAAACCTTGATCTGGTTCTACTACTTCTCTTCTCCAAGGAACTCAGACTCCAAGCTCTGCAACACAAGGAGAAAGCTTCTAGGGAAAAGCTGGGGGAAAGAGAGTCCCAATTCCTCCAGCACAACAATGCAAAGTTTCAGGTCTCCTCTCATGGAAGACAAAGTAGTTACAACTGAAGGATTTAGTTGCATAACCACACAAACTACCTGAATTTTGAAAAATGTCTTTTTTTGACATCTTTAGGAAACACACACGGGTTTCAGAGACAACAGTCACATGTTCAGGGGGTACATGTGGGTTATAGTAATAATAGTGTCGTATGACACAAGGGTTGCAATGTAAATAGTTGTGTATTTAGGAAACACAGGAGTATTATATAAAACAAGTCAAGTGTAAAAAGAAGAACACACAGGTTTCCTTAAGGAAACTCACATCTACATCAAAAAATATCATTTTTAGTGTACTTTTGGTAATTCTTATACATTGGTGTCTTATAGAAAGTTTTAGCTGACTTAGATAGCTTTCCAATGGTCTAGAGAATAGATCAAATGGAGTTATAGAACTCCGGATATGGGTCCTCCAAGCGAGGTGTTTTTTCAGTGACTTTCATGAAGTGTCATCATGGAAGTGTCGACATGCAACATAATCATGGGAAAGTGGTCATGGGAAGAGATGTGTCATTTTTAGCTATAACAAGGCCTCAAACCACTACACATGACCTCTCAAATTCATCCTTTTCCTCTTAGTGGGGATATGGGTGCCACTATCAATATTGCAAAGGGAGTACATACAACATTCACCATCCTCATCCTCATCCTCATCCTCATCATCATCATTCTGGTCCACCTCCTTGCCATCCTCATCCTCATCATTTTGACCCACCTCCTTTCCATCCTCATCCTCATCATCCTCATGACTATCATCATCATCCTCATCCTTGTTTTCATTGTCATCATAATCATTATCATAGTCCTCCTCATCATCATTGTTTTTCGATTGTCCTTTTTTTCATCATCATAATAATCATCATACTCCTCCTCCTCATCATTGTTAAGGTATTTCAAACCAAATATGGTTTTCATAGTCCAAGACATTATCAAGTATCAAATACATAGTCTTACATATTAACATTTTTCTCTATGGATCATAGACCATGCCTATGTCCCCTGACCATCACATAAGTCCCACAAAAATAATCCTTAGATTACAAGTGGGGCATGATGGAATTTTGATATTTACAACATCAATGATGGATATTGGATCCCATCCACGGTGTCAGATCAAAACATAGGTTACTGGGTTTGGTAATTACCTCAAGGACTCGTGACCTATGGGCATTTACCTAACCACCACACAATCCCTAGACAATGAATCTTTAGCTTATGATCATTTTTGTGTTTTGCATGGTTCTAGGAGCCTATGCCATGGTTTAGGGACAAAAGGTATGGTCTCAGGAAATAAAACATTCTTTTGAGACTCATCGACCATGCATAGGGCCTTTATACATCATACATTCCCTACATAGGGAATATTTTGTATATAATGAAGTTCTTATGGATTTTTTGCACTAATTTTTGTTTAATAAAAACTCATCTAGTGATCATTCAAGGCTTAATGTCAAAGGCTTTGATTTGAATACTTGTTATAGGACCTAATGTCAAATTTTATTTTGTTAGTGTGTTGGTTAGGTGCATCAGGTGTACCAATGCATGCGTTAGGGGGTTATTGGGTTATGATTTGAGGGATACTAACTTAAGGTGCTAGTGGGTACAATTTCATAATGTGCTAGGCATTGGGAGGTTTGTGGACTAGAGGTGAGTAACTTAGGGGGTTAGTGGGTAAGGAAAATTGCTGGGAAAGAGGACAGATGGTAGATTAGATGATATTGCATAGATGTGTATAGGCATGTTTTTTAGCAGCATGTAGTCTTTCGAGATTAATTGACACGTCTCCATATTAACCAATGACCTACCTCTTTGTCCCACTTTCCAAGCATTGAAATCCTTTTTAGAAATTTTATTTCCTATTTAAAAAGGAACTAATCTAAATTGACCTTTGTTTGAGGGGAAGTTACAAATAGATCTCATCACTAGATCCCATCCACTTTTGCGTTTATAAAATACCAATGTATTCCTTTAGAGACTAATTAATATGCCCCTACCAAATATTCTTGTGGATACATAATATGGAAAATTTGAAAGCACTAACTCCACTAACTAGTTCACAAATTGAAAGTATATTTTTTATCCCCTTACATGATGTTGTATAAGAAGTTTCCAAGGAGGTGACCAAATCATTGCCATCATAATCCATTTGGTTGTTATCACTGTTGGTTCATGTCATATATCAATCAAACTAAGCTCTCCATAATGCCTTAAAAAAGTGTAGTGTTTAGGCTCTCCAACCTCAAAAATATGTAGTGTGCACGATCTCTAACCTCCCTTAAAAAAGTGTAGTGTGCAGGCTCTCCATAATAAAGGAACTAATAGAAGTTAAAATGGTTGAGAAATATCTAGCATGTTTTAACCCGTTCTTGTTTTAGGAATGGATTTACTTCTTGGTGTGTTTCCATTCAAATAGGAAAGTTTGAATGGAACTTTCACACAAAATTATACAACATTAAGTTTCTTGAGAAACCATAGCTTTTCAATCCATGAAATTAAAATCAATATATATTGTAAATATATTAGAAACATGACCTCTTCACAATTGCCACATTAAACTTTTGATGATCCTAGTTTTAGCAAGAATTATACTTTACACACATCAAGATAGACTAATGATTAAAAAGATAGAGAAAAAAACTAAAAAAAGTTAGTAATAATTATAGAAGTCCAACAACAATATATCATTAACACTAGAAATTCCAGTAAATTTATAGTATTAGATTTGATGGCACATTCTGTAGCACTAATAGTATAAGAAAAACCAACAATAACTATGTCTATCAACACTTGAATGCTAATATACAATGTAGTATGGACACTCCTCTTGGCCCAAAGAGTCTCTTCCAGATTACTGGCAATAGTGCACTTATGAAAACCCTTGTTTCAATCCAAAAATATTTTTAATAGGAAATTTACATACTAGAGGAATGCAAGAAATGAGGAAATGCAATCCTCAATTGACACCTAAAGCTTCAATTCAAGGGAGTTATTATGATCTCATGAATTAAAGGGACATTAATGTAAGCATGCATAACACCAATCGGTAATGTGAGCTTGTATTGATAACTTGTTGTCCTAGGAAAAGAGAGAAACATGCTCCCATGTATTTATCATCACTAAAAAACCAAACTAGGTTATTTACTAAGATTGAAGCATAATATAAATTATTAGGAAATATTGGTATATCTTTTAAAACCCTAAGTATAGTAAAAACCCTAGCATGAAGTTTTGGTCGAGTCAAGTCATTGGGCTAGACTTAAGGTATTGGAATATGGTGCCACATGGTGACACATGATGCCTTCCCTTACAAACCCTTCCTATATTTTGATTGTTATTTACATTAGATATATAATAATTATCCACCCATATCCAGCCATTACATTTTGTATATAATATTAAAAACTAAAAAAATTTTACAATAAATAATAAAAAAGTAAAAAATACCAAAATTTGCATGAGATACCCAAATTTTATGAAAAATGTCTCCTAGTTTCATTTTCATGGAATAAGGTAGTAGGATCGGTAGCTGATATAGTGAAGGAGATTAATGGTAGGGAAACTATTTCAACGTGCAAAAATATGTGACTACCAAATTCCATAGAAAAAAGGAAGTTGCTTATGGAATGAGTCTTTTGGTTAGGAAAGAGCCTTACATAGTTAAAAAGGTTAGGGATAGACCTTCCATAGTCATTTTCACAATTATCATCAACGCCATCATCATCATAAGCATTAGTGGCATAGCCATTATCATCATCATAATCATCATTATCATATCCATCATCATCATCTTTATCATCAACATGGAAAGGAGATCCATGAAGTAATAGTTAGGTGTGGTTGCAAAGATACCTTGTGGACACGCCCATAAATCGTTCATTCTTAGTAAAGTGGATTAGTCCAAATGAAAGGGGGATTTTTTATTGAAACAAATCTATATAGGTATGTAAGTGTTCTTTCATTTGTTCTTGAGTAGTGGATCAATAGGTGAGATATCACAGTTGGGTTTTTTGACAGTTAAGAGTAGGTGACAGAGCATAAGGATAAGTTAAAGGGAAAAGAGATATCATAGCGGAATTATGTTTGAATATGGTAGAACATTCTATTAGCTAATACATGAATGTTGAATTCATGTAACCATGAGTGAGAGAAAGATTAGGTAGTTCCATACATCCAATGCTTCTTAGTGCAACACATCAGGGAAACTTAGTAATAGAAGGTTGTTTCAACTTACGTGCAAAAAAACATTGAGTGGAGATGTTCACCTAAACCACACATATACTTGACACAACTAATTATTCATGCACCCAATCCACACATTTTAAGTGTATAGTTTAGGTGCACAAGGCTTATTAGTTAGTTAGGTGAATAGGCGAGGTTTGTAATTCCAAGGTTCTTAGGGGCTACTACATGGTTTGAGGTTGGAACTTAGAGTATAAGGACATAAAATTCTCTCTAGGCCTTATGTTCCATGATTGATTCCCTAAACCACTACATAAGTCCTATATATGGCACCTTTAGCTCACGTGTGAGATACGATTACAACATCTTTGACTATTGACATAACAAGGATTGTTCTTGGTGCCCATGCCATGATTCCTAGTATATAGGGCATGCTTTTGGGTTAGAAATAGGGTCCTATTCTATAATTGCTACTTCCATGGACCATTGGACTTAGGTAGTACATATAACCACACATTGATGCATGCATAGGGAATTTTAAATATGCTAGTGAGATAATGATGTTTTGAATTCTTGGTATGCCATGGATGTTTCTAGGGGAATAAGAGATAGTTTTAGGCTAAATGTTATAGACTTGGGCCATGATATTTTCCTCTATGTATAATCTAGCCATACACAAGGTTACATTGCATCATAGAAGACCTACATAGGGAATGATTGTTCTAGGAACAAAAACCAATGGTCAATACTTCAAGTTACAATAGTTGAATATTTTTTGGAAGATCTCAAAATTGTGATGAAGTGATGATTAATCTTAGTAACTACATAAGAAATACTATAACTGAATCAAGTGATGATATATTTTAGTAACCTAATTCCTTTAATCTAGGTCATGTTCCAATAATATATTTTGTAAATATTTACAAGAAGTTTGAATACATGATTTAGCCCACATCTCTTAATGAGATGCATAATACTTTGCAAATCAAATTTAATCCCATGAACATCCTTGGATATTTAAGTAGGGTGGTTCAATCCATTAATATTATGTTGGTAAATCTAAGATGTAAAAACATTGTCCTCGGTGTATATGGTAAACCATTCATTTGAATAAATGTTCTTCATCACCTTATCCCTTATATGATGCTTTTACATGAATGAAAGGTTGCATAATGACAACAAAGCCTTCATCACAAATTTGAGATCTTCCAAAAAAAAATTCAATCATGGGGGATTAGTTTCTTTTAAACCTTGAATTTATTATCAATTTTTAACTCATGTTGTTGGGCCCCAAAATAACCCCTTTTTTCCCTACTCTATTTTACCTTTTCTCCTTATTGTTGCCCCTATTTTACAACTGAATTCTTATCTTTTCCACATAAACAGACATGAATATATAAGGTATAAATCATTATTTTTTATTTCATTTTATGATTGGTTTTACTTACAATCATGAATTTTACCTTTCATTTGTGTTGATCTATCAATGATTTGAAAGAAGGATTCAGAATCACCTAGTGTCTCAACTACAACAACTCGTCATATTTAGAAATCAATACTTCTTGGTGTCAACCATCTATTCAATGACCCATTCCAAGCTGTTGGAGAAGGAATATTGGATGCTCCTTCAAGATTGGAATTGAAACTCTCCATGTATCTCCCACTTTTATCTGGGCATGTTAGTTTGTGAAACAACTCGAATTAAAATTCCACTTATTCATGAGCTAATATTATGCAATGAATTGATAGTTGTAACTCCTCTGATTTAATTCAACATCCTGAAGATTGTAGATCTTCATGGATTCCCGATATTGATGTAACCGAATAGTTTCACTCGTGTATAAGTACGCACATGTAGAGAGAGCCAACGGTTGGCATTTTGTAATAGATTATAACAGAGGAACTGCAACTGTATTTTGATAAAAATTAATAAAGGAGTAATGACTTTCAACACTTCTCTAGATTTCATGAGATTTCGACAGCATCTCTGTTCGAAGGCCAGGGCCTGCCTTCTTACAGAGTTGTTGGTATTTTTAGATGTTTGAAGCTTATTTATTTATGTTCAGTGTGGAATTTTAGTTTGATATATTTATATAGTTAGTTGCAACTCCATTCACTAAGTAATCACACTATCAAGTTTTCTTTTGGCTTGTTGTAGTAATGTGGTGTGACAGTCGAATGTGTAGTTAATTATTTCTTTTTATGCAGGAGTGTGTTAATAGCTTTTACAAACTCGCTCAAATCCTATGGTGTGTGTTATATATATTTTCTAGATTTGCCCTAGATTAGATAGGTCATTTGCTTTGATGAATTTGCTGCTTTGAATAATTATTAGTGATCGTATTCATTTTCTAATATAGACTTCCATTTTATGCAAGAGTAATCCTAGGACGATTTATCCTTAGACTATAAACCTTAAGGTTGATATGGTAGGAAACAAAAGTTATTTTCAATTCCTAAATTGGTAATTTCATTTGATTATTTACAGAGAGTTGAGTTAGCTGAGCAATGATTAGAATTGAGTGATTTGCATTTTATTCATCAACTACTAAAAATGTTTATGCATATATTTTTCTAATTGAATTTGAAATAAACAGACTTCCTTGAGTTGACAATTAATATTGAACATTATGCTTGTAGATAAATTAATGAGTATTTAGAGTGCCCAATATGTTGGCATCGTTACCAAGGAAGGTAATTGATAGACATATTTAGTAGTTGAATCGGTTCATTTTCTTTAGTAATTATGATTCTTGGGTGCAGGAGCGATAAGATGCAGTGAAGAGATGCACATCCTTCAATAGACCGAACGGGTTCCTTCCCTGAGGGTCATGTATGATTTACAAGATTCCATGATTCATAGGTTTGCATGAATATTAGAAGAACTCAATGGGACATTCCTAGAACCCCCCAAAACACTAACTTGGCAGGTGGAAGAGGTCATGGTTGTATCCCAAGATTAGGGTGAAATACATTCTCTCTTCAAACCCTAAGTCACCAAGGTGATTTTATTTTTTTCATCAAACTTGGAGAGTGAGACATCCAAAATGTGAGGAGCATCATACTGACTCAACCATGCCAATATTCTCTCCTATAACCTCATCATCTAACCTTGGTGGGCATTTTACTGGGATGGTGCAAATGAAGGTGAGAGGCACTTTTGGCAAATTGATATCTTCCTCCTCAGAGACTCTTTAGGAAATATGAAACCATGGTTGGATGCACCAACCAACAAAATAGATCCTATCACTTTCTAATAATTTTTCTCATCGTCTTATGAGAGGTGGTGCGCAATTCCTTGAGGCCACTTACGCATATTTTACAAATAATTCCATACATGGACAATTTGTCCAAAACCTAAGGTGGATTTTTCATTTCATCGAAAACCTAAACTAATGATACTATATTATGTATTACAGCTTAATGAGCACACCTATGATGTTTTCACTCCCATCCTCATCTTCATTTTCCCTAGGTGGGCAGTTTACTGAACTTTGGTGTAAGACAACCTGAAACCCTGTTTTGGTAGATCCATATATTCTTCCTCAAGCATTATTAAACCAATGTGAGAACATGGTCAAGTAAATAAAACATACACCTACAGGATGACTAGGTGGTGTGATCATTTTCTTCAACCCACAAATTATGGCAGGCATTTCCCTAGAGCAATTCTGACTGATTTGACCAAAAATCCTTCTTTTGGGAGACCTGTATCTTCTTCTTCAAGGAGTTTTTCTTAGAACCGGGGCCATGGTCAGATAGATATTTCAACAAACTATGGGTTGGTAGTTCATGGTGGTAATTTTCTTCTTCTTATGAATTATGGTTTTCATTTTCATAAGGTAGCTGCTTTAGGGCAATTTTTCAACACTTAGTCAAAATCCCCAAATTATCATACCGTTACCAACTAGTACAAAAATATAACAATGACATCATGAGACATTAGGACACCCACATTTTTTTAAACCTCATAACGCATGCCATATCAACACTTCTTTTGTCATTAATGACCTCCTTTGACATCAATGACAACCATACTCAACAATGTCCAACAATACATAAATAATTTGGCATACCTTAGCGATTTCTATTATACTTCAAATTCCATAGGTGAGGTGTCATTCTTCATGATTTTTTTCCATTCTCTTCTTTACCATTGAATTTTTCTTTGTTTTTAGTTCGATAACTAGGGTTCTTTGGCAAAAAGTCCCTATACTCATTAAACACTTCCTTTTCTAAACTCCTTGAACGACGAGATTTTATCCTTGGACTGCAAACTGGACATGCAAATTTACCCTTTGTTTGAAGACCTACAAGATATATGAATTAGTGTATCGAATTAGAATTACCATTTAAAATAATGCATGATATTTTCAATAGATATATATAATATTAAAGAACAAAAGAAAGTAACAATATACCACAAAAATGTGTTAACCGGGGAGCATCATGAATTGTCCATCCAAGTATTCCATGGAATTGAAATCATCTTCGCCCTATTGGTCTAGATATGTCATACATCGTGATGCCATCCCATAACTTCAACAACTCATCGATAAGAGGCTCAATATATACGTTCATATCTTTAACCTGCATACATAGCCTAATACGTGCATCAATATGTGCATGGTAAAATATTTGACATTGGTAATAGAAATTCACCTAACAATCTACAAAATTCAAAATAATAAGTTAATGTAAACAATATTAATCATCAATATTGTCAAAACCCCCAAATATTCCGAAAAATTTAAAATTTTTACAATACAGATAATCTTCATAAATGCAGTCAACTAATTGTTTTAATTAGTTATATGTTAATAATTTTGTAAACTGAATTATCTTACTTGGTTATGTTTACTTTATAGAATAATTCTTTTTCAGTTTAATGACTTGTTTCTCTTTGCGACCACAAGGTGGAACTGTCTTGGTGATCTGGGGCTTACTTAGCTTTGAGCTAATGCAGAAAGTTTACCTGCTCTTACAGACATACATGTAAGAAGATCCGGTGCTGCTTGTCGATAATCCTAAAGCATTCAGATAATTGTTTGTCACAATAATAATATCTCAGTAAAAGAATATAAATGCTTTTCAATTTCAACTGCTTTTATGAGGTAAAACCTTTAAATCGTAATTCCTATTTAAAGATGTCAGGAAATACGAGATCCAATCTTATCTATGTTAGTGACAGTTGCTCTCTTTCTCTAGTTGTAGTTATAATTTTATTGAGTACCAAACTCTGCGATGTTTACCAAAGTTTACCATGATCGTCATGTGTTCATGCCTTAAAATCTTTCTTTATAGGTATACTAAAGATGGCAGGATTATTATGTTAAGGGTCTATTTTAAAATGTGAACATAACCCTTTATGTTATAATAAATTTTGGTTACCACTTGTGATGTGAAAGTAAAGTACAGTAATTAAAATATGTTTTTATACTAATAATCTATCTTCCAAAACTTGGAGTTTTAAAGGGATTATATCCTTATTGCATAATACTTCCAATTAGGCTATCATAGTGTTGATGAATTAAATTCCTCTGCATATAAATTGCTTGGAAAGAATTATCCAGTTATGGTTAAGATGTCACTATGATTTCAATGACAAGCCCCTTAACATTTTTAAGACTTACTATGCTCAAGTACAAACTTTACTAGTTTTATAATTAAACATTTAAGGCAAAAGAGGTTAACATTAGTAAGAAGGATATTTACCCCAATTTTATTTTATGAATTTCTTTTATAACCCCAACTAGCATAACTTGGATAGAGTTATAGTTGCTCTAATAAATGAAGCCGTGTTTGAAATAACAAAAGGGTCATGGAATAGAACGCGCCGATGAAAAGTTTATGGTTTAACCTTAAAGTCTTATAATCCTTTATTACACACATCTCTTGTTAGTATAATGTGCTAGGTCACAAACTTTACATTCTTGCTAGGTTATATTCATTTGATTACACAAATGATTGCTTACTAGAATAGTATTTGCCATACCTTCATTCTAGATTTCTCTTATGATATTATAAGGGCATACTCTTGGATAGATTAATCATTGAGTGAAGAGATAACATGTTATATACGTAACGGGTCGTGGTATTGACTACGCCCATGATGAACATAAGGTTAAACCTTGATTTAAGTTTTGAAATCGATTGTATACTGTAATTTATATAGCAATGGGTTGTAATATCCCTCATGACTTTGATGATTGTTATGGCATAGATTGAATATCAATAATTCCTTTGTTTCCATGCGACATATGTAATAGGTTGACTCCGAGGCTAAAGATTATGGTAGAACCTTCGATATAGTAAACACGATTGGTATGATAGTCCTCTTGTGATTGCTCATAGAGACTATTGAAAATACCCACTGCATGCAAAAAATCTAAATGATGGACATGGCATCACTACAGCCAAGTGTTACGTGACTAAAAGACTCTTTATCGAACCCTAAACTGGTCATTCCCTCCGTTGTTTTTAGCCTTGGCTGCTCTGCTACTGAGTTGCTTGATTGCATTATCTCTATACAAGTCATCGTCGGTAAACTCCCGATTTGCTTCCTTGTTTTCTGCTAGTTGTGGGCTCGTCCTGCACATTGAGAGGAAAGAAATGTAAACCAAGTTATTGCTACTTGGGATGGGTTATTTATTCCTCTGGGGTTTGTCTTTTGTTGCTCGCTCCTTCCTAAAATCTCCAGACTCCAATGTATTTTTCTCCCGCAACCCAGTTGTGAATGCTGTGACTTCTTCTCTTGAGTTTTGTAAGGCTTTAGGGTTTCACAGTGAACTGTGTTTTTGTTTTGGTTTGAGAACCATTACGGCTCAAGGTTTTATACTTGACAAGCCGGTGACTGCAATTCTCTGTGGTCATTAGTCTATGTTGTGTAGTAATACCTTCTTCCTTGCAACTGATGAAAAGCTTACTCCTACTCATGCTGGTGGTAGCTTTACTACTCGTGGGTGGTCGCACTTCAGTGAAATTCTAGGTAAGAATTGCTATTTCATATTTCGTCATCATTGCAGTTTTGTTTTCAATACACAGTTGTTTATTTTTTATTTTTTACAAAGTATTAATAATATTATTCTTGTTGTTCACAGGTGTCGACCTTTCCCTCTGCGTGCTTGGTGTGGGCTGTGGTGATGGCTTGCTCATAGGTAAGCCTTGGATACCTATGGCTATTCTTCCTTCTCTGGTCCCTTATGGGGCATATGCTGGTTAGTCGTCGTGGCCTATAAAACCCTTGTGGTTTTTGGTTTACATGGTTGCTTGGTTCACTGTATTTAGTGGATGTTGAAACCCTTTCTTTATGCGGGGTTCTCCGGCTTAGGCCGTGACTATAAATTTGATTTTTGATCTATTTACTTGTGAAAATATGTAAAATGATAAAAGGCTAGTAAATCCTTGCTTCGTTAATTTTGTTTGAAACCGTGAAGCCTTAAAAAGAGTTAAACTCTTTCAGTTTATTATCTATGTCATACATTTTGATGTACTAGGGTTTATCCTAACTCGGCGATATAAAAGTATTTACTGTGTCTTTAAAATTGGAATATATTGAATATCAATAATTCCTTTGTTTCCATGCGACGTATGTAATAGGTTGACTCCTGGGCTAAATATTATGGTAGAACCTTTGATACAATAAAAATGATTGGTCTGATAGTCCTCTTGTGATTGCTCATCGAGACTATTGAAAATACCCACTGCATGCAAAAAATCTAAATGATGGATGTGGCATCACTACAACCAAGTGTTACGTGAATAAAAGACTCTCTCTCGAACCCTAAACTAGTCATTCCCTCCAATGTTTTCGGCCTTAGCCGCTCTGCTACTGAGTTGCTTGATTGCATTATCTCTCTGTAAGTCATCGTCTGTAAACTCCCGGTTTGCTTCCTTGTTTTCTGCCAGTTGTGGACTCGTCCTGCACATTGAGAGGAAAGAAATGTAAACTAAGTTGTTGCTGCTTGGGCTGGGTTATTTGTTCCTTTGGGTTTTGTCTTTTGTTGCTCACTCCTTCCTAAAATATCTAGACTGCAATGTGTTTTTCTCCCACAACCCAGTTGTGAATGCCGTGACTTCTTCTCTTGAGTTTTGTAAGGATTTAGGGTTTCGCAGTGAACTATGTTTTTGTTTTGGTTTGAGAACCATTACGACTCAAGGGTTTATACTTACCAGGCCGGTGACTACAATTCTCTGTGTTCGTTAGTCTATGCTGTGTAGTAATACCTTCTTCCTTGCAACTGATGAAAAGCTTACTCCTACTCATGCTGGTGGTAGCTTTACTTCTCATGGGTGGTCACGCTTCAGTGAAATTCTAGGTAAGAATTGTTATTTCATATTTCGTTATTGTTGCAGTTTTGTTTTCAATACACAATTGTTTATTTTTTATTTTTACAAAGTATTAATAATATTATTCTTGTTGTTCACAGGTGTCGAACTGTCCGTCTGCGTGCTTGGTGCAAGCTGTGGCGATGTCCTGCTCACGGGTAAGCCTTGGATACCCATGGCTATTATTCCTTGTCTGGTCCCTTATGGGGCATATACTGGTTGGTCACCGTGCCCTATAAAACCCTTGTGTTTTTTGGTTTACCTGGTTGCTTGGTTCGCTATATTTAGTGGATGTTGAAACCCTTGCTTTATGCAGGGTTCTCCGGCTTAGGCCGTGACTGTAAATTTGATTTTTGATCTATTTACTTGTGAAAATATGTAAAATGATAAAAGGCTAGTAAATCCTTACTCTGTTAATTTTGCTTGAAACCGTGAAGCCTTAAAAGGAGTTAAACTCTTTCAATTTATTATCTCTGTCATACATTTTGATGTACTAGGGTTTACCCTAACTCAGTGATATAAAAGTATTTACTGTGTCTTTAAAATATCTTTGGTTTACAAGAAATTACTATAAATTTGTTTGGTTATTACTTACATGTTGTTATGGACGGTTGGGCTCGATGAATCGAGCCTATTTATACTTTGTTACTTGGGTTCCTACAAGTTAATATATTTAATTTATGACTTGTAAACTATTCAGAGTAACTGCATAATGAACTTACCTTAACCTACTCTGTTCTAATAAGGATTATGAATATTGTTTGTATTTGTTAACTTTCAGAATATATGTAAATTAATGTTCTTGCAGTTGTTATATGTGTAACTAATAGTTACACCTTTTAAGTGTAAGATGTGTATTACTTAATTTTTATTATAGTGAGATAAAATGTTATTTTATCTGCAAGTAATATTGCTCCTACAACTGTATAAATATTTTCTTTATTCTTTTGTCTATTTATAGATATTTAGTGAGATGGTATTTTTATTATTTGTATTCTATTACTTTCTGCACTTAAATGATTTATAAAAATACTATCTGTATTCTATATTATCCTGCTTATATTATAATAATAGTATTTATAAAATAAAAGAAATAACAACTATCTATGTTCTATATTTATTAACATTTTATGAAAAATAGGTTGGTAGCTGTAGATTTTGTTTTAACTAGATAAAGAAATGAAATAATTACATTACTAGCCATATTTAAATTGTGAAACCAACTGGTTTATCTGTAAAATTAAATCAAGGTTTTTATCTATTTTTATTCTCAGTTTACTTGCTATACAAACAATAGTTAATTATCCTAAACTGGAAAGAAGTAACTGTAGAAATCAAAAGCATTTCTATTTAGTCTAATCCTGCTCTAGTTTAATTAGTATATTCTTTCTTTTGGTTTTGTTGGGGCCCCGAAATTCGTAGGCGACAACAGTAAGGGATTCTCCCCAATCAACGTTCCCAACTAGCCCGTTGACTGTTTGGTATAGGGAATCCGTCTGGTTTGCGGTCCGGTTACCGTAGGTCAAGTAACAAAACAGAGGCTTTACCGGTTGCGGCCCAGTCCACCGTGAATTTGTATTTTTTATTTAATGTATGATATGCAAGTGCCTAACTAACAATGCAGGGTGCTAAAGATGCAAGGAACAGTCACAATGTGATGGGCGGGTTCTTACCTCTCATCTTAAGGTTCATAAGCACCCAAAACACATGTAACATAACACAAAATACACTAACTACCTAAACTATCCCTAGGGAGCAGAGTTATCATTCATTGGTGAGTAATACATTTTGTACGTGCATTATGAAGAGTTACAGATAGCTGACACTTCATTCACGACGCATGAACAATTACAGATATTTAAACAACCAGATAGCCGATTATTTTATGAACAACATTTATTACTCACAGTGGAAGACATCCCAAAAAATACTGAAGAAAACTCAACATGAACATAGGTTCAGGAAGTTAAATACTCTCACAGTAAATGAAACAGTGCTGAAAACGAAATAGTTCCTCTTCAACATTATTCATTCAGTCACATTGATACATTCCACCTTTCACTCTCTCCAGCGGCAAAAGTTGCACTTTCTGACTGTAAAACGAAATAGTTCCTCTTACAAGCAAAGAGTTTACAAATTTTTCAGGGAAAAAGCCCTTTCTAATTCCTACTTTCAAATATTTAAAATATAATTCCAAAGCGTTTCGTTTTCCCCAGACGCATGATCTTTCATTTTCTCAAACACTTCACATTCCTTGTCTGTATGTAATCATGGACCACTTGGTAACTGATGACTTCTTGGGCTCGCGCCGTTATAGCTCCGGGTTTTGTTTTCTACTCCCCTGGTTCTCCTAGCAATCCCTCTGGTTTCAGTTTTATTCTTGCCAAACGGTCCGTCTTTCTCAGCACCACGGTAGAGTACTTGATCTCCTCAAAACCGCTTGCCATCAATCAACCAACATCATTCAAAACAGCAAATATTATCAATTAAATGACTATTCCACAAGGAAATGGCGAGGCACACCATCTACGGGCCTGACAAACCTAGCCTACAGCAGTCAACAGGAAACACACTAGTGGGAAAACTTAGAATCGGCAATCGAAAGGAAATAACATCAAAGGCCAAGGGGCTTTCCCAGCCGCAACGGCAGAAGAAACCCAAATCATGGACAAGCGACACGCGTGCAAGAGAGGCTTTAAACGGATGTCGGAAGGATTTGAACTTTAGAAGCCAAAAGACTTGGAGAGCCGCAACGGCGGAAAAGAGAAAACTAAAGCCATACGATGCAAGTCGGACGTCGGACGGATTTGTGTTTCGGAAGACAAAATGCTTTTCCATCCGCAACGGCGGATGAGAAACGACTTGATGCACGTGACTAAAACAGGTTAAAATGCATCGGCCATCGGCACTTTCACACTTCGGAAGCTAAGTTGCTTTAGGAGCTGCAACGGTGGACGGAAAACAGTTTGAAATTCCGATCAAAACAATGAAAAACTAAGTGTTTCAGTCAACTTCAAACATCCAACAATGGCGACCTCAGTAGAGACAACTGGTTTGATCAATAAACAAAACAATCTTAACAGCTAGGGCTCACCATAAACTTCAGCGCAATAAAAAAAACCAGACCTTGGTCAAGAGCTAAGCTTTGTAGTCATTTAAAGATTGAAACACATGCCAACAACTCAAAGGATTCAAATATTAAAGCAAAATCATGAGGAGGGGTCCCAAATTTAAGAAATTTGGGGAGAAAAGTTGCAGCTGCAATAGGTTTCAAAATAATTAATAAGATTACTGAAAGTGAATACTGTATCAAGAACTGTTTTACCTACCAACACATACTACTATCAGTAAAATAATATAGCTTCTTTTTTTGTTTCTAATAATCTGACATTCTCATTCCAGATTCAACACTACTCTATGTACATAAGATATTTCTTCTAATAACAATAAAGGAAAACATTCTATTATTCAAACTAACATCTTCTTCTATAATTGCATCATACTTTCTTTATATAAATTCACCACCTATGCTAGAGTACGATCTGGATTACTCCAGATGGGGAAAAACATAGGTAGGGTTTGTTTCTCATTAAGCATAATTTCACTACTAAACAATCTTCAATATACAATCCTCTAAGTTTTTACATCATAAACTGCAAATGCATCATTCAATCACACACAGATAATAAAACAGAAAAAAATAGATAGCAGAACCTGTTTTTAAAGCTTGGATGACAACAGCAATGGGAGGCCATTCCTCCCTACCAACTCCTGGAGAGCGCTCAAACAACGACTCCTTAGGACCCTCGAGCTTGCTCTGCTCTCCCTAGCTGGAACTAGGTGTAGAAATAATCAAGTACTAGTCCTAAGACTCAATACCAGTCCTGAACTTATCAGTTAATTCTCCCAGCTAAATAAGTTGTATCAGACCAAGTTACTACAGTTTATCTCTCAAAACACCTTCCTTACAGTTTTCCCTTTTTTCCAATGAATTCCTTGAAGTGCATTCCTCCTGAATAATTCTTCTCCTGGAAAATATTTGAGCAGCCTCAGCTCTCTACATTGGGTACTTTTAAAAGATTTCCTAGGTATTTTTGGGTTAGTTGTCATTAATTGAGGCACCTACTAAGATCTCACTTTCTTGGGGGATCATGACCCCAAATGTAGGGAAGTTTCCACCTGCAACATAGGAAGTGTTTGAGGATGTTGCCACTTGTCTTTTGCTCTCCACCTAGTTCGTTTCACTAGTTTGACCAGTAACACTCTTATTAACAGCTCTCCCAAGCTGTTGTCTCCACTTTTTATTTATTAAGAATAAAATATTCAGAATTACATTCCACGTCTTTTGACTCTGCTGAGTCATCAGTTTCTACTTAGCATTAAATTTAACATAATGTCTTAGGAATCAAATTAAAACAATTAACATTATTTTACAAAATTGGGGTATGTGACATACACACCCCCTTAAAATGTAACATCGTCCTCGATGTTACCTATTCTTCATCCTTTGCAGTCCCCTGGAACAGGTTTGGGTATGCTTCTCGCATATTACTTTCCAGTTCCCAAGTGGCCTCTTCAAGACTATGGTGCTTCCATTGCACCTTCACCTTTCCAATGGTGTGGTTTCGCAGTGCAATTTTCCTCCTCTTGAGGATACAGTCCGGTTCCACCAGAATTTCTCCTTCTGGTTCCACCTGTACAACATTCCAATCAACCACATGAGTAGCATCATAAACATATTTCTTTAAAACAGAGATATGGAAAACATTATGCACTTTTAAGTTAGTTGGTAATGCTAGCTAATAAGCAACTTGACCAATCCTAGACAAAATATTGAATGGACCACAGTAACGTGGTGCTAGCTTTGCACAACTCCCCAGTCTTAGAGAGATTTTCTTTGGCCTTACCTTGATGAACACATGTTCACCTACCTGGAACTCCTTTGGAGTTCTTTTCAAGTCTGCTTGACTCTTTTGCCGATCCTGTGCCACCTTCAAATTTTCCTGCACTTGCTTCACAATTTCTTCCATTTCTTTCAACAATTCTGGTCCTAACACTAATCTATCTACTGGATTATTCCATGAGATAGGAGTGTTGCATTTTCGTCCATATAAAATTTCAAATGGACTAAGTTTAGCTGATGACTGATAGTTATTATTATATGCAAACTCTGCTAAATGCAAATAGTCTTCCCACTTACCTGGCTGATCTTTAACATACATCCTCAATAAATCCTCCAGTACCTGATTTACTCTTTCAGTTTGTCCATCTGTTTGAGGATGGAAGGAGGTAATGAAATTCAAAGTTGTATTTAATCCTTTAAACAAGGACTTCCAAAAGTTTCATGTGAATTTAGGATCCATGTCTGAGATTATAACCTTCGGTACTCCATGTAACCAAAAAATCTGCTTCAAGAAGATATCAGCTATATTGGTAGCCTTGTAAGTAGTTTTAACAGGAATAAAATGTGTTGCCTTGCTTAACTTATCGACCACCACCATAATAGAGTCATTTTGATTCTGATTTATAGGCAGTCCAGTAATAAAATCTAAGCTAATTACTTCCCACTTCCAGCTAGGAATAGGTAAAGGTTGAAGCAAACCAGCTGGGTGTTGGTGTTCGGTTTTCACCTATTGACATTCTAAAAACCTTGCAATGTATTCAGCTACTTCTGTTTTCATATTTGGCCAAAAATATTCTTTTCTTAACATGGTTATAGTCTTTTGATAACCTGGGTGCCCTGAATATGGTGTTGTATGGACTTCATCCAGAATTAACAACTTAACCTTAGGCACATTAGGTACATATAGTTTATCTTTAAATAATAAAAATTCATTTTCATTTAAACTATAACCTTTTATTAAGCTTTCTGTAGGTTCTTCCTTAGCTGTAATTTGCAATTTCTGATAAATCTCATCTTGTTTAGTGGTCGGTATTCTATGCATAGTCGCATAGTTCTGTATTTCTTTTTGACAAAGATGACCAGTGCTCCCCAAGGAGACACACTAGGTTGAATGTACTTTTTATCAATTAACTCTTTTAATTGTGATTTTAGCTCATTAAGTTCTAAAATATTCATTCGATATGGAGCTTTTGAGCTAGGTACCGCACCCAATACCAGCTCAATGGTGAAATCCAATTCCCTCCTTAGAGGTAATCCTGGAATTTCTTCTGGGAATACGTCAGTATACTCTTTTAAAACAGGAATATTTTCTATCTTTAACTTATCTATTTCAGTTTTACCTTCCTCATTTGTAATAGTTACTGCACAGGCTTTACATCCTTTTCTAACAGCTCTTTTAATTTGTAAGGCAGAAATCTGTCTGATTATAGTTTTTCTAGGAATACCCTTAACCTTTACTGGTTGTTCATCACTATTTAAGCATGTGAAATTTTTATCGTAACAATTTAAAACTACAGTTAAGCTTAATTTTTTTCCACTTGGATAATTAAAACAATTAGTTGACTGCATTTATGCAGATTATTTGTATTTTAAAAATTTTAAATTTTTCACAAAATTTGGGGGTTTTGACATGTGGTGTCAGAGCCAGGTTACTGCAGTTTATCTCTCAAAACACCTTCCTTACAGTTTTCCCTTTTTTCCATTGAATTCCTTGAAGTGCATTCCTCCTGAATGATTCTTCTCCTGGAAAATATCTGAGCAGACCCAGCTCTCTACATTGGGTACTTATAAAATATTGCCTAGGTCTTTTTGGGTTAGTTGTCATTAATTGAGCCACCTACTCTGATCCCACTTTCTTGGGGGATCATGACTCCAAATGTAGGGAATTTGCCACCTACAACATAGAAAGTGTTTGAGGATGCTGCCACTTGTCTTTTGCTCTCCACCTAGTTCCTTCCACCAGTTTGACCAGTAACACTCTTATTAATAGCTCTCCTAAGCTGTTGTCTCCACTTTTTATTTTTTAAGAATAAAATATTCAGAATTACATTCCACATCTTTTGACTCTGTTGAGTCATCAGTTTCTACTTAGCATTAAATTTAACATAATGTCTTAGGAATCAAATTAAAACAATTAACATTATTTTACAAAATTGGGGTATGTGACAAATATCGCATCCATACTTTACAAATTAGATAACAATAGAAATATAGGAAAAAAGGAAACCCTTTATGTACATGTGAACTTGTTGACATAAATAATTAACAAATTACATACCTTAGTATATGTGTGATATAGGTGTTTGATAAACTATTCAAAACCTTCAAGTTCACTAATGACAATATAGCAGATAGAAGATTTGTTTTTGAGCCTTTGTAAATAGGTTGATGTGCCTTCTCGAGTAGAGGATCAACATCATGACTATCATCCTAGTTCTCCTCATCCATTGGAGAAAATGTGTCTTCGATCAATCTATGTATCTCATCTTTCTGATTTGAATCACTAATGTTATCTCCATCCATATCATCATTAAGAACTTGCCCAGCTTCAATATTCTGATCTATATGTTTTTCACCCTATAATTGAGTATTTATGCTAGTACTTGGCAAATAACTCTCTGGAAGGGGACATTTTGGGGGCATTGTCTATATATTTACGAACAACTTAGTAAAATTATTGTGTATAGAACATATAAAAAAATGATAAGACATTTTACTGAAATTCATGACATGATGACTATTACAAACAATACATTGAAAATTCAATAACCTCTTACCAAGGGACGATATTCATAATCCCCTTCGGCGTGCTCCTTCTCTCTCCAATGTCTTTCAGCTGTCATTCTTAAAATTCTTCTTCTTTGCAAGCCCCTGCAATCAAAGCAAGGGAAATAAAATTTTCCATCTCTCCTCTCCTCTAATTCTGCTCTAAACTAAGCAAGCTTCCTTGCATTTTCATTCATAATGAAAAATCCTTGTAGTGACAAGTAATTGTCTTACCTACACCATACCAAACAGTAACTTGTCAAATACATTAGATATAAGTATATTTCTAAATGTATTATATTATATACCAATTTATATAAATAAAAACATGAAGATTGTGATGAAAAGGTTTGTCATTGATGACAACATTAATGACAAACATTTTGGAAAAATATGGTAATTTGGTGAAAAGCAGGAAAATGACTAAGTGTTGGAAAACTCGCTCACGTAGCCTTAATAAAATTCCCTCCACAAATTGTGTGTTGAAGAAAATACCCGCACCATATGGGGGTCTTGTAGATGGATATTTGGCCTACCTGACCATGTCTTCAGATTGTCTTGGAAGTATTTGAGGAATAAGTTATGAACCTGAAAAACCATGTTTTAGGAAGATTGGGCTAGACAAGAAAATTGTTTGAAGTGTTGGAAAAACTTACTCATGTGGCCTTGGGAAAATGCTCTCCGTACCTTATAGGTGTATGATAAAAATTATCTGAATCTATCATCCTACAACTTGTTGAAGAGGATATCTCACCATGGTCTCAGTTATCAAAGAGTATTTTTTATGACAAAGATAATGGTCTTCCAAAACAGAGTTTCGGCCTATTTTGCACTATTCCAATAATGGAAAAAGTGCCTAAGTGGCCTCAGGGAAATGCCCATCCTATCTCATAGGATGATGATAAAAATAATATGAAAGTGTTAGGATATAGCTTTTGGATGGGTGCATCTAACCATGGTCTTAGCTATCCCATGGAGTGTTTTACGACAAAGATATAAATCTTCAAAATGAAAGAAAAATATTATTTTGCATTTTCAAAATACAGGAAAATTGGTTGTGTTAGATTTAGGATATTGAAAAGGCATTTTGAAATTCCCGCCCGCAAGGAGGGGTTATTTTGATGATAAAATTCATCAAGTAGCATAGGCATGTTCCTTGTTGAACGCACTATCCATCCATACCTTTAGGTTGTCTTATCATGGTCTCATATGCAAAATATCAATCTGCCAAAAATAGGAAAAATAATATTTTGCATAGTGAGAACAAAAGAAATTTGGCCAAGTGTTAAAAACAGGAGTTTGAGAAGTCAGTTGAAAATTGCCTCCAAGGGTTGTCTTTGTGCAAGTAAATTTATCAAATGTCATGAATCCATTCTTTGGTAAGTTTTACATCTGCTCATAACTTCAGGTCTCCATAGAGTGTTCACACGTGTGAAATAGGAGTCTGTCAAAATGGAAAGAAATATGTTTTGATGTTCAAAAGAGTTTGAGAAGCTATTTTGAAATGCTTGCCAGAGGTTCTGTGTGTGTCAACAGATTTATCTTGTGATATGGTCTTGTTCATTGTTGAAATGGCTATCTAACCATGCTTGTAGATTTCCTAATGTGTTCACATGAGGGAGAAATCAATCTGCCAAAGTAGAAGAAAAATTATTTTTACAAGTTAAAAACAATTTTGTCTAAGTGTTGAATTAAACAGTTTGGAAGCCTATATGATGATGTGGACAATACTGAAGACAAGATACTAATGGTGTATGGACAGAGTTGAGACAGAGATTTAGTATGTTGTATGTTGAATGACTTGTTGAGTACAGAATGAAGACTTGCTGATTGGTATTTTTCATGTGTGTGCCTATGGAAAACTTTGGAAGAGTGTGATGTATCAATTGTAATTTGTAATCTGAAATTTGTATAGGGAGGTTGGGTGGAGCTGGGGAAAGATGTATTGGTCTTTTGACAAGTTGAAGCTTGTTTGGATATTGTAGCATCCCATTCAGTTGTAGCTGACTGAACCATTCTGGTGGGTGGTGCCATCTTATGGGTTGTAGCCCATATTGGAGACTGAAGTATCCACTTATATAAAGACTAGAAAACTATATCTTCTGTCCCTTGTGCAATGTATTGATAGTGATGTGTTTAATTGATGAATGACATGTGCCTAGTTGATATTGTTCTTTGATAAATATGTTGTTGAAGCAATTGTGAAATAATGATATAAGATTAGTAGAAAAAGTTGAAATTGAGTTGAAGCCTTAGCTCACTAATTCAACCCCCCCCCCCCCCTCTCAGTGAGCATTGTGTCTATCAAACTGAAGCTTTCATTGATGCCAACAAGTGTTATGCAGTGGCCTTTGATTTACTCATAAGGAGACCTTGATAGTTTGGGCATTAGAACACTAGGTGGCCCAAATGGTCCAAAGGAAAGTTGTCCTTCTACCATGGAAAGAGATTAACACTGTGTCAACGAACAATATCTTAGTGGAGCATCGGGTCTATAAAAAAAATGAATTAGCTAGAGTCATTGTTGACTGGACCCTCTTATTGCAATTACTCTGGTTTAAATAAAAGGAGGGATTTGTAGGGTTGTTAAATCCGTTCGTAAGGTACATGACCTGAAGAATAAAACTATTATTTTAAGCCTCAATGTTAGTTTGTATCCCCCAAAAAAGGATGCATGCTTACCTTTTTTGAATTTATGGCCAGATGATTGTTGCAGAGTATGACTGATCTCTCTATTTTTGGATATGGTTGATAAAGAAATACGGGCTCAATCCATGCTCAATCAATCGCAACTATATGGCCAAATGATTGTTGCAGAGTATGACTGATCTCTCTAGTTTTGGATATGGTTGATAAAGAAATCCAGGCTCAATCCGTGCTCAATCAATCGCAACTATAGAAAATGTGCCGAAAATGCATGAGTCAGGCGGTACAATAGACGGATGATTCCATGCACATTCCACATTATGCTTTCAATTATGGAAGGATTGAGTTTCTAGCCTAGAGACTCCAGAGACACTTTCTGTTCTTGTAAGAGAGGGACTAAGAGGCAGCTAATGTAGCTTGTTGATCGTTTTTTATAAATAAAAGACTTCTTTCAGACTAGTACCCCTTCACCTACACCCAACATATTTGTAAGAGAAAATAAGATTTTAAATCTAAGTAGAGTTGTGAAGCTTCAGCAAAAATAGAAGCCTGCTCTAACTCAGCAAGGATAATTATTAAATCCATTACAACTTGACCTGTGCATAGACAGCCAAGAGCTATTAATTCCATTAATTACAACTTGACCCACGTGTAAACAACCTTTGAAAGCTGGCATTGGTTTCATGGGTGTGCAAAAACAGCCAAGTATCGTCGATATAGAGCCAAAAGTTCGTTGAAAATTAAAAACGTCGATATTGCCACGGTTTTTCTGCCATGATAAAAAAAATGAAGTATTAATCCATGAATGTTCAAAACGTGGAAGTATTTCGTGGCAAAATCTGCCCAAATGTATTAGTGAAATGGTTAAAAGGTAGTCAGTTAGCCACCAAGGCTATCTCAGGCTTGAGTATTGGGGAAGTACCCCTCACTTCATGGCGTAGGTAAAACTGCTAACCGCTTGGCCACAAACGACAGCTCTTTGGTTTTCCTCACAGGTGGGAATCTAGTCAATCCGGTAGGGGTTGTTTCCCTTTTCGCTTGGCAGGTCCTCTCATTGGCCAGCTACTTCAAGGTTCCCGTGGTACTCCTCATAATGAATTTCAGGGAAAAACCCAAGTACTTCCTACAGTTGTTGCGGATGAGACTTATGTCCCAATCTAGATGTTATTATGTAAATTAGGTTATTAAGTATGATTCCTAGTCATTTGTAGAAGATTGCAATGTAATGTAATTGTAATTGTAAATTTGTAATGTAATTGTAATTGTAATGTGATTGTAATTGTAATTGTAATGTAATTATCATCATTATCATAATGTAATGTAAAATTGTAATTTGAACACTATGAAAATGTTCATATACATGAACATGAAATTAAAATTGTACACGTAATCTAATTGTAATTGTACAATTGTAATGTAATTAGATCATCATTATCATAATGTAACATGTAAAATTGTAATTTGAACACTATGAAAATGTTCATATACATGAATATGAAATTAAAATTGTACATGATTGTAATGTTTAATATAATTGTAACTGTAAATTTTGTAAAATTGTAATGTAATTGTAATTGTAATTGTTTAATGTAATTAGAGATCATCATTATTATTTAATGTGACATGCAAAATTGTAATTTGAACACTATGAAAATATTCATATACATGAATATGAAATTAAATCAATATTAAAATTGTAATGTAATTGTAAAATTGTGATGTAATGTAATGATGTAATTATTGTAATGTAATGTAATAATGTAATAATTGTAATTTAATGTAATTCTAAAATTGCAATGTAATTGTAATTGTAATGTAACCAGCGTAGATCCAAATCCTAGGCTCTATAAAGCGCCGAGATGGATCAAATCTCTCGAGGTGCAAACCTCTTCTTAGGTATCCATTGATTTGATTCAAACCAAAAAAACACATCTTTTTATTTAAGGTCCACATATAATATTTTATTATTAATATTTAATATTATTTATGGTCGATATATAATATTTTTTTGTATTTTTTTATTTTGTTAGGAACGAACATTGCATCATTTCCCGACACATGGTTTTAAAACCATATGCAAAGCCCTCCTACAACCATGGGTTGTTTAGGCCTTGCACATGGTCTTAAAACCATTTGCAAGGCCCTCCTAAACCATGTACAATAAAACCATGGGTTTTTTAGGAGGCCTTGCACATGTTTTAAAAACCATGTGCAAAGCCTCCTAAACCATGCACAATAAAACCATGGTTTGTTTAGCATGCCTTGCACATGTGCAAGGCCAACATTTTTTTGTAGATAATTCAAATTTGTGTTTTTTTCTTGAACCTCATTTTTTTTACGGATCATTAAATATTTACTTTTTTATTGTTTTGTTAGGTAGGAAGATTACAACATCTCCCCCATATTAGTATGTTTTTGTGGCCCACGTTTATTTTGGACTATTAGAAAATTTATTTTTTATTAATAAAAATAACGAAAATGATATTATTTTTTATTTGATGTTACAAAATCTATCCCATAATATTCACTATCACTATTATTTTTTGCTGACATGTTACAAACGTTACTACTGGGCTGTAGAGAGTCTCTCGGCCCAATGATTAAAGACCGATATAATAACAGGATTAGAGCCTATGATAATGCTTTCTTCCTAGGCAATTTCTAATTTCAATTCTTTGGTATTCTGGGCAGAAACTCATGGTTCGTATTTCTCCTCCTCACGCTTCTCAAAACCATCACCCCCCCAAACCACGGTCTAGCAGAAGCCCTACACATTTCCGGAGAACCCTAATTTTTTTGAAAGGTATCTCCTTATTGGAATTTTGACATGATATGATACATTACGGGTAAAAAACCCAATCTATTCCATTTTCAAACTCTAACTTGGGAGATTCGTAAACAGAAGGATTTATCCTCGGTGCTTCAAAAATTTCACATTATATTTAGAGAACTAATCAATCACTGAAATAGTAAATTATAGTAAGTTTTCAACACTGTGATTGATACATAATCTACAAATTGTGTAACAGTTGACTTATATCGATAATATATTAACAACATATGCATAGATCACCCCCCTACGATGCACCATGATTGATGCAAACAAGAAGAAAAATGACAGTTTATAATTACAGCTATAAGGACCATCAACTAAGATGTTAATATTTGTTACATACCTTTAAGAGAAGATATCCTTTGTCGATGAGCAGAGGGATGCTGAAAAAAGTCGTAAAACCGAACGCGCTGGTCGGCCAGAACACTACTCTCGGAACACCATAGTCGTTCGCAATATACTGCGTCTTTAATAAAAGTCCATCCGACACTATAAAGCTTACTGGAGGAACGTTGGGAAGATCGCGGAGCTTCTCCATCACCTTACCCAAATGAATATGAGCGTTAGCCTTCATGGACTCGGAGAGCTCTGGAAGATTTTGATATTGGCTAACGCCAGCTTGTTGGGCAGGTAGGCCATCCGGCACAGTTTCGAATCTTATATTCATATGACTTTTATTACCATCATCGGCCATAATGACACCACAATCAGCGAGGCGCGCTTGGACAGATTCGGTATTGAAAAAAGTGATATACAGTCCGCGGGCGGACAAAACCTTGGCCAAATTCATGAAAGGCTTTATGTGGCCCTGCAACGGAAATGGAAATAACAGGGCATGGAGGGGCCGCTGATCAACTGAAACTGACTGCGCTGATTCCATCTGTTCATTCATGGATGGAAGCGCAGTGAGAATTAGGATCTGAACTTTGAAAAGAACGCAGAGATGCAGAAGTATTTACATAGATTTTCTACAACATAATTCAATTCATTAAGTTGCAATGTTCGGAAATGGAAATAACAGGGCATGGAGGGGCCGCTGATCAACTGAAACTGACTGCGCTGATTCCATCTGTTCATTCATGGATGGAAGCGCAGTGAGAATTAGGATCTGAACTTTGATAAGAACGCAGAGATGCAGAAGTATTTACAGAGATTTTCTACAACATAATTCAATTCATTAAGTTGCATGCTCAGGATAATTTCTTTTATTTGGTAACTCTTTTCATACTAGATTTCTTTTATTTGGTAACTCTTTTCATACTAGAAAGTGCAAAAGTGCTAGGTCTTAAATTTACTCTTTTTTATGTCAAGATCTCAGAATAAAATTATGCAATGTTCACATTGTTAAGCGACCATATTCCTGGTCTGGAATAGCTGCTTGATCAGATTTCTCGTCTCTAATAGCTTTTTGAAAATAATTATTTTTTTTTATATAATCTTTTTGTTGTTTGTATTATTTGTATTAATATAGGGAGTGAAAAGTTATGACCTTACATTATTAGGCCTACAAAATATTTACTACTTTTTACATTAGTTATTCAATATTACAAATTTTACATCAGGTTACAAGATCTCTCCCATAATATTCACTACTACTATCCCTATTATTTTTTTCCGACATGTTAGTAACGTTACATCACGTGACAAGATCTCCCCCAAAATATTCACTTTCACTATTATTTTTTGCCGACATGTTAGTAACGTTACATCACGTGACAAGATCTCCCCCATAATATTCACTACTACTATCCCTATTATTTTTTGCCGCCATGTTAGTAACGTTTCATAACGTTACATCACGTGACAAGATCTCCCCCATAATATTCACTTTCACTATTATTTTTGCCGACATGTTAGTAACGTTACATCACGTTACATCACATTACATCACGTGACAAGATCTCCCCCATACTGGGCTGTAGAGCGCCTCTCGGCGCAATTATCATCATTATCATAGTGTAATGTAAGATTGTAATTTGAACACTATGAAAATGTTCATATACATGAATATGAAATTAAAATTGAATATTAAAATCGATGAAAGGAGAGATAAGGCTATAGAAAAGATGAATAAAATAAGTGCAATGTTAAGAGGAGTGAAGATGCAAGTCAACCTATGATGACCATTGCAATCAACTCCCATTGAGAACAATCTTTGTAATTTTTTACATATAAACTATATATATGTGAGTCTATATTATGCAATATGAAATTATAAAATTATATGAAAGTATATTAATATGTAAATACTAAATTATACAATTTACATACAATTATAAATAAATATATATATTCATACATGCACATACAATGTACATATGACTTTATGAATGAATTACAAAATTACAATTACAAAATTATAATAAATTCTAAACTTGATTTAACATGTACACATATATATAAATTATGAACTAGAGTTCACTATGAAATTAAATACAGTGAATATGCAATTTATTAAATTATATGAATATGAAATTATACAATTTACATACAATTATGAATACATATATATGAATTCAAACATGCACATACAATTTATATAAGTTTATGAATTATTTACAAATTTACAATTACAAAATTATATTTACATTATAAACAATTTAACACACATATATATATAAATTATGAACTAGAACACTATGAAATTAAATATATTATGCAATATGAATTTATATGAAAATATGAATGAAATTATATGAACTTTATCACTAGGAAAAAAAATTATAGTTATGAATATGAAATTACGTAACTTTTAAATTATATCAATATTGTTAGCAATGGGATTTGACTCTCCCATCGTAGGTTGATTCGCAACTTCTTCTCCTCTCAAGATTGCACTTTTTTTCCTCTTTCTTTCTTTATCTCTCTCTTATTTCTTTGGTGTTGATTTGACTCTTAGTAGATATTTTACTTCGACGCTTTTTGCTTCCCATTGTGATCAAGATCAACAATCCAAATTCACACCTACAACAAAATGTAAACACAATACACAATACACAATGCTAAATTTGTATTAGAACACAAGCATTGTTTCAAATAGGTTATCCAATTATGAATGATAAAATTAGTAAGATGTTTGTGTTTTATGTTTATATAGAATTTATTTATGAATTCGGGTGGGAAATGGTGTTAGGAAAGTAGTTGAAATGACATTAATGCCATCAATGCTTAACTTCATTCCTGACCACTTTTGTATGATTTTTTTAACAAAAACTAGGCCTCGATCGAGATTTGGTTAAAAACATCGATCGAGCTTGGTTAAAACCTCGATCAAGGTCCTTAAAAATAGGGATTTATCCCTCTTACAGGAAAATCAATGTTTCTCTGTGTCTTCTAGGGGTGTAAACGCTGCCATTCATGGCACACAACTGAGCAGAGTTTCTATCGATAGATTCATCACCAAATCCTCTATCCATTGAGGTATCATGCATGTGTTTTGGAATTCATAAGGGTTTTATTTTTAAATTAGTTCTAAAACTTACTCTTAGAAAACCTGACAATAACTTCAAAGTAGCTCAAAGAAAAATCCATAGGGTAAAAAATACACATCCAAAAATTTCACAAAAATACACAGCCCACACATCGATGTGTCATCTTCAAAAGGGTATATTTGGTTTTTCAATTTTTTAAAACAATGAAAAAAAAGCTGGGATAGACACACATGTGTATAAAATGATGCTGAAATCAGATGTGGTCACTTTTGAAAAATAATAAATAATTGTATATTGCAAAAAAAATAACAAAAAAATATGCAGACCATGATGCATTTTGTGTAGATCATGCTCGTATATTATTATTTTTAATTATTATTGTAATATTGAATTATTAGGGTTGTACACGAGCCACTTATTAACTTCTTCAAATTTTTAAGGTCACACAGTTCATTAAGTGCAAAATTTCACACATTAAATGATATCGAAATATTTTTTTTTTAAATATCATTGGGAAGGAAACATAATATTCTACAATTTGTTTTTTACTACAAGTTGAAATTCACATGGACTATATGCATTTCGATGGCTTCTATCTAGCACATGAGTAAAAAATCAGGTTTTCATCGCCAAATTTGGCCAAAAAGTGTTACCCACCTTCTTGGAATCACCCATATATATTAATTAAAAATTCAAGTTTGAAATTATTTGAAAACATTTTCAATAGATATAAATGCATTCATTTTAAAAACCTCACTATATGTAAATTTGAAGGCACATTTTAAGAATCATAAATATACTAATACACATGTATATTAATTGCATTATTTATTTATTTCTTTAATTCAAGTTTGAAACTATTTAAAAATATTTTCAATAGGTATAAATGCACTCATTTAAAAATCTCTCAATATATAAATTTGAATGCACACTTTAACAATCATCAATATACTAATAGAAATGTATATCCATTACATTATTAGATAATGACTTGGAGATAGTAGCATATGGGTTTGTGTAACACCTCGATTTTGACCTCGTTTGCATTAACTATATATAATGAAAATATTCTATGGAATCATGGCAAGGAGCTCAAGGCCAAGGCCCTGCCATTGATTGTTGTTTTGTGTATAGGTGATCAATATTAATGCCTACAGTTTATAGTGCTAAGTCAAGCAGAGTATGTAATTTTGGACATCATATACATATGGAATTTAATTAAAAAACCACAAAAAACTATGATAATGCAACAAATAATGATATGGGGGAATGATTTCCTAAGGATAAGGGTGCGGGAGGGAGGATGTTTAACCTTGAGACATTTTGGGGAAAAGCCATGTGTCAAAAGAAAGCACACAAAAACATATGCCCATTCCCTCATGCAGTCACATTTTTATCTTCCCTCACGTTTTGGAGAGCAGCGAGACGTTTTGATCATCCACTCTTCACGTTTTCATTTTTTTTTCGTCAAGGTCCATGCTCAGTCTATCATCTAGCACTCACCAAAAACGTTGTGGTCCATTCTGATCATTCTCTATTACAATATGTGCATGTGCGTTGTGTGTTCATCCTGCTGGCAGAACCGTGTTTTGTCCTGAGTTGTTCACCTATTGTTACCATCTTCAGTGTTGTTGTGCAATGGTCTCCTCTATCATGGAGTGGAGTGGAATCCCATTTTGTTTTGTTGACATTGTGGTTTGCTGTGTGTGCATATTTTTCCTTGTTCTGAACTGGTTTGGAGTGGAATTGGGTATGAACTAGCTTGATAAACCTAGTGTAGGAAGGTACCTCACAAATAGATCTAGAGGGGCTGGTTTTATTCTTTGCACACCCTGAACAACACTGGAATGGAAGGAATATCCTAAAGGACTGTGTATCAGAGAATGGGATGCTTCCTTGTGTTGGGTGTGTAGATGTTTTAGGAGTCAAGAACGATCTAGTGCAGGTGTCCATAGCTCGATGGTTGAGCTCACTATCTTAGAAGTTCCAGTTTTCCAACTCCTTTACAGCTTAATAAACTCATCTATTAGTTGGATTGGCTGGTCCTTAATGTGAATGTTGTCTTGGTTGATTAACTTGATATATCTAGCAGTATATTGGCTTGTTTTTTTGCATCCTAATAAACCCAACTATGTTGGCTTGGCTGAGTTTGGTTGCATTCTTGGCTATGTGTGATCCTGCTAGTGTTCCTTATTCCTTGTGGAATCATGCCTAGCTCAGGGGTGGAAGTGTTGCTGAGAGATTGATGAGAGCATTGTCCTATGGTTGGGTGGAACATTGTAGCGATGTAGCTGGTTACGGAACAAACTTCTTTCAAAGATAAGTATCTATGTGTTAATCTCTACAAATTTAATTGCTTAATTAAATATGATGAACATGCCTAATGTGTTGAATTGATGATTTGCTTCCACTGTATAACTGAAATTGTATGCATCTTTGTATGTTTCTCTCAATGCATTTTTAAATTATGTTATGGTTCTTAGATGGCCAGAATGGTGATGACCTAGATTATCTAATCTATCCAAGACTTCTGTTAACAGGTTAAATATTCTTTCTGCGACTTACAGTATGCGGGATACGGGATGCAAGATGACTTCTGTAAAATCTATCCCCGACAGATTTTCCTTCCACAAATCTCCTTTCTGCATGCGGGATGCGGGATGTGGCTTCATGATCTCTATTTCCATAATTTATTATTTCTGCAACGGTCTATTCCGCATATGAGATGCAATATGTGGGACCACAATTTACATATTTCCTCGATTCCGTAGACTCAATCTTTCCGCATCATTGATTCTTATGGGTTGTTTCTCAGTCGTTGATCTATTCTCATATGTAGAATAGATTGTGACCTTCAATTTTCGTCATGATTTTCTCTTCCATTCGATCTCCTTTGATATTTTTCTTCTTAGATCATCGAATTGAGCACTAACAGAATCAATATCTCTACTATTGGGAAGTAAGAGAATTTACATAGAGTTGAAAAGATTGAACTTCGAGCTGGATGCTCCTGCATCGGTTAGATAGCGGTAATGGTCATGTTCTCTCTCCAGTGGACGGGAGGGGATGTGACAGAGTGGTATCAGATCTGTGGGTTGCAACATTGTTCCTTGATGGTTCAAGTTGAACAGTTAATAGAGCTATTGGTAAATGGTTTTTACTTCTGATTTATTTTGAGGATAATAATTTTGTTTATTAACACATTTTTCAGAATTATAGTCACCCGCAAAGGGAGAAATCCAGATAGTGTAGTTCGGTAAAGTTGGTTTGGCTGAGCCATGAGAACCGACATGTGCGATGATGTAGAGAACCCCAATGAATACGAGGAAGATGCTATGGGGGGGAATGTCCGAATTGGAAATGCTAAGATAGAGTCTAATGTGAGGAGGTTTCAATATTCTTCTCCAGATCTTGCCGCCACCATGAGAAGCCTAAGGGTGAAGATGCAAAGTCACAATGCAGATAATGAAATATTGGTTAAGGCTCTGGAGGAGCAGAATTAGTTGAATGCATCCATGCTGGAAAGTTTGACAGACATTCAGAGGTGGATGAACTCTGGGGATAGGACAGTGATACTGGAAGGAAGTAAGAGCATTGCTGGAAGAAGAAAGATATCTCTTAGTGGGTCATCTGACTCTGAAGGATCCACAGGTGGTTCAAGTTCGTCTTATTGTGAGAATAAGAGAAATAGGCGCTACTAGAACCGTTCACATGATGAATTTAAGAAGGAAAGGCTTCCTACCTTCAATGGTGAGATAAAGGATGGTCAAGAAGCTAAAGCTTGGCTTCTTGGGATGAGGAAATATTTCCAAGTACAAGACCATTCAAGAAATATGAAGGCTAGACTAGCCATTTTCAATTTGATTGGAAGAGCATTCATATGGTGGGAGCATTTCATGCAAGTGAAGAATATTAATGGAAGGAAGATTGCATGGAAATGGTTCCAGAATTATTTCAAGCAGAAGTACCTCTCTCATAGGTACTATGATGATAATATCTAAGAATTCCATGAGCTAGGATTAGGGCAGTAGACCATGGAAGGGTATGAAAATAGGTTCTTCGAACTATTGAGGTATGTCAGGTACATCAAAGATGAAAAAGTAAAAATCCAACATTTCCTGAGTGGATTGCCTCAGTCTTACAAAGAAAGAATTGATTTTTATGAACCTAGAACTATGCAAGAAGTGATAAGGAAGGCTAAGTATTGCTATGATCAAAGCAAAGGCAAATATGATTATCATAAGACATGGAAGGAAAAAAAGAATGAGAAGTCTTACCAAAGGAAGAAAGGTTTCAAACCTTCTAACTTCAGGAATCAGCAAAAACATCCATCCCAAGTTGAGAAGTAGCCAACTAGAGTGGTGAGAGAAGAGCCAAGAGATCCACGATAGACCAGAGCACCACTCCAATGTTGGAAATGTGGAGGACCCCACATATGCAGGAATTGTCCACTTGAGAATGAGAATCCAAGGCCATATTACAACATTCAAGAGGAAAAAATAGTGGGTCAAGTAGAAAGGGTCATCCCTAGAATCTATGCAACACTAGAGGACCGCCAGGAATATCACCAGTCAACTGTGGTTGAAGTTGCAGGTAATATTGTTGAGCAATATGTTTCTATTTTGATTTACCCTGGTTCTACTTACAGTTACATTGCTCCTATAGTAGTGGATATTTGTGCTTTTAAGAAAGTAAAGCATAGAAAATCGTGGTTAGTTCAGCTAGCCACTGGAACTAAGAGAAATGTTAGTGATTTGTAGAGAAATGCCCAATGGTGATGAATGGATTGGTCACTTGTGTAGATATGAATGTTCTACCACTTGGTTCCTATGATGTTCTCATTGGAATGGATTGGTTATAATCTCACAGGGTAAATCTTGACTGCTATAATAAGACTTTTGAATGCATGGATGAAAAAGGGAACCCAAGAGTTGTAAGAGGCATTCCAAATGTGATTTCTATGAGGTATATTTCAGCAATGCAGCTCAAGAAGTGTTATAGGAAGGGTTGCAGAGTGTATGCAACTCATGTTCTGGAAGCAACAGAGAATGAAACTACTAGGTTGGCTCGACTATCCTGTATTGCAAGAATTCAAGGGTATTTTTCCTAATGATATTCCAAAGCTTCCTCCGAAGAGAGACATTTATTTCACAATTGAACTTATGCCAGGAGAAACACCATCATCCAAGACACCCTACAGGATGAGTACACTAGAAATGCTAGAGCTAAAGATGCAGTTGCAAAAGTTATTGGAGAAGAAGTATATCAAGCCGAGTGTGTCTCCTTGGGGAGCACCAGTTTTGTTTGTGAAGAAGAAAGATGGTACAATCGGATTGTGTATTGATTGTAGACAGCTAAACAAAGTCACGGTAAAGAATAAATACCCTTTTCCTAGGATTGATGACCTCTTTGATCAAATGAGAGGAGCATTGGTATTTTTCAAGATTAACTTAAGGTCGGGTTACCATCAGGTGAGAATCAAGGATGAAGACATTCATAAGACAGCCTTCAGAACAAGGTATTGACATTATGAGTTTTTATTGGTACCATTTGGTCTCACAAATGCACCCGCTACATTTATGTGCCTTATCAATAGTGTCTTCAATAGGTATTTGGACAAGTTTGTTCTTGTTTTCCTTGATGACATTCTTATTTATTCTAAGAATGAGGAAGAGCATGAAGAGCATCTGATATTGACATTACAATTGCTTAGGGAGCATGAGTTGTATGCAAATTTGAGCAAGTGTGACTTATATAAAGATAGAGTTCAGTATTTGGGTCACATTATCTCAGAAGAGGGTATATCTATGGACCTTGACAAGATTGAATCCATTATGAATTAGCCTACTCCAAGAAATGTGACAGATGTAAGATATTTTATTAGACTTGCAGGATACTGCAAGAGATTCATTCAAGGATTCTCCAAGTTGCACATGCCATTAATTCTTTGCAAAGGAAGGGGATAAAGTTTGAATGGACATTGAGGTGTGAACAAAGCTTCCAGCAGTTGAAGAATCTTCTAACAAGTGCACCAATCTTGAAATTTGTAGACCCAGAGAAACATTTTGTGGTGTGTAATGATGCATGCGGTCAAGGACTTGGAGGATTTCTTATGCAAGACAACCACGTAATATGTTATGAGTCAATAAAGTTAAAGGATCATGAGAAGAACTATGCCACTCAAGGACAAACCATTGTGGTGTGAATTATTTGTTTGATCATCCTACTCTGAATGCTAGGCAACCTAGATGGCTGGAGTTTTTATGTGAGTTTGATTTTGAAATCAAACAAATAAAAGGAAAAGAGAATAAGGTAGCTGATGCACTCAGTAGGAAGGTGCAAGAAATGCATGTGGAATCACAGTGTATTTTTAAGTCATATTTGAGACAGCAGATTGTTAATCATGCTATTGAAGATGAATTGTATGCGTAGGTCAAGGACAAATTGCAACAGAAAAGCCTTGAAAATAAGTATGAGGGATATAAATTTGAAGAAGCTGGAATCCTTACTTATAAGAATAGAATTTATCTTCCAAATGTATCATATTTGAGGAGGATTATTATGGATGACATCCATCAAGCTCCATATTCTGGTCACCCAGGATATCAAAAGACAATTACTACAGCTAGAAAGCAGTAATTTTGGTGAGGAATATAAAAGGGAATGGATGAATATATTTCAAGGTGCATAAAATGTTAGCAGGTGAAGGTTGAGCATCAACACCTAGTAGGTTTTTTGCATCCCTTTCCAGTTCTATAATGGAAATGGGAAGTTATTTCCATGGACTTTATTACAGGATTTCCAATGACTTGGAGACAACATGATTCCATTATGGTTGTGGTGTACAAGTTGAAAAATGAAGCACATTTTATACCAATTAAGTCTACACATAAGATAGATGACATTGCAAATATCTTCATGAAGGATATTTTCAAATTGCATGGATTTCTTAAGGCAATAGTCTCTGACAGAGATGTCAAGTTCACTTCCAATTTTTGGAAGGGATTGTTTGTAGATTTGGATACAAAGTTGAATTTTAGTAATGTCTACCATCCTCAGACTGATGGGAAGACAGTGAGAGTTAACCGAGTACTTGAAGAAATGCTTCGCATGTATGTGTCATACAAACCAACCAAGTGGGAAGATTATTTAGACTTGGTAGATTTTTCTTATAACAATGGACAGAAAGAGCATCCTTGGGGATGAGTCCATATGAAGCTTTGTATGGTAGGAGGTGTAGGACACCAGTGACTTGGGATAATCCAGTGAACAAGGTTTTTCTTGGTCCATAATTTCTCAAGGAAATGGAGCAGGAAGTTGTAAAGATCAAGGAGAATCTGAAAGCAACCCAGGACAGATAGAAAAGCTATGTATATAGGCATAGGGTGAACAGAGAGTTCAATGTTGGGGATCATGTTTACCTCAGAGTGAGGGAAAATAAGAGTTCCTTGAAGCTTGCAAGTTGTGCCAAGATGTCACCTAGATACTGTGGGTCATTTGAATTGCTTGAAAGAACAGGGCCAGTTTCATATAGACTTGCATTGCCTGCTAGCACTAGGGCTCATAATGTTTTTCATGTTTCTTTGCTTAAGAGATATGTACATGATCCTAACCATGTGTTAAATTTGGATGTGATTCAGGTGGAACCCGAGGGAGAATTCCAAATCGATCCAATGTGCATCCTCGACATGAAGGTCACAATGCTCCGAAACCAAGACATAGGGAAAGTAAAGGTGCAATGGGAGCACTATGGTCCTAAAGAGGCTGCATGGGAGCTGGAAGATGCCATGCGATTGGCACATCCATTTTTGTTCAATTCTGTAGAGCACTGAGGGCAGTATTAGCATAGAAATTTTGTTCAATTTTGTAAAGCACTAATGATAGTGTTGTTGAAGGGGGAGAGGAATGTAACACCCTAGTTTTGACCTCGTTTTCATTAAATATATATAATGAAAATATTGTATGGAATCATGGAAAGGAGATCAAGGCCAAGGCCCTACCATTGCTTGATGTTTTGTGTATAGGTGATCAAGGTTGATCCCTACGGTTTATAGTTCTATGTCAAGCATAGTATATAATTTTGGACATCATATAAATATGAAATTTAATTAAAAACCCACAATGAGTTATGTAAATGCAACAAATAATGAGATGGGGTCATGATTTCCTAAGGATAAGGGGGGGATGTTTAACCTTGAGCCATTTTGGGGAAAATCCATGTGTTAAAAGAAAACACCCAAAAATGTATGCACATTCCCTCATGCAGTCACGTTTTCATCTTCCTTCATGTTTTGGGGAGAAGCGGGACGTTTTGAACATCCACCCTTCATGTTTTCAGTTTTTTTTCCTTAGGGTGCATGCCCAGTCCATCATCTGGAACTCACTGAAAACATTATGGTCCATTCTGATCATTATCTATTCCATTCTGTGTGTTCATTCAGTTGGAAGAGCTATGTTTTGTTTTGAGTTGTTCACTTATTGTTACCATCCTCAGTGTTGTTGTGAAATGGTATCCTCTATCGTAGAGTGGAGTGGAAGCCTGTTTTGTTGTTTTGACATTGTGGTTTGTTGTGTGTGCATATTTTACGTAGGTCTAAACTGGTTTGGAGTGGAATTGGGTCTGAACTAGCTTAATAAATCTAGTGTAGGAAGTAACATCACAAATAGATCTAGAGGGGTTGGTTTTCTTCTTTGCACACCCTGAACAGCACTGGAATGGAAGGTATATCCTGAGGTACTGTGTAGCAGAGAAAGGGATACTTCCTTGTGTTGGATGTGTAGATGTTTTAGGATCCAAGACCGATCTAGTGTAGGTGTACATAGCTCGGTGGTTGAGGTCACTATCTTAGTAGTTCACGTTTTCCAACTCCTTTGCAGCCTGATAAACCCATCTGTTAGTTGGCTTGGCTGGTCCTTAATGTGAATGTTATCTTGGTTGATTAGATTGATAAACCCACCAATATATTGGCTTGTTTATTTACAGCCTGATAAACCCAACTATGTTGACTTGGCTGAGTTTGGTTGTATTCTTGGCTATTTGTGAGCCTACTAGTGTTCCTTATTCCTTGTGGGAATCATGCCCAACTTAGGGTGGCAGTCCTGATTTTGAGATTGATGAGTGCACTAGCCCATGGTTGGGTGGAACATTGAAGCGTTGAAGCTGGTTGTGGAAAAAATTTCTTTCAAAGATAAGTATCTTTGTGTTAATCTCTACAATTGTAATTGCTTAATGAAATATGATGAACATGCCTAATGTGTTGAATTGATGAATTGCTTCCATTGTATAACTAAAATTGCATGCATCTGTGTATGTTTCTTTCAATGCATTTTTAAATTACATTATGGTGCCTAGATTCCATGGATTGGTGATGGCGTGGATGATTAAATCTATCCAAGACTTCTGTTAAAAGGTTAAACCTTCTTTCCGCAACTTGCGGGATGCAAAATGCGGAAACAACCTTCTGTAAACTCTGTCCCCCGCATATTTTCCTTCTGCAACGCTCCATTCCACATGCAGGATGCGAGATGTGGCTTCATAATTTCTATTTCTGCAACTGATCATTTTTGCAACGGTCTATTCCACATACGGGATGCAGGATGCAGAATGCAAGATGCAGGAATGAGGGACCACAATTTCCATATCTCCTCGTTTCTGCAGACTCAATATTTGCACACCGTTGATTCTTGTGGGTGGTTTCTTAATTGTTGAATTGTTCCCAGATGCAGAACAGATTGTGACCTTCGATTTTTGTCGTGATTTTCTTCGTCGTTCAATCTCCTCTAATATTTTTCTTCATAGATCATCAGATTTAGCACTAACAGATTCAATTTCTCTACTATTGGAAAGCAAGAGAATATACACAGAGTTGAATAGATTGAACTTCGAGCCAGATGCTCCTGCATCGGTTAGATAGCGATAATGGTCGTGTTCTCTCTCCAATGGATGGGAGGGGACATGATAGTTTGATACATGAAGGTAAGTGTTAAACATGTTTTTTTTATTTAATATATATACTTTTTAATTACATTTTATATAATAAGTTCTTAGCAACGGAAATGTAAATCTTAAAAATATGAATACATTTATGTATTCTAACATATATTTATTTAATATTCATAGATAAAATTATATATACATTTAATTTTCTTAAATGTATAAATGCATTCATTAAAAATATATATTTATTTTTATTTCAATTAATAATTTACCATTTTGTTATCTAATTAATATAAATATATATATTCAAGTTTGAAACTATTTAAAAACATTTTCAATAGATATAAATGCATTCATTTAAAAAAAACCTATATGTAAATCGAAAGCACAATCTAACAATCATAAATATACTAATACAAATGTATATTGATGGCATTATTTTATTTTATTTTTAATTCAATGTTCACACTAATTGAAATTATTTTCAATAGATATAAATGCATTCATTTAGAAAACCCATAATATGTAAATTTGAATGCACACTTTGAACAATCATGAAAACACTAATATAAACGTATATTCATTGCATTATTATATGATGGCTTTGGGGATAAAAACATATGGATTCGATATGTTAAACATATTTTTTTATTTAATATATACACATTTTACATAATAAGCACTTAGCAATGTTAATCTAACATATATTTATTTAATATACATACAAAAAATTATAGATACATTTAATTTTCCTAAATATATAAATACATTCATTTAAAATAGATATTAATTAGACATATTTATTTTATTTCAATTAATAATCTAACATTATGTAATCTAACACATATATATCAAAATTCAAGTTTGAAACTAATTGAAAACATAATGTATTTATTTTAAAAAACCAGCTATATGTAAATTCGAATGTGATTTGAATGCACACTTTAACAATCATGAATATACTAATACAAATGTATATTGATTGTATTATTTCTTTATTTTTTTAATTCAAGTTTAAATCTACTAGAAAATATTTTCATATAAATGTATTCAGTTTTAAAAAAACACAATATGTAAATTTGAATGCACACTTAACCATCATAAATATACTAATAGAAATGTATATTCATTGCATTGTTTCTTTATTTATTTAAGTTTGAAATATAATTCCATTCACATTAATTTATATAATATACACATAATATACACATGTCAATGTAAGTCACTTTATTATTATAATCACTTTTGTATTATAATAAAAATAATATATTTTATGTAATTTGAATTATAAATAAATATAAATTTCCGTATAATGTTTAATACTTTCTTATTACATAATTGTTTGGCTTGTATGAATATTTTATCTAAATTAATTATTATTATGTCCTGAATTTTGGACCTACCATTTATAGGCATGAGCCTATTGATCATGATGATTATATTGATGTTTTATTTTTGGGTCAAAGACCCCACTGCATATGAACATGGTGATTTGTTTTATATATTGCGCCTAATCCAATTGTTGATGATATATATGTATGTATATGTTTTGTGTTGGGCGTGGACCCTGAAGCACATGATTGATGAAATGTTTTGTGTTAGGCGTGGACCCTGAAGAACATGATTGATGAGATGATTTGTGTTGAGCGAGAGGCTCTGGGGCACATGAGTACTTAGATTTGTGTTGAGCATAAAGCTTTGGAACACATGAAAATATAATTGAAAATGTTGGGCATAAGCTCTGGAGCATTCCATGTTGATGTTGAGCATAATCTCTTGAGCATCGGATCTTTGGCCATTGTATCCCTAGGTGTATCATACAAGCACATCCTAGCATTTAGTGTTGAGCAAAAGCTCTAGAATTACACTATGTTTGTAACTCCCTACTATAGGCATTGAGTATGGGCTCTGGTAAGCGCTAGGGGTTACTGAAAAGAATTTAATAACTTTCGAGTGAAAACAACTCAAGAAAAATATTGATCATCATCATACTTATTTATAAGTGATTAAATGAAATTTTTTAATTCTGTATTCTCATCAAAGTACTGAAGAGATGCCACATTATACGAGGGAAATCCAACATGCAAGGATGTTTAGAGTTTCCTAGACTAGTAAACCTGAGCCATCTATCTACTTGACCTTCATAAGGAAGTGTCATTAAGTCTAGGGATCATGATACATGATGCCTGATGACAAATGTTAACATAGTATGTATAACGAATTAATTATGATTAATTATATAATTGAATAAAGAAAGGACAGAAGAGCCACCAATTATTATTTATTATTTAAGGACTAATAAATAGTGAAATAACTATGAAAGACTAACTAGGAACTAGTTAAAAGTTCCTAGGTTAAGAAATGAAAATTACCCTAGTAAATTAAAAAGGGTTAAATCAAGAAATCAAGGATTTCTTGATTTAACTGCCCCTTTGACTAAAAATTATGCATATAAAGACTCAAGACAAGCAAAGGCTTGGGGTTCTATTTTTTCTTTGGGAGAATTATTATTCTACGTGTTTTTTCTCTCAAGTGTTTTTTTGGAGAATTTTCTCCTGCAAGGAAAAGAGGACTAATTGAGAACTAAATACCAATTAGGAAACCCTACCTTAGGAGCTTAAGCTACTTATATGTTGGATTCCGGCTTGGGTGGATCCAGATTAGAAATAGGAACGGTTCCAGTTCATGGTTGGCAAGAACGTGGTAGTTCCCAAGTGAGTTGGTCATCAAAATCACAGGTCAGATCTTTCTTAAATTGATAATGTTGGTTATTTGAAAAGTGTGCAGGTTCAGCCATTAAAGGAGCTTCAGGAAGATAAATCACAGGTACAAATTCTTAGTATGTCAAAGTTTAGTTCTAGGGTAAAATTATCGATGCTTTATGTAAAATCTTCTATATATTTCACTAACCCTAGGTAATTGATGTTCTGCCTATATTTTTCTAGGGTCTTTATTTCTCTTAAGTATTCCTAGGATGGGAAATATTATCATAGGTTGTATATAGCTAGGTTCCTATCTTTAAAATTTGTGTTCTGTATTAATTTTCATATTGAGAAATTAATATTGTAGACTAGGTAAATTTAGACCTACTATTTAAATGTTCATCTATTACTTATATCTCTACTAACATATCGCCTTTGTCAGTAGAGACCTGTGTTTCAGATTATAGTAGATTTAACCATAGGAGTAAGTTTAAAGAAGTAAATATACTATATAGATACCCTAGGGTATTACTAACCACCAACACTCTTTTATAAAATAATTATATATACATATAAGTAACACTATTAGGTATAAATCTCTATAAAACTATCTATGCATTTATTTATAAAAATTAAATAACCCATCCAAGACCTTTCAAGGTTTGTAACCATATTACAAATTACATTAAAAATATTCCACATAAATAAAACAACATTAATAATAATCAGAGGGATATCATGACCTTGCATGTGGTCCTTGTCAAGACTCTGGTATAAAACCTACAGTCTTAACATCCATATTAAAACACTCTAGTTCACATACATTATATTTTTAAATAGTCCCATATAAGATCCATTTTAAATATCCATCAAAAACGTTTCATCAAGTAACTTTCATACAACTTTGTATTAATAAACAGAGGTCGTATTTAATAAACAGAGTTCATGGTATCGACCCTCATAGGTTACAACTTCATTTCATAAAAATAAATAAAATCGACAATAAGAACTCTAACATAAACCATCACCATAATCAAAACGCATAATGAAATCCATAAATAAAATTCCTATTACCATTTCTATTAATTCTTATAAAATATTTCTAATTTTGAAATCACCCTAGCCCAAAACGACGAAGTTCATATGTTTAATCACATAGGCCACGAATCACACCATTGCCATATAATTAAAATTCCTATGCTAGCAGAGAGGTCGTAAGACTCTAGCTACATCACGGCCTTGGACGCTAAAAATTTTAATACAAAGTCCAAGTTATTTAAAAACAAGGAGTTCCATCAAGGGTCTGCATACCCTGGCCTCCATGAAATGCACTAACATTTTAATACACAGTGCTCACATAAGTCATGGCCAAGGTCAAACAACGATTTAAAACATAGTCCAAATATCACATAAGAACTAGATGTTGTAAGCAATGAAATTACAAACTATCACAGCACTGTGGGAAGGCTCATGCCATTGACAGTGTGGCATTTACCCATGCGATCAAACTATTACATTTATCAAACTAATCAACACTAATTACACACAGAGCATCCGGTAAGGCGTATGCCTCTGTCCATTAAAAACCCCATTTAAAATACAAAGTTAAATAAAAACGCGAGAGTGAATTGCATACACCATAAACCTTTACAAATGATAAAATCCAATGCTTACATCTATTTACAAAGAGTTCCCAAATGTCTTTGCATAGTAGCCATTAAAGGGTGAGCGCAATTTTTTACACAGGCGTGCCAATGGGCTATGGCACCATTGCTTGCAATGGTGCATCCCATGGCTTTAAAATCCCAAAACCAAAAATGTAATGAGTTACATAACCAAAATGAACATTACATAGAGCTGAATGGACTAAGAAACAAGTCACATCATAATGCCTCAACATTAAAAAAAATAACCAAGTCTGTATTCAAAGCCTGAAGGCAAAATCGATTTCGCTACAACATCAAACCCCAACCAAAACAACCAAGTGAAACGTAGCTCTGTCATAGGACTGAAGGGTGACAAGCATTAACTCGATTAGTAGGATTACCATGGATATGAAATGCAATGCTTGGATCCAACAGTATCGCATCCAGGATTCCCTCCATCATTTTTGGCACCTACAAGCAAAAACGAAAAATGGGGATGAGGAGTATGCCATACTTTGCAACTAAACCAAACTAATGTGCAAGCTTATAAGTTTATGCAGGATTACCTTCACAAGCTAGAGGTCTCCTCCATGGCCATACCTCTACACAGAGCCAAACAACGAAACCCCAAATGTCAAATGGAATCAACATCCATCGTGAACCAAGCCTAAGGGAAAGGCTGGCACACTTTCCCACAAGCATTAAATGCACCAAGGTAGGGTCCATTAATGTTACCACATACCCACTCCCATAGTCACAACTTGTTACAAAGTATCAATTATCACCACCCTTCATACCATCGCTTAAACCCTGGAGAATATGGTTTATACCATATACTATGTCACCCCAAACGTTATCACATTACAAATCTTGCACTATGATAGAATTACCATATTACATAGTCATAGGTTGCGCTAGTTCAAAGTTTAATATCCTTGCTTAGGATTGTAGATAAGGTTTAGTCCATAGGTTTAGAGCTTAGGATTAATACCATAGTATTGAGGTGTTTATGCTTAAGCACCATGGCATACTAAGTATGCCATGTAAATCTCTCGTGTTATCAAATCGAAAGCTCAACGTTCAAACCACTAATAACCTGCGAATAAAAGAAAATAAGAAATGTTAAAATAGAATATATAATAAAAATATACATAGCAGGAAAAGATATTAATGACATCTAAAAATGACGAATTTAAGACCATAATGAAGAATAATTAATGTACAGGAAATTTAGTCATAATGGTTAAATTGACAATAACGACACTTACCAAGTTTTAACAAAACCAAGTCGATAGGCAACGCAATAAATAGCAGCAAGTTATCGATGACCAAGGTTGTCAATACACTATACATCTAATCCCATCATAAGTAATGAACTGTGTAAACAAAAGAGAAAGGTCCCTTAGTTCAATTGAACTAAGTAAGCCTACGTAACCAAGAAATAGCTTACCCCTCATATCATCATGGGAGAACTAGTCCCACCACTCCACCACTTTATTTCCATCAACAAAGTGAAGTTAGTTTATAATTAATAAACAAAGAACACACATGCAGAAGTAAATCAATGAACTATACAATTCACTAACTCATAGAAGGTAATAACTAAGATGTTCAAATAGTTTAAATAACAGAATTAAGACATAAGAAGGAAACGAACTAATAATCACTGAACGGATGAGAGATTAACAAGACATTAGGAGCAGTTTCTGAAGAGATCGAAAGTTAAGTAGCGCATGTAATTCCGCATGAGTAATAATGATCCCCTCTGGGTAGTTCTTTTACTAGCCTATAAAAAAAAACAATTTTTGGGGACATTACATATATTAACCTATAATATTTTAAAATTAATATCAAATTTTAATTTATTTATAAAATACTAAAATATACTTTCATTTAATGAATAAAATATAAAATATAATTTCATTTAATGAATAAAAATACAATAAAATATCTTACACTAAAATATAATTTCATTTTATTAATAAAAATACATAGTCATTCCTTTTAAATGCTCTTAATGGTTTCAATTATGAACCTAACCAATTTCACATTTCTTTGATATATACACTTCTTAAATAAACTTAAATTTTTTAATTTATTTTTTTCTCAAATTTAACTCAAAATGGGCCTCCTTAAAAAAATTAATAAAATAATATTTATTAATTTTGGGGGAAGAAAAGAAAAAAACTACTTTTTGGTTTGTATTTTCGACATATCTCCCCGTATTTTTACTCAAATTTTGATTGGGAGAGCTCGTTGGATGTGGAATTAAATTCTGCATCCAACAAGTACCCACTCGACATACTTTTGATGGACCCCGCTACCCCAAAAACAATAAATACCTGAAAAAACATGATGATGACATCATCATCATGTTATTTCAGGTATTTCTTGTTTTTGGGTTTTCATCATCATGTTATTTCAGGTATTTATTGTTTTTGGAGTAGCGGGGTCCATCAAAAGTATGCCCAGTGGGTACTCGTTGGATGCAGAATTAAATTCCGCATCCAACGAGCTCTCCCGATCGAAATTTGAGTAAAAACATGGGGATATACGTCGAAAATACAAACAAAAAAAGTAATTTTTTTATGAGACCTATTCCTAAATTTATATTAAAAATGTGTTTAAGACCTATACAGTATTTCAAATTTAAAGAAATTTCATTGGCTAACACATGATGACATGGAATTTTAGTTAAAGTTAAAAGGCCCATTTTGAGTTGAAATTTCCTCTAATGTGTAAAATAATCTTTATTAATAAAAATACAATAAAAAATTTTGCAATAAAATATAATTTCATTTAATTAATAATATATTAGATATTGTTAGAGCAATAATCCACCTTGGTACCATGATCATATACCTTAGGCACATTTAATTTTCTTCCATGCAATGTTCTATGGTCTAGACATATGGATATTGATCATTTACTAATAGTTGAGGCACTGATGGTTTATCATTCATGTAATTTAAAATGTTATGAAAAATAAGCTAAATAAATCTATAGTATAATCTCAAGTTTTTAACACCCTAAAATTTATTAATATTCCAAATATTTGATGTTGAGCACCTAGGACACAGGTTGGAGAGAACACAACCATAAGAGCGCATAAAATACAACAAAAGTAAAGAATAGATTTCCCCAAAAATTGTTCAAGTCCATACATTAAAGATGGACAATATCAAATTGTTTGTACTTTCTCAAGGACTTTGTCGACTTTGCAAACAAATAGAATTGCTGAAAGAATATGAAGGGTTTGAAGCATACATAAGTGACAAGTATTCGAGATAGATGATGGGTTGGGGATTAACAAGGGAGATGATTGCTTGGGGTTAGTAGCTTATGGGTTCAATACATGGAGGTAAGTTTTAAACATCTTTTTTTCTTTGATATATACACTTTTTAATAAGTTAATTAGTAAAGGTTGAGTTTAAATTCATTTGTGTAATCTAACATATGATAAGTGTTCACGGTAGATAATGGGTTGGGGCTTAGCAAGGGAGATGATGGCTTTGGGGATAATATCATATAGGTTCGATACATAGAGGTAAGTGTTAAACATCTTTTTTTATTTGATATATACACTTTTTAATTACATTTTATATAATAAGCACTTAGCAATGCAAATGCAAATCCTAAAGGTATGAATTCATTTATGTAATTTAACATACATTTATTTAATATATATACATAAAATTATAGATATGTTTAACTTTCCTAAATATATAAATGTATTCATCTAAAATAAATATTTATTAGGCATATTTATTTTATTTCAATCAATATTCTACCCCCATATATATTAAAAATCCAAGTTTCAAATTATTTGAAAACATTTTCCATAGATAGAAATGCATTCATTTTAAAAACCTCACTATATATATATACATACAATTATAGATATGTTTAACTTTCCTAAATATATAAATGTATTCATTTAAAATAAATATTTATTAGGCATATTTAATTTATTTCAATCAATATTCTACCCCATATATATATATTAAAAATTCAAGTTTGAAATTATTTGAAAACATTTTCCATAGATAGAAATGCATTCATTTTAAAAACCTCACTATATATAAATTTGAAGGCACATTTTAACAATCATAAATATACTAATACACATTACCCACTCCCATAGTCATGACTTGTTACAAAGTATCAATTATCACCACCCTTCATACCATCGCTTAAACCCTAGAGAATATGGTTTATACCATATACTATGTCACCCCAAGCATTATCACATTACAAATCTTGCACTATGATAGAATTACCAGATTACATAGTCATAGGTTGCGCTAGTTCAAAGTTTAATACCCTTCCTTAGGATTGTAGATAAGGTTTAGTCCATAGGTTTAGAGCTCAGGGTTAATACCATAGTATTAAGGTGTTTAGGCTTAAGCACCATGGCATACTAATTATGCCATGTAAATCTCTCATATTATCAAATCCAAATCTCGGCATTTAAACCACTGATAACCTGCTAATAAAAGAACATAAGAAATGTTAAAATAGAATATATAGTAAAAATATACATAGCACGAAAATATATTAATGACATCTAAAAATGACGAATTTAAGACCATAATGAAGAATAATCAATGTACACGAAATTTAGCCGTAACGGCTAAATTGACGATAATGACACTTACCAAGTTTGAAAAAAAACAAATCGATAGGCAACGTAATAACTAGCAGCAAGTTATCGACGACCAAGGATGTCAATACACTATACATATAATCCCATCACAAGTAATGAACTGTGTACAAAAAGAGAAAGGTGCCTTAGTTCAATTGAACTAAGTAAGCCTACGTAACCAAGAAATACCTTACCTCTCAAATCATCATGGGAGAACTAGTCCCGCCACCCCACCACTTTATTTCCATCAACAAAGTTAAGTCAATTTATACTTAATAAACAAAGAACACATGTGCAAAAGTAAATCAATGAACTATACAATTCACTAACTCACCGATGGTAATAACTAAGATGCTTTAATAGTTTAAATAACAGAATTAAGACATAAGAAGTAAACGAACTAATAATCACTAAATGGATGATAGATTAATAAGACAGTAGGAGCAGTTTCGAAAGAGATCGAAAGTTAAGGGGCGCATGCAATTCCTCCTGAGTAATAATGATCCCCTCTGGGTAGTTCTTTTAATAGCCTATAAAAAAATTATTAAGAATTTTTGGGGACATTACAAGTGGTATCAGAGCCCAGTTTCAATACTGAGAGACTTATGGGTGCACCAGGAATTCACGCAGAGAAAATAAAGTATGATAAGTAAATTTTGTTATTAACATAAATTTTTGCTGCTATTAAAAATTTTTATGTTACACAAAAAGTTTTACAGCATTGTTTAGTTTATGAACACTGAGGAAGAAAATAGCTGGCAGGAAGAAATGACTGCCCCCACTCCGGAAATGAACTTGGTGGTCGTGCTAAACTCTAATGTGCTGAAAACTTTGCACAGTCTTCAAGCTGAACTGAAGAGTTTTAGAGAAGATAGTCTAAATGAAACAAAGGAACAACAAGCTATAAATGAAGCATTATTGCGTAACATGATGGGAGGGAGCTCGCAAGGTAAACCTACTCATTCCACCAATAGATCCAAAAGAGAACGGTACCATGAGTGGGACAGTAGCCTAAGAGAAGCAGAAAAACAAGGTACACCTGAAGAAACTAAAGGAGATCATCATAGTCCTACTAGTGATAACTCACTCTCTCCATGGAGAAAGACGCAAAGAAGTGATGACAGTCTTTAGGGGGGATTTCAAAAATAAGAGCCCCGACCTATGAAGGTGAATTAAATACGGGAGAAAAGGCTGAAGAATGGTTGCTGGGAATGAGCAAGTATTTCCAGGATCATAACTATTCAAGTGTGATGTAGGCTAGGCTTTCCATCTACAACCTGAATGGTAAGGAAGCAAGATGGTGGTGAGATTTAAAGCACACCAAGAAAGATGAGCTAGGAGAAATAAACTGGGAAAACTTTCGAAATATTTTCCAAGAAAAATACATGTCGAAAAGGTTCCTTGACCACAAGGTAAAATATTTCCATGAACTGTGCATGGGGTCCATGACTATGGACGCATTTATAAACAGAGTTCTAGATCTGTTGCATTATGTACCGTATATTAAAGAAGAGAAGGTAAAGATCCAGTAGTTCCTAGGATTTCTTCCTCCCATATTTCGAGACAGGATTGAATTCGACATGCCAAAGACACTGGATACTACACTACACAAGGCCAGACTCTGCTATGAGCATGGGTAGTTACAGCAAGAAAACCAAAACGAAAACAAAGAAAAGTCTAGAAACTTTTCTGATAACCACAAGCTTGGGTCAAACCCATAGCCTTATAGAAAGAAAAATAACATCTTTCAAGCGAATAGGAACTTTAATAAACCAGGTATGAAACCTTATTTACTAGCTCCTAATGGTAATAAGCAAGTGGCAAGTGGAGCCAATGCTACCCCTTTAGCGATCAAGTACTAGAAATGCAACGGGTCGCATTATGCCCGAGATTGTAAGAACAAGAACAATGGAGTCTTGCATAACCTGCAAGAAGAACCTACCATTGAGGATGTAGTGGGAACCCCGTGAATCTATGCAGCATTAGATGGCTGACATGTGGACCATTAAGCTACCATGGTCAAGATCGAAGGTAAGATCTTGAACACCTCTGTTTCAATATTTATTGATCTCGATGCTTTCCAAAGCTATGTTGCACCTAAGATTGTTGATTTATGTAAGTTAGGAAAAGTAAATCATGATAAACCTTGGTTGGTACAGTTAGCCACCAGTACGAAATAGAAGGTTTCAGAAATTGTTAAAGAATGTGAAGTAAACTAGAATGTTTTCCCTACTAAGGTAAACCTGAACATCATACCTTTAGGATCGTACGATATTCTTATCGGCACAGAATGGGTGGAAAAACACCATGTCATGCTTGATTGTCTACCCAAGTATATCTTGTGTATTGATGGCCAAGGGAACCAAGTAAAGGTTCAAGGCATCCCCAAGAAAGTTTCTGTAAGACAAATATCTTCCTTACAAGCGAAAAAGTGTGTTAGGAAGGGCTGCAAGTTATTTGCAGTGAACATTTGAGATGTAGAGTAAGATAGAAAACAATGCATAGAAGAATTCCCCATTCTTGAAAAATTCAAGGACGTTTTTCTCGAGGAAATACCCTAATTACCTATGAAATGAGACCTAGACTTTTCCATCGAACTAAGCCCAGGATCAATTCTGGCCTCCAAATCCCCTTACTGCATGAGTGCACCAGAATTGGTGGAACTCAAACTATAGTTGTAGGAGTTAATGGAGAAAGGGTATATCCGACCCAGTGTGTCCCCTTGGGGAGCACCAATTTTTTTCATAAAGAAGAAGGACAGTTTGATGTAGATGTGCATTGATTATCGTCAGTTGAACAAAATGACTATAAAGAACCACTACCCACTCCCCAACATTGATGATTTGTTCGACCAGGTGGGAGGATCCAAAATCTTCTCAAAGATTAACCTGCAATCTGGGTATCATCATGTACGGATCTGAGATGAAGATATTCCCAAGACCACTTTTCATACAAGGTACAAGCACTACGAGTTTGTAGTGATGTTGTTCGAGTTGACCAATGCACCCATAAACTTTATGTGTATGATGAACAGCATATTTAGTAAATATCTGGATAAGTTTGTACTATTCTTTATTGACGACATTCTGGTTTATTCCAAGAATAAGGAGGAACATGAAGAACACCTTTGCGTAGTACTTCAAGTGTTGAGAGAACACTAGCTCTAAGCTAAGTTTAGTAAATGCGATTTTTACCAACCACAAATATAGTACCTAGGTCACATCATATCCAAGGAAGGAATAGTTGTGGACCCAAAAAATCTTCGAGCTATAAAGGATTGGCCTACCCCAATTAGTTTCACTGACATTAGGTCCTTTTTGGGTTTAGATGGGTATTATCGAAAGTTCAATGAGAAATTCTCTAGAATCGCTTGCCCTATGACGGTTTTGCACCAGTATTGCGGATTGCGGATCTCGATGGGGATTTCATTGTATGCACGGATTCAAGAAAGGAAGGACTTGGAGGAGTCCTCTTGAAAAATGATCATGCGATCTATTATGAATCATGAAAATTACAGGAGCATGAGTAGAATTATTCCACGCACGATCTTGAGCTAGCAGGCCATTATCCACGCTCTGAAGATGTGGAGGCACTACCTCATGGGGAGAAAGTTCCTTCTAAAGACTACCAATATGAGTCTAAATTATTTATTCGATCAACCCGATCTGAATGCGAGGCAAGCCAGATGGTTTGCTTTCCTGAGTGAGTATCACTTTGAACTAAATCATATTAAGGGCAAAGAGAAAAAAGTTGCTGATGCTTTGAGTCAACGAAATCATATTATATATGAGGTGAGCCTAAGTCACACTAATGCAGATTTGTATGAGAAGATTAGAACGGCCAACAAGGTTGACCTATTCTATGTTGAAATCCTCAAGAAGGTCCAAGAGGACCAGTTGTTTCAACAACAGAAGGAATACAAGGTGGATAAATCCAGACTACTATGGTGAAAGAATAGATTGTATGTTCCATATGGAGGGCACATTAGGTCCAGCATCCTCACATAATTTCATAGGGAACCCTACTCGGGGCACTCAGGATATCAAAAGATGATATCTGCCATCAAGAGACACTTTTCCTAGCTTAAGTTAAAAGCCGACATTGCAATGTTTATTACAAAATGTAAGGAATTCTAGCTAGTTAAAGATGAGCACCAGCATCCTTCACGATTGCTATAGCCATTTCCCATTTCGGAATGGAAATGGGAGGTTATTAGTATGAATTTTATTACTGGCTTACTGAAAATCAAGAAGCAAAATGATTCCATCTTCGTAGTCATTGACAAGTTGTCAAAAGCAGCACACTTCATTCCCGTGAAATTGACCTACAAGGCCGTGAACATTGTCGATATCTTCCTAAAACAGATATTCAGATTGCATGGGATACCCAAAGCAATTATCTTGGATCGAGATGTTAAGTTTACAGGAAAATTTTGGAGATATTTATTCTCTATATTGGAGATGCAGTTGAAATTTAGCACTACTTATCACTCTCATATGGATGGAAATACTGAAAGAGTAAACCAACTTGTTGAATACATGCTTCAAATGTATGTCATGAACAATCCCACCAAGTGGGAGGAGTATCTTCACCTTGAAGAGTTTGCATATAACAACGGGTATCAGGCTTCCACAAGGATGAGTCCTTTTGAGGTTCTCTATGGAAGGAAGTGTAGGACCCCAATTACTTGGGACAGTCCAGTGGATCAGCTCATGTTAGGGCTTGACTTGTTATTGGACTTGGAACAGTTAGTTACTAAGGTCAAGGGAAACCTTAAAGAGGGACAAGACCGTCAGAAAAGTTATGCAGATAAGAAAAGAAAAGATAAAGACTATCAAGTAGGTGAGCATGCCTACTTGAAAGTGAAAGCAAAATGGATCTTGTTCAGCTTGGGTAGGTGTGGTAAGTTGGCACCTAGGTTTTGTGGACTGTCACATGCCCCAATTTTGCAAAAATAAATTTTATATTATTTGATATTATTTGAGGACAATACGTTAAATTTTATGCTAAGTTTTAATTGATGACTCAATAGAGTCAAGGATATTTAATGTAATTATAAATATTTTAAATATAAATAAATAAAGGTGGATACAACAGCTTAGGAGAGCTGTTAAAAGAGTGTTTACTAGTCAAATTGGTGGAGGAGACTGGGTCGAGAGCAAACAGACATGTGGCAGCATCCTCAAATCACTTCCAACTATTGCAGGTGGAAAACTCCCTACATTTGGGGTCATGATTCCCCAAGAAAGTGGAATCAGAGCCGGTGGCACAATTAATGACAACTGACCTAAAATACCCAGGAAATATTTATAAAAATACCCATTGAAGAGAGCTGAGGCGGATCATTCTAGAGAGGTGCTCACTCAGGTGAATATACTTCAGAGAAATTCAACAAAAGGGATTTGTGGAAAGATTTTGAGGGGTTAAATACTAAGTGATCTAGTGCAACATTTCAGCTGAGGGATCTTATTGCTGAGTGGAGAGTGTTACTGAGTCATTGGACTAGTCTATTGTTTGCATGATCCACCAGTTCTCAACCAAGAAGACCAGGAACAAGCTCGAGGGTCCCGAGGAAGCGTTGTTTGAGTGCTCTCTAGGATTTTGGTAGGGAGGAACGACCTCCTAACGCTGTTGTTGTCCATCCTAATCAGGTTCTACATTATTTGTTTTATTGTGTTACATAGTTAAATGTAAATCTAACTATTAAAGGAATGCTAAATATTTAGTGGTAAAATGTTAGAGTTAGTAATATTTTTTATTATTGAAGGAATGAATCTAAAATAGATAGAAAATAATTCTACTATTTGTTTTTCCACATCTGGAAGGACCAGACCATACTCCAGCACAGACAAAGTATTTAAAGTAGATGAAGAAAATGATAAGAGACTAAACTGAATAGATATGGTTCTGCATTTTATAATAGCAAAGTAAATTATTTCAGAATGTAGATTATTATTAAAACAACAATAATCTAGTTATCTATGTTATTGTTTTTACAAGTTTATTTATGTAAATTTATTGGAAAAGAAATAGCAGTGATATAGTACAAGTAGAAGGATTATTATGTTACGAAAATACCCTAGTAGATAAAATGTTGTGTTTTTCCTCCAATAGATTATTCTTTATTTCAAGTCAAAATATGCATGAGGTTAAACTGTGTTATGTTATAACTATATTCCTTATGTTTATTTAATAACTATTTGAAAATGCAGTAGAAGAAAATATAGTCAAGCTACTTTAGTACCTTCAATTCAATAAAGAAATAAAATACAAGTATTAGTTTTATTTACTAATAATATTAACTAATCTAAGTCTACCAAATACTATAAAGCAAGTAGTGTGCTACTAAAGTATTTAAAATTCAAAGAACAAACTAAACGAAGTTATAGAATCTATGTTTTTACTTTTCAAAGAACATTGAGTAAATTTAACCTCTCAGCTTAAGTAAATAAAACCACAGAAATATGATAATAACTAATATATAAATAAATATCCATCTAAGTACAGAACTGTTTTACATTTGTTAATTAAATTATGCCTGTGATGGTATTCTATAGGATTGAAGCCCTGAACTAAAATTATTATTATAAATGAAAATATATAAGCTACACTCCAATTACCTGGATTATTTATAAATAAACAATTAAATTACGAGAGATTGTTTACAGTGCTTTTAAGGACAGATAAAAGAACAAATTCACAAACATTACTTAAAGTTTTCACAACCCACCTGTAACATTATTTAAAACAAATTTAAAAATAACAGAACCTATTAAAAACAAATTGAAAGATTTATTTAAACAAGGGTTTCATTCGGGAAAACCCTAGCTCATATTTCCTGAGAAACAATTAAAATAATTACCATATGACAAAGTTACAGTTGCAATAGTAAATAAAATAACCACATTATATACACACATTATAATAAACAGTAAATTCTTATTTCATAGTCAAATAGGGTAAAAACCCTAAGTTACACAGAGACACAAAATGATATTAATGTAAACCGAGTCTAAGCTCAAAAGAAGCCTTTTAAAGAAAAACCAATGTATTGCTTGACAGGACGAAAGGCTTAAAACTTAAACAATGTACAAAACCCAGCTCAGGGCCAGTGTACCCATATCGTGGAATGGGTTTTAATAATCAAAACTAACATTGTTTTATCAAACCCTACATCAATGTAAAAATCTTTTTATGTAAAGAAAAGAGCATTTACAAGTCACGGCATTGAGCCAGAGTCACCCTGCTATAAGCGAGGGTTAAAGAGAGAAGAAAAATTATAAATTGAAGACCAAAAAACCAAGACTGGGAAACCGAGGCTGGACTTCTTCCAACTGAAAACATTTTTCCCCTAAGTCTGTACAAGCAGGGAGAGCCACTTTGTAACCGGGGCTTACCTGTAGACTGAACACCAGTCCAATTGTGAAGTGGATTCTTCCAATGATAAGGCGAACCATCACCTGCAAAGCGAAAACCAAATCTTAATTAAAAACCTGAATATAGAAATGTAATTGTAACTTTTGATAGCTTACAACTTCTAAAAAAAAAACAAATCATTACCTGGATTGTTGTTAACCGAGGTCATGAAGAAGGAAGACCGACACCTCGATCAGTGTAACCCTCGTATTTACTTGACAAGGAAGTAGTTGGGTTCAACTTATTAACTACCTTGAAAACTAGAGCAACAGTAAGCAATGACAGTGGCCACACCATGATTTAAACACCAAAACTACTGACTGTGTAATAAATACCCTCACGCACAAAGAGGTTTGTTTGCAGGAATCAACTCAAGCACGAGTTGTGAACTTCACAACTCTCACCATAAGTGACAGCACTCTGATATGCACAACTAGTGGAGCTGAAGGTGAGCACCTGCGAGCCCTCATGGCAGCAGTGAACCCAACATTACAAATACCAAAACCTTCATTGAAGAATGAGAAATAGGGTTGCAAGGTAAGCTTATATGTCATGTAATGAATGGTGGTAAGGGTTCCATGTGCCCACAAATTTATCCACTTCACGGTGGGTTCATTTGTATAGTTTCCACTGCAAACAACCGGATTGAATAATTTGTTAATCATTCACATTATTGCACATAATGATAATGTATCATTTACATAAAGTCAATATCGTATTATTTCCCATGAAGTCAATCTTGATAATAAATGAGGAGTATACCATCGTATAACCTATTGTTTAAACCTTGAATTTATCTTTGGTAAATAACCAATTTGTTTATTGGAAGCATTGCTCTTGTTTCTTAAAATAACATATGACCTTTCTTAATCAAACTTATAAGAAAATATCAAGAGATTAATAGAAGTTTGAGCAAGTTTGTTAATGTCTTTATTGACATTTTTCTTATAATCATGAATTATGAATGTATAAGCTTTGAGAACTAGATCTAAATCAATAAGGTGTATATTGATATAATTAACATTTTTACACTAGAATAGCTCCTACTCTTTTAGGTGACCTATAGTACTGGACGTAGGATAGATATCGTATAAGTATATGATCTTGGGTCTCCATAATTTTACCAAGCTCTAAGCTGAATCGAACCAAGGTTGGGTTAGAATTGGGAGTTTAGGATGTTAAACTATCTAGGATTTAATTGCCTCACCTTTATTTATAAGTAAATAGTAGGGTAATGTAAATTCGTTTCATTATGTTGATCATGAAAGAAACAAGAAATTCAAGTCACAACTTGACGATATTTATGTAGAGGATCCTTAATGAACATAAGAAATGTTAAGCTGATAAATTTGCTACTGAAGTCTAATTAAAAATAGAGCTGAAAGATACATAGTAAGCATATGTTCTGAAAGGCTGTAAGTATATTTCTATAATGATAAGCAGCATTTTAATTATTAAAATAATAATAGCAATAGACTATTATGTTAGAGAAAGACTTACGATATGAAATCATGAGCTCTAATAAGAACTGGAAAGAACTGGAACTGGAGTAAAGTTAAAATGAGGTTTTATCTATCATAGTGATCTATCTGTTAAAAGACAAACAGTAGGGCAATGTTAATAACCCTTAAGACAAGAAGATTAAGTATTATCATATTTGTAATCAAGTAAAAGAAACATTACTTTACCTTGTAGGACCTTGAGTCTTCTAAGCAAAACTTTTACTCTAGCAGTACTTTTATGTTAAAAGAAGTATATTTGGTTTAACGCCTTAATAAACTTTTGCTGGTTCAAAAATTTACCTGTTCAGCTTGTAAATATCCAGAAATCTAGATACGTTAGCAATCGCTAAGTAAGCCCCATCTATAAAGTAACTCCTCACCTACTTGACATTCAAACCATCAGTACAGCTAAATATTTGAATGCAAATTATTCACATCACATATCAAAATTAAAACAACAATAATATTGTGTTAAAGTTAATGGTTACTTTTAATTATCTGTTTCATTTCTTCTATTAGTTGCTAGCAGTTATCTAACCGCAACTGTAAACATTTTATGTTATCTCAAAATTTTAAATTTTTGTGAAAATTTGGGGTTGTGACATGTGGTATCAGAGCACAAGGTTCAAACACTAGGCCTTGATGAATCCCAACTAGATTTTATGAAACAATGATTTGAATTATTATGCTGATGTATTTTATTTTAAATGTTATTTAACAGAGAAATTGTTTCTGAAGTTTAACAAACAAATATGGAAAGGTTGGAAGAATATGTTGAGGAGGAATATCCATTTAGTGAACCAGAGAACTTACCAAGAGATCCTATACCAGAAAATTTAACCACCAATTCCTCAGAACTATTACAAACAATAAAAGACCCAAAATCTGAAATGGAATCTATAATACGAGAGTATGAAAGGATTCTGAGGGCTCAGGAGGAGCTTAATCAAATTCTAACAAAAAGGTTTCAAACTGAGGGTAAGGGTAGAAGAACTGAATCAGAAGATACAAGTCATCAACATAAATTTAAAAAGATGAAACATACTAAACGTGAAAGCAGTTCATCTTCAGAGGTGTTTGGTGAACAACGTAATTTCAATCTACTAGTGATAGTAGTGATGACAATCATTATACTAAAAGGATGAAATACAAATCTTATGAGGAAATTTCTGGGGAATTCAAAAATATAAAACCACCAACATTTAATGGAGAGACTGAGAAAGGGGAAGAAGTGGAATCCTGGTTATCTAGGATGAAGAAGTACTTCCATATATATAACTATTCTAACCAATTAAAGGCTAGAATGGTTATCTACAATCCCTCGGGAAAGGCTAACATTTGGTGGCAAGACTTGAAGAGAGTTAAGGGAATAAAAGAGAAGAATGTAAATTGGAGTACCTTCAAGACTTACTTTAAAAAGAAATTTCAGTTTGAGCAATACTATGAAGAGAGAGCAAAAGAATTTTATGAGCTTAAATTAGGATCAATGACAATGAAAGATCTAAACAACAGTTTTTGATTCTGCTTAGGTATGTGCCATACCTTGTAGATGAGAAACCAAAGGTACAACGGTTCCTCAGTTGTCTACCTTATCATATTAAGGACATGATTGAATATGACAATCTAAAGACTTTGGAAGAAGCTATGAGGAAAGCCAACTTCTGTTATGAACAAAATCGGAAGAAGGAAAGCATGGCCAACTGGAAGGCCAAGAAGAATAATAACCACTATGATCAAAAGAAGAAATAATTTGTGCCCAACAGAAATTCTAAGAACAATAAGGACAGAAATTTTCCTAACAAAAATTTCCCAGGAAATAAGAATAATTCACCAAGCAATCAGAATAATTCTAAGGGTAAAGAATTTGCTAATAACCATGGTAATTACAGCAAGAAATTTGAACGCAAAGAACCTATAAAGTGCTAGGAGTGTAATGGCCTACACTATGCTTCAGTATTTCCTAATCGGAAAAAGACTGTCAGTAATATTCATACCATACAAGAGGAGATGACTGTTGGAGAATTAGCGAGGACTATGCCCAGAATCAATGCAGCCTTGGAGAATCAATAAGTAGAATATCAAACTTCCGTGGTGGAAGTAGAAGGTATGATAAATCAAACCCCCATAACTATTTTGATTGATCCAGGAGCTAGTCTCAGTTATATTTCACCTAAAATGGTAGAAAAATGTAAGTCACCTATTGAAAAATTTGAAAATTCTTGTTTGGTTCAGTTAGCCACTGGTGCTAAAAGAAAGGTAACTTGTTTTATAAAAGAATGTGCAGTAGTTATGGATCATTTTGAAATTGTTGTAAATATTAATGTATTACCTCTTGGTTCTTATGATTTAATCATCGGTATGGATTGGTTAGAACAACATAGGGTAATTCTAAACTATTATGATAAAACCTTACATGTATAAACAGTGACGAAAAACTAGTAAGTGTAAAAGGAATTCCTAGAAAAAACACCATAAGGCAGATTTCTGCTCTACAGCTTAAGAGAGCTCTTACGAAGTGTTGTAAAGCTTATGCAGTAACAATAACTGATGAGGAGAATCTAATTAACACAGATAAATTGAAATTGGAAGACATACCAGTCTTAAGAGAATATGTTGATGTACTTCTAGAAGAAATTCCAGGACTACCTCTTAAAAGGAAACTGGATTTTATCATTGAGATGGTACCTGGTGCAGTACGTAGCTCAAAGGCCCCTTATCGAATGAACATTCTTGACCTTAATGAATTAAAGTCTCAATTAAAAGAACTAATTGATAAAAAGTATACTCGACCTAGTGTGTCTCCCTGGGGGGCACATGTCATCTTCGTTAAGAAAAAGGATGGAACCATGCGACTTTGCATAGATTACCGTCAGTTAAATAAGATGACCATTAAAAATCGATACTCGTTACCCTGCATAGATAATCTGTTTTATCAACTACGTGGAGCCACAGTGTTTTCGAAAATATATTTAAGGTCTAGATATCATCAAGTTAGGATTAAAGATGAAGAAATATCTAAAACAACTTTTAGAACTAGATATGGCCATTACAAGTTTCTCGTCATGCCATTCGGGCTTACTAATGCCCTAGTTTTTCTTATGTGTTTAATGAACAACATTATGCATAAGTATCTAAATAAGTTTTTGGTCATGTTTATCGACGACATTTTAATTTATTCAAAAATTGAAGAAGAACATAAAGAACATTTAAAAATAGTTTTTCAAGAGTTACGAGATCATCAACTCTTTGAAAATTTTAGTAAATGTGATTTCTTCAAGGATAAGATTTAGTACTTAGGTCATGTGGTGACTAAGGAATGGATTTTAGTAGATCCCAAAAAGATAAAGGCGATCGAAGATTAGCCGGTTCCTAAGGATGTAATGGATGTTCGATCTTTCATGGGAATTATCAGTTATTACCGGAGGTTCATTGAAGGTTTTTCGAGGATCGTGAATCCGATAACTTCTTTGTAGAAGAAAGGAAATAAGTTTGATTGGAAACAGAAACGCGAGCAAAGCTTTAAAAAGTTAAAAACTTTATTAACCAGCACACCTGTTTTAAGAATAGCTGATCCAAATAAAGAATTTGTAGTGTGCACTAATGCCTACAATGATGGCTTAGGTGGTGTTCTGACTCAATAAGGTTATGTTATTGCCTATGAGTCTAGAAAATTAAAAATTCATGAAAATAATTATGCAACTTATGATCTGGAATTAGAAGTTGTTAAACGTGCTCTAAATATGTGGCGACATCACCTAATTGGAAGAAAATTTATTTTAATGACTGATAACAAAAGATTAAAGTATCTATTAGATCAGCCTAATCTAAATGCTAGACAAGTTAGGTGGCCAACATTTCTAAGTGAGTATGATTTCGAAATTCAGCACATTAAAGGTAAAGAAAATAAAGTTGTTGATACATTAAGTAGGAATGCAAGGCTGAATTTTGCAACAGTTATCAGCACTTATATGACAGATTTGGATGAACACCTTAAAGCAAGGATAGAACAAGATGAAAATTACCAAAATTTATTGGCTAAAATGAAAGAAAATCCAATAGAAAGCTTAAGGGTACAGTTTGAATGCAAAAGAATTTTTATTGTATAAAGACATAATGTATGTACCTAACATACCTAAAGTTAAGCTATTAATTTTGGATGAAATTCATAAAACTCCATAATCAAGTCATCTAGGCTATCAAAATACTATAACTATGTTAAGAAAATAATATTTTTGGCCAAATATGAAGACTGAAGTAGAAAAATATATTGCTAGGTGCTTTGAATGTTAGCAGGTGAAAACTGAACATCAACACCTAGCAGGATTACTTTATCCATTACCCATTCCTAGCTGGAAATGAGAGATAATTAGTATCGATTTTGTTACTGGACTATCTAGAAATCAGAATTTAAATGATTCCATCATGGTAGTAGTCGATAAGTTAAGTAAAGCAGCTCACTTTATACTTGTTAAAACTACATATAAAGCTTCAAATATAACTGATATATTTATAAAATAGATTTTCTGACTGCACGAAATACCGAAAGTCATAATCTGAGATAGAGATCCTAAATTTACAGGTAACGTTTTGAAATATCTGTTTAAAGGATTAAACACTACATTAAATTTTAGTACTTCATTTGATCCTCAAACAGATGGACAAACTGAAAGAGTAAACCAAGTACTAGAGTATTTATTAAGAATGTATGTGAAAGACCAGCTAGGTAAATGGGAGGATTATTTGCATCTGGTAGAATTTGCTCATAATAATAATTATAAGGCATCAGCCAGATTTAGTCCTTTCGAAATTTTGTATGGAATGAAATGTAATAGTCCTATATCTTGGAGTAATCCGATGGATAGATTGGTATTAGGTCCTGAACTGTTAAAAGAAATGGAAGAAATTGTAAAGCAGGTACAAGGTAATCTGAAAGTTGCATAGGATCGACAGAAAAGTAAGGGAGACCTTAAAAGAACTCCAAAAGAGTTTTAGGTAGGTGAACATGTGTTCATCAAGGTGAGGCCCAAAAAGAGCTCTCGAAGATTGGGGAGTTGTGCCAAACTAGCACCTCGTTACTGTGGTCCATTTGAAATACTGTCCAGAATTGGACAAGTAGCTTATCAATTAGCATTACCATCAAGTTTAAGAGTACATAATGTTTTTCACATTTCTATATTAAAGAAATATGTTCATGATGCTACTCATGTTGTTAACTGGAATGATGTATAGGTGGAACCAGAAGGATATTTTCTGGTGGAAGCAAACTGTATCCTCGGGCGGAGGGAGATCACACTTCGAAACTGTACCATTGGACAGGTGAAGGTGCAATGGAGGCACCTTAGTCTAGAGGAAGCCACATGTGAATTGGAAAGTAATATGCGAGATGCATATCCAATTCTGTTCTAGGATAATTTTGAGCATGAAGAATAAATAACATCGAGGACGATGTTATGCTCTGAGGGAGTGTGTATGTCACATGCCCCAATTTTGTGAAAAACAATTTTATATTATTTGATATTATTTAGGACAATATGTTAAATTGTATGCTAACTTGTAATTGATGACTCAACAGAGTCAACGATAGTTAATGTAATTCTGAATATTTTAATTATAAATAAATAAAGGTGGAGACAACAGCTTAGGATATTTATTAAAAGAGTGTTTACTGGTCAAATTGGTGGAGGAGACTGGGTGGAAAGCAAACAGACATGTGGCAGCATCCTCAAACCACTTCCAACTATTGTAGGTGGAAACCTCTGTACATTTGGGGTCATGATTTCCCAAGAAAGTGGAATCAGAGAAGGTGGATCAATTAATGACAACTGACCCAAAAGACCTAAGCAATATTTATAAAAACACCCATTGAAGAGAGCTGAGGCTACGTATTCTAGAGAAGTGATCATTTAGGTGAATGTACTTCAGAGAAATTCAATGGAAGGGACTTATGGAAAGAGTCTGAGGGGTTAACTGCTAAGTGATCTAGTGCATCTTTTCAGCTGAGAGATCTTACTTCTAAGTGTAGAGTGTTACTGAGTCATTGAACTAGTCTATTGTTTGCATGCTCCATCAGTTAATAGCCAAGAAGACCAAGAATAGGCTCGAGGGTCTTGAGAAAGTGTTGTTTGAGCTCTCTATAGGAGTTTGGTAGGGAGGAATGACCTCCAAACTCTATTGTTGTCCATCCTAATCAAGTTCTGCATTATTTGTTTTATTGTGTTAGATAGTTAAATGTAAATCTGACTGTTAAAGGAATGTTAAATATTTAGTGGTAAAATGTTAGAGTTAGTAATATTTTTTATTATTGAAGGAATGAATCTGAAAGAGATGGAAAATAATTCTAATCTTTTTTTTTCCATGTCTAGAAGGACCAGACCGTACTCTAGCACAGACAGAGTATTTAAAGTAAATGAAGAAAATGATAAGAGACTGAACTGAATAGATTTGGTTCTGCATTTTATAATAGCAGAGTAAATTATTTTAGAATGTAGATTATTATTAAAAAGAACAATAATCTAGTTATCTATGTTATTGTTTTTACAATTTTATTTATGTAAATTTACTGGAAAAGAAATAGCAATAATATAGTTGAAGTAGAAGGATCATTATGTTACGAAAATACCCTAGTAGATAAAAAATTTTGTTTTTCCTACAGTCGATTATTCTTTATTTCAAGTCAAAATATGCATGAGGTTAAACTGTGTTATGTTATAACTATATTCCTTATGTTTATTTAATAACTATTTGAAAATACAGTAGAAGAAAATACAGTCAAGCTACTTTAGTACCTTCACTTCAATAAAGAAATAAAATACAAGTACTAGTTTTATTTACTAATAATATTAACTAATCTAAGTCTAACAAATACTATAAAGCAAGTAGTTTGTTATTAAAGTATTTAAAATTCAAACAACAAACTAAACGAAGTTATAGAATCTATGTTTTTACTTTTCAAAGAACACTGAGTAAATTCAACCTCTCAGCTTAAGTAAATAAAACCATAGAAATATGATAATAACTAATATATAAATAAATATCCATCTAAGTACAGAACTGTTTTACATTTGTTAAGTAAATTATACCTGTGATGGTATTCTACAAGGTTGAAACCCTAAACTAAAATTATTATTATAAATGGAAACATATAAGCTTCAATTCAATTACGTGGATTATTTATAAATAAACAATTAAATTATGAGAGACTGTTTACACTGCTTTTCAAAACAGATAAAAGAACAAATTTATAAACATTACTTAAATTTTTGACAATACACCTGTAACATTATTTAAAAGAAAATTAATAAACAATAGAACCTATTAAAAACAAATTGAAAGATTTATTTAAACAAGGGTTTCATTCAAGAAAACCCTAGCTCATATTTCCTAAACAAGAAGTAAAATAATTACTATATGATGAAGTTACAGTTGTAGTATTAAATCAAATAACCACATTATATACACACATTATAATAAACAATAAATTCTTATTTCATAGTTGAATAGGGTAAAAACCCTAAGTTACATAGAGACACAAAATGATATTAATGTAAACCGAGTCTGAGCTCGAAACAAGCCTTTCAAAAGGAAACGAGGGTATTGCTTGACATGCCGAAAGGCTTAAAACTTAAACAGTGTACAAAACCCAGCTCAGGGCTAGTGTACCCATATCGTGGCATGGGTTTCAATAATCAAAACTAACATTCTTTTATCAAATCATACATCATTGAAAAATCTTTTTAAGTAAGGAAAAGAGCATTTACAAGTCACGGCATTGAGCCAGAGTCACCCTGCTGTAAGCAAGGGTTGAAAACAGAACAAAACTTACAAACTGAAGACCAACAAGCCAAGGCTGGGAAAAACCAAGTCTGAACTTCTTTAAACTAAAAACATTTTTCCCCTAAGTCTGTACAAGCAGGGAGAGCCACTTTGTAACCGGGGCTTACCCATAGACTGAACGCCGATCCAATTACAAAGTGGATTCTTCCAATGATAAGGTGAACCATCACCTACAAAGTGAATACCAAATCCTAATTAAAAACCTGAATATAGAAATGTAACTGTAATTTTTGATAGCTTACAACTTCTATAAAAAAAACAAATCGTTACCTGGAGTGTTGTTAACCGAGGTTACGAAGAAGGCAGACCAACACCTCGAGCAGTGTAACCCTCATATTTACCTGAGAAGGAAGCAGATGGGTTTGAGTTATTAACTACCTCAACAACTAGAGCAAGAGCAAGCAATGACAGTGGCCACACCATGATTTAAACACCAAAACTACTGACTGTGTAATCACTACCCTCATGCACATCAAGGTTTGTTTACAGGAATCAACTCAAGCACGAGCTGTGAACTTCACAACTCTCACCCTAAGTGACAGCACTCTGAGATGCACAGATGGAGCTGAAGGAGAGCACCTGCGAGCCCTCATGGCTGCAATGAACCCAACATTGTAGAGACTGAAACCCTCATTGAAGAATGAGAAATAGGGTTGCGAGGTAAGATTATATGTCATGCAATGCATGGTGGTAAGGGTTCCACATGCCCACAAATTTATCCACTTCACGGTGGGTTCATTTGTATAGTTTCCACTGCAAACAACCGGATCGAATAATTTGTTAATCATTCACATTATTGCACATATTGATAGTGTATCATTTACATAAAGTCAATATCGTATTATTTCCCATGAATTCAATCTTGATAATGATCAAGGAGTATACCATCGTATAACCTATTGTTTAAACCTTGAATTTATCTTTCGTAAATAACCAATTTGTTTATTGGAAGCGATGCTCTTGTTTCTTAAAATATCATATGACCTTTCTTAATCAAACTTATAAGAAAAGATCAAGAGATTAATAGAAGTTTGAGGAAGTTTGTTAATGTATTTATTGACATTTTTCTTATAATCATGAATTATGAATGTATAAGCTTTGAGAACTAGATCTAAATCAATAAGGTGCATATTGATATAATTAACTTTTTTACACTAGAATAGCTCCTACTCTTTTAAGTGACCTACAGTAATGGATGTAGGATAGATATCTTATAAGTGTATGATCTTCGGTGTCCATAATTTTACCAAGCTCTAAGCTGAATCAAACCAAGGTTAGGTTAGAATTGGGAGTTTAGGATGTTAAACTATCTAGGATTTAATTGCATCACCTTTATTTATAAGTAAATAGTAGGGTAATGTAAAGTTGTCGCATTATGTTGATCATGAAGGAAATGGGAAATTCAAGTAAGAACTTGACGATATTGATGCATAGGATCCTTAATACACATAAGCAATGTTAAGCTGATAAATTTGCTACTGAATCCTAATTAAAAATAGTGCTGAAAGATACATAGTAAGCATATGTTCTGAAAGGCTGTAACTCTATTTCTATAATGATAAGCGGGATTTTAATTATTAAAATAATAATAGCAATAGACTCTTATGTCAGAGAAAGAGTTACGATATGAAATCATGAGCTCTAATAAGAACCGGAAATAGCTTGCAGTAAAGTTAGAAGGAGGTTTTATCTATCATAGTGATCTATCTGTTAAAAGACAAAAAATAGGGCAATGTTAATAACCCTTAAGACAAGAATATTAAGTATTATCATATTTGTAATCAAGTAAAAGAAACATTACTTTACCTTATAGGACCTTGAGTCTTCTAAGCAAAAATTTTACTCTAGGAGTACTTTTATGTTAAAAGAAGTATATCTGGTTTAACACCTTAATAAACTTTTACTGGTTCAAACATTTACCTGTTCAGCCTGTAAAGATCCAGAAATCTAGATACGTTAGCAATTGCTAAGTAAGCCCTGGCTAGAAAGTAACTCCTCACCTACTTGACATTCAAACAATTAGTACAGCTAAATATTTGAATGCAGATTATTCACATCACATATAAAAATTAAAACAACATTAATCTTATGTGTTAAAGATAATGGGTACTTTTAATTATCTGTTTCATTTCTTCTATTAGCTTCTTGCAGTTATCTAATTGTAACTATAAACATTTTATGTTATCTCAAAATTTTAATTTTTTGTGAAAATTTGGGGTTGTGACATGTGGTATCAGAGCACAAGGTTCAAACACTAGGCCTTGATGAAGCCCAACTAGCTTTTATGAAACAGTGATTTGAATTATTATGCTGATGTATTTTCTTTTAAATGTTATTTAACAGAGAAATTGTTTCTGAAGTTTAACAAACAAATATGGAAGGGCTAGAAGAATATGCAGAGGAGGAATCTCCATTTACTGAACTAGAGAACTTACCAAGAGATCCTATACCAGAAGATTTAACCACCAATTCCTCAGAACTGTTACAAACAAGAAAAGACCTAAAATCTGAAATGGAATCTGTAAAACAAGAGAATGAAAGGATTCTGAGGGCTCAGGAGGAGCTGAATCAGATTCTAACAGAAAGGTTTCAAACTGAGGGTAAGGGTAGAAGAACTAAATCAAAATATACAAGTCATCAACATAAATTTAAAAAGATGAAACATACTAAACATGAAAGCAGTTCATCTTCAGAGGTGTTGGGTGAACAACCTAATTTGCAATCGTGTAGTGATAGTAGTGATGAAAGTCATTATAGTAAAAAGAGGAAATACAAACCTTGTGAGGAAATTTCTCGGGAATTCAAAAATATAAAACCACCAACATTTAATAGAGAGACTCAGAAGGGGGAAGAAGTGGAATCCGGAGGTTCATTGAAGGTTTTTTGAGGATCGCAAATACGATAACTTCTTTGCAGAAGAAAGGAAAGAAGTTTGATTGGAACAAGAAATGCGAGGAAAGCTTTAAAAAGTTAAAAACTTTATTAACCAGTGCACCTATTTTAAGAATAGTTGATCCAAATAAAGAATTTTTAGTGTGCACCGACTCCTGCAATGATGGCTTAGGTGGTGTTCTGACTCAATAAGGGCATGTTATTGCCTATGAGTCTAGAAAATTAAAAATTCATGAAAAGATTTATGCAACTTACGATATGGAATTAGAAGCTGTTATACATGCTCTGAAGATGTGGCGACATCACCTAATTAGCAGAAAATTTATTTTAATGACTGATAACAAAGGATTAAAGTATCTATTAGATTAGCCTAATCTAAATGCCAGACAAGCTAGGTGGCTAACTTTTCTAAGTGAGTATGATTTCGAAATTCAAAACATTAAAGGTAAAGAAAATAAAGTTGTTGATGCATTAAGTAGGAATGCAAGGCCAAATTTTGCAGTGATTATCAACGCTTATATGACAGATTTGGATGAATATCTTAAAGCAAGGATAGAACAAGATGAAAATTACCAAAATTTACAGGCCAAAACGAAAGAAAATCCAACAGAAAGCTTGAGTAAAGGGTATAGTTTGAATGAAAAAGAATTTTTACTATATAAAGATAGAATGTATCACTAGTACATGTGATCAATTTTGCCACGGAAAAAACGTGGCAATATCCATGGAAAAGCGTGGCTATTGCCACGTCTAAGTGTTTTTTGTTCCGTGGAAACTATTTCGTCGCAATAGCGACGACCCCTAATTTGCGTCGCAAGAGCAACGACCCTTTCCGTTGCTATAGCCACGCTCTGTATAAAGGTTTTTAAAAAATGGAGATCCAAGCCGTCTCTATATCCACAGACTGCCGTCACTATATCCACGGACTGCCGTCGCTATATCCACGGACTCACGTCGCTATATCCATGGACTGCCCTCGCTATATCCATGGACTCCCATCGCTATATCCACGGACTTCCCGTCGCTATATCCATGGACTCCAATCGCTATATCGACGGTGGGTGAAATTTAAAAAAAAAAAATAGTTGCAGCCATCGCCAACTTATGCAACCAGCAAATCGAGGCCTGTACACGAACATGGTGAACCCCAGTATGAAGATGGGGCACAAGAACTCGAAATGCTTCAGGTGTATGAAATTATGAATGGCATTTTCAGTTGCATTTTTAACAAGTGCTATTTCTCCTTCACACAATACCTCAAAGAGAGTCTTTGAAGGTGCATCAAATATATGTCCAAAAAATGTTATAGCAGGCAGGCCCAACTGGTCTCATTGCCGCATTCTTCATTATTTATTTGCAGGTTTACGTGCAAGCTTTATCATGGATAAAGAATTGAGGCCAAGGTGGATCGATCCAACAACCAAGGGAAACTAGGTCAAGACGCTCCATTCTCATGATAAAATTTAGCCATGGCCCATCAAATATTCACTATGTGATCTCCGGCCTGTGTTATTTGCTACTTAGCCCGTGAATGAAATCTTCAGCAATTTTTCTCCCTTTAAAACAAATTTGCCTGAAAATAAGTGCTGATCACCACCATTGTCAAAAAATTGATTGGCAGCATGCAGGATTGAGTGCCTGTGAGCACTGGCAAGCAGTCCAGATAT
>LPNX010901480.1:88173-101810 GCA_001517045.1 Pseudotsuga menziesii | reverse complement strand
ACTCAAATACATAATAGAAACATCCCGGAATAAACATCGGGTTACAATATATAAAATACATATAAGAATACATTCCGAAGTTACATATACATCAACACTTTTTTCTGACCGGCACCAAATTTGACACCCATTCAGAATACCGGACCTTAAAAATAATCCTAGCATCTAACAATTTCTTCACTTCGATTTGGATTAGTGGTTCCAGCTTTGGGTGCATCTTCCTCAGCGGTTGCTGATATGGCTTGACGCCTGCTTTAATAGGAATAATATGTTTGATGATATTAGTGTCATAGGTTTTTAAATCTGCATACGTCCATGCAAAAACGTCTTTGTACTGCTTAAACAAACTGAGGAACTTGTCTCTTTCCGCTGGTGAACAGCACTTGCCGAGGTTCACGAACTTAGGCTCCGTTTCAGTCCCTAAATTTATTAGCTCGAATTGTAGAGTTGAGCTGTGCATCTTCACATTAGCGGGTCTTCTAAATTTCTCGTTCAGATCAAACATCTTCTCTAACGTCCTGACCCCTTTGGGAATGAAATTGTCATATTTCATTTCAGCCTGATGTTCCTCATCGTCGATAATGGCTCCTTTAAAAATCTCCTCGTTTGTCAAGTTTTCAATTATTTGCTGATCATCGTCAAATACTCGCAGGTTGGTAATCATGTCGGGAACTGATGGCCTGAAAAGCAGTTCAATAGAACATTTGTTATTAGTGGGAACCAACCTGGCAGCTGATGTAGCTAGAAGATCAGCGGCTGCATTTTTTATTCTTGGGATTGAAATAATGTTAAATGCATGAAAACATTTAAGCAACTCCCATACCTCGTTTTGATAAGCTTTCAAATGAGGGGAAACACAATGTATTTGATTTCTTATTTGCTTTACAACTATTTATGAATCCCCAAAAACTTTTAAATTACTAACCTGTAACTTGATTGTTTTCTTGAGTCCCTGCAGTAGTGCTTCATATTCAGCTGTATTGTTAGTACATTCGAACTCTAATCTACAGGATAGGAAGTGCTTATTTTTTTGTGGATCAATGAGGACGCAGCCGACCCCTGACCCTTCTAACATTTTCGAGCCATCAAAAAACAAAGTCCAAAAAACATTATCTACTGAAAAACAATTTTCTCCTACTGCTAAATCTACTATTTTACAGTCAATATCATCAGCCTGAGAAAAACGAAGGAGATCAAGCTGGGTGTCAGATGTGTTGCTGGCCTCTTCCGCTTGATAATTCCCTGGTTCCAGCTCGAGAAAGTAGTTTCCCAATACAGGTTCGACTGGTATATTCTTCTCATCCAATTGAGTGACATTGTACTTCATGTGAGGTTCTCTCAAAACCTTGATCTGATTAGGACTCCCTTTGTGCGGCAACCAAAGATGTGACCAATCTGTGGCGAAATACCCATTTAATTTGGCTAACCAATCTCTGCTCAGGACCAGGCCGTAAGCATCTGGTATGTCAGCCACTACAATGTTAATAACTTGGCACACTCTATCATCGGATGCCAAGAGGATTAGAATTTCTTCCATCTCGCCAACTACCTTGACGTCTGTCCTATCCAACTGCACCACCCTCCACGTAGTCGGCCTAGGCTGCCCATTTATTTTCTTACATACTGATATGGGCATGACATTAATTGATGCCCTTGAGTCCGCTAGACAATTGTGCACGTTATGATTAAAAATTTAAAACGTCAAGAGGAAAGGTGGATGCTTAGTTTTAGACTTACCTCCAATGCTAGCTTCCCCAATTTCTTCTTCCTCCCGAGGCTGATTGTCAGCGGGTAGCTTTTCTTCTGACGTTTCAAGTGCCTTCAATAAATTTTCTTTCTGTTGAGGTACTTTGCACATTTCAAACAGCGGGACGTTTGCCTTTATCTTCTTTAGATCCTCGACAATGTCATATTCGATTAGTTGTCTAGTGGACTGAGATTTATCAGTACTCACATTCTCATCGTTTGGCTTAGGCAGCGTTCTGTTTTGCTTCGGATCCTGGCTGGTAATGGTAAATTCCGGAATCTGATCAGCCAATGATTCGTCTTGAAATTTCTTCTTTATATTTCTTTGCAACCTTCGAATCTTTGGGAGTAGAAGACTGTCATCACTAACCGCCCCTTTGCTCCTAGTTGTCACGTTAGCCTCCCTGATATCTTTGCGTCCCTGGGTATTTTCCTCCTCTGCATCGAGTAAGGAGACAGAATTCCATAATGCCATGGTCTCATCCTCCTGCCCTTTTGTAGAAGTGGAAGCAGCATTTTCGTTCTTTTCATCTTCATCCTCCTCCGTTAATTTTGAATCCAACATCTGATTCATGACCAATGTCATTGAATTTATCCATTGCGGACAGTTTTTTTCGGAATGAGGCTGTTCATGAAAAGTACAGAAATTTTCCATCCCTATCTTTGTCAGATTCATGGAGGCAGTTTTTTGAGGAGGAGGTTGGGTTTGATTGCCATCCTCCCTTTTTTTATAATATGGCCTGAAGAACTTTTGTGCTTCTTTTTCCTTTTCTAAGTCTATGATCTTATTGGACAACTTTTGCATCATTTTAGCCATGCTTTCATAGTCTGGTGTCTTTTCTTCTTTAGGCTTGGTGAACAATAAGGTTTTTCTTCCCGCACCTTTCTCTCCTGATTGTTCCGGATAGTCCTCCACACTTTCTCTTTCTGCTTCCACCACTTCTGCCTCTTCATAGGTCTCTGTTAAGGTAGGATTGGCCCTACCTTTTGCAAACATGGCTAAATCAGGACCCAAAGCTGAAGTATAGTACTCGATTAGTACTTTGTCTGAAGGCTTATCTGTTTCAGAGAAATTTTTAAGATATGCTGCAAACCTTTGTGTGAAGCTGTGCACTTTTTCTTTTTTCTCTTTCTTTAATGCACACAGTCCTTTCATGAAGGCAGCGTGAGTCTTTTGAACTGCGTACTTACTCCTGAACATTCTCTCGAAGGTATCCCAGTCTGGGATAGAGTTAGCGGGCAATCCAAAATACCACGAGGCCGCAGCTCCTTTGAGGGTGTGTGGGAACAGTCTACACACTACATCTTCGTGTTCCCCAGCCTTCAGACCTTCTATGGCCAAGTAGGAACTCTGTAGGTGGTCATCCACTAGGATTTTCTCATTTGGATCAAATTTGGGCAGTAGCTTCTCAAAGGCTTGAGGTAGGTCATGCAAAGGTGGGGTCAGATTTAGAGGTGATCTGGATTTCCAGGCTGGCGGTGGATTTGGTGGATTGGGTGGATTTGCGTTAACGCTGACCATAAGTTGAGGCGGAGAGTGAGGGGGTGAACCAATAGGAGAGTGAGGACGTGAAACAACCGGGGTGTGAACAGGAGAACTGTAAGGAGTGTCTGGGCCCACTTGGTTCAAAGGCAATTCAACCTCCTGTATGGCAGTTTCCACAAGTTCTTCCCAGTCTCCAACCAACACTGAATCTTCAATTAGAGGACGATCTTTCTTCTTGTACTCTCTTCTAGGCAATTTGTGGATAACAGGCAACCCTCCAATCTTCTTTACATAAGCCCGAGTATGTCTTCTCAGATCATTTACAATTTTGTTGCGAACAGGATATAGATGTTCTCTGTTGTCTTCTTCCGGAATTGGATTACGCGGTCCACTACTTTTAGAACTGTAACCAGCGGAATAATCTCGGGAAAACAGGTTTCCTCGGCTAGCCATGCATTGGCGGCCCTCCTTCTAGCGCCAAAAACTGTTGAGGCCTGGAAATTCACAGGCGGAAACAGTAAGGGATTCTCCCCAATCAATGTTCCCAACTAGCCCATTGATTGTTTGGTATAGGGAATCCGTCCGGTTTACGGTCCATCTACCGTAGGTCAAGGAACAAAACTAAGGCTTTACCGGTTGCGGCCCGGCCCACTGAGTTTTTGTATTTTGACTTAAAGAAATGATATGCAAGTGCCTAACTAAATGCAGGGTGATCAAGCTGCAAGGAGCGGTCACAAAGTGATGCGCAGGTTCTTACCTCTCGTCTTGCGCTCGCGAGCAACCCAAACCAGATACAAAAGAAATAAGCTAACTATCTACACTATCCCTAGGGAGCAAGGTCATCATTTTGGGTGAGCAATATACTTTCACATACATAAAGAAGAATCATAGGTAGATGATATTTCTTCTAAAGCACATGAACACTTACAGATACTCAAATAACCAGATAGCCGATCATTTTATAACAACATCTATTACTCACAGCGAAAAATATCCAGAAATCACTGAAGAACATTTAGCAAGAACATAGGTTCAGCATATCGAATACTCTTACAGTAAATGAAACACAGCTGAAAACAAAATAGTTCCCCTTCAGCCTTATTCATTGAGTTTACATTGATACATTTTGCTTTTCACTCTCTCCGACAGGCAAAAATTGCAGTTCCTATGCAAAACGAAGTAGTTCATCTTACAAGTAAACAAATACAAAGTTTTCCAGGGAAAAAGCCCCCATTTTAGTCCTACTTCCAAATATTTAAACTACAACCCTTGCCCCTTAGGCTGCCTCTCAGCACGTGACTCTCCAGCATCTTCAACGTTTCAGCTTCCTCTTCTGGCCGCTGCACTTTCCCAATCATTCTCTATCAGCGTTTATCTTCTGACCAGTGACTGATGAGTCTTCCTCGTCGGTGCCTCTGTCATTCGTTTGTTTTGTCCTTTACTCCGCTCTAGGTTGCTTTGTCTTTTTCTGCGTTTCGCCTTCCTTGTGATCATGCCGGTTCCGGTCCGAACAAGCTAAGTCTTAGCCCATGGTCGCTTCAGTAGCATCGAATTCCTTCTGCAAACAATTACAATGCATTATTCGCTGCAAAGGGGAGTTTTTTTAAACATTTAAACATTCTCTTCCCAGCATTGTAAATCCGCAAGAGACTAGTCAGGTTCGCTCGGACAAGATATCGATTTAAGCTTTGGGCGGGCAAAAATATACGCGGCGGTCAGCCAACTTCTGCATCGGATGAGACAAGACTTCAGGAGCCGCAACAATGGGGAAGTGTAGAGACTGGGTGAGCGGAAACATGGGCAGAAAAGGGGGAATCGGACGTCGGGGGGAAGAATGCTTTGGGACCCAAGAGGGGTGGCTCATCCGCAACGGCGGACGACACACTGGTAGGGGACAGGCGACGAGGTGGAAAAGTCAGTTCGGGCAGGGGAAGACAAGGTCGGACGTTGGATGACACTTGAATCAGGAGCTAACTGTCTCCTCTTGGCCGCAACGGCGGACGAGTGGAAGCTTATGGGCAAGCGACTTTAAAAATAGACGAATCGGGCATCGGATGGTTCAGGGGATCGGACGAAAGAAAGGTCTAGGAGCCGCAACGGAAGAAGGGTTGAAACTTCGCAGCGCCTGATCCAGCAGTAAAAGAGGTCCGCTTAAAGGAAAACTGAGGTATTTGAGCAGTGCTAAGGATCGGTTGTAACCAACCTCGCTTCTTTTACAGAGGATATGCTGAAGAACATCAAATTTTCTTCTCTTTGACCACACATTCACGACCCGAACCAAAAAAAGAACAAGGCATACACAAATTACTGGCATCCACCTTCAGAGACACGGAAAGGAACACACTCAAGGAGCCTAAAAGTTCAATGATCAAGCCACACAAAAAATAATCAGGAAGGGCCCAAAAATTAAAACATTAATTTGGGGGGAGGAAAACAGTTGCGGCAGCAACAGAACTATAGAGTTTTTTTAATTTCTTAAGTATATATTAAAAATAAAAATCTATAAGGTATATTATATTGTTTTTATAATTAAAGTTTTATTTGTGTTTATATTAACGTTGTAGCTCAAAAGTGTTAATGTGTGTTAATGTATTTTTAAGTTGACAAAAGTAAACATGATATAGTTGGAAGAACCTACTTGCTTTGCTATAACCAATATAGATCTATTTATAAAGGGTTCTACTAAGTATCAAGAGGGATCGAATCTCGATGTGCAAACTCTTTTTTAAAATGGAAATGTTGAGGAAGTGTGGAATGTAGTGGGGATTTCTCCCCTGCTACGTGCAAAAGCACCTACCCTAGATCAACTAGATCATAGGGTAGAGTTCAATGGTGCAAATTTTTTTTCAACCTCGACTTACAACAATAACTGACAATAAGCAAGAATGGAAATATTTTTATGATTTTGATTTTATTTTCTAACTAGCAACAAATAACAATAATAGGCATACCTTTCTTTGAAGCGGGCCATTACAGCCGTCCGAGAAATGGTCCCCTAGCTCCACGGTTTGGGTCTCCAATCTACTCCACTAGTGGTTGTCAAATAGGGGGAATGGATCCAAATGCGTATGGAGCAAGCTCAACATACATTGTAGAAATGATATGGCAAAGTGTGATGATAATGGTGAAAGGCTCAAGAGTGAATGAATGGATGCCAAAAGTTCGAAAGTGTGACTAAAAGTGTTTTTTGGGATACCTTCACAATGTATTTATAGGATGGCCCAAGGTTTTTTGGACCCGTGGTAATGACCCATAGTATTGTATTGTGTGTGGTATTTATCTATGGTTTTTTACCCATTCTCATTTTTAGGGTTTTCTTGGTCATTTTTGGACAGAGTGGGGATAAATCACAATAAATGCTCAACTTCCCTTCATTTATGGGGAATGAATAATAATGTTTTGAACCATATTTGGTGAAATCTTTAGTTGTGAAGGTCAAAATGGAGGAAATAATGGTGGGAATATGATCTATGATTATAATTTAGACCATCAAGAGCTAGGTGAACAATTTTTTTTGTGTTAACATAGATTGCAATGTTTGTAGTTTTAATTTATTTAGGTTTTATATATATGTCATTCTAAATATTTTAAATTTAATTTGAGACAACATGTTAATTTTTTATAATATTCTTTTTTCATAAAGTACACATGTATGCTCTAGGATGAGCACAGAATGAGTTACACAACTCCCTCTACTAGGATGTAGATTGCGCCTCTTCAATGCAATTAGAAATTTCATGCATTATCTCACTAAGGACATGGTCAAAGATGTTGTGAAGATCATTCAAATCTATCATAATGATTTCCAATGGAAGATGATATTTGAGATTTATCATAATGTTTTTTTCAATTAAAACTTTTATCTTGTAAATTTTGATGATAATGACGATGATGATGATGATTAACGTCCACTGAGACCAACTTTGGTCTATCCGGCCTTAAGAAGGATAATACTTGGTTTACATTAAAATCTTGTTCATATTCTCAAAAAGTTTGCCAAGAAGATTTCCAAGCTCCCTATAGTTTTGGTAAGTTAGGAGGTTATAAAGGTTTGTATTGTAGAAAATACTATGAAACTCATATCTAATTTGGGTGTAAGCAAGACACTCTAAGAGAAAGTGATTTTCATCCTCAACTTAGGTGGATAGGCAAAATTATCACGCCACTAATAATTGGCTCTCATTTTCAATATGAACACTATAAATTTTATTACTTCAAATTAAAAAAATTTAATAGATGAAATTATTATTAATAATGCTTATCTATCCAAACATAATATGTGCGCTCTCTCTCTCTATATATATATATACAAACATTATATATATTTATATATATATATATATATATTACTTCAAATTTAAGCTTTTCAATAGGGTGAATTCAAGAAAATAGGTAGCACTTTTTGGTGAAAAGTGACGATCAAAATTCAATTTTTTACTCATTGATTAAATCGAAGCTCTCAAAACTCATATATGCTTTGTGAATTCGGACATGTACAAAAAAACAAATTGTAGGGAATTATGTTGTCTTTCCACCTATATATATTTTTAATGATATTATTAATTAATGATATGCTTGTTCATGTAAATTTCATGAAAAGTTAACAAGTGGTTTGTGTGCACATAAAATAATTTAGTGATAAATGCATAATTTCTGAAATGTGTATGTGTGTGTACAGGGGTGTACATATTTTTTTAAATTTATTTTAGAAAATTATATTTTTTTATTGATTTTCAAAACTAACAACTACAAATTTTAATCGCATTCTATACATGTGTGTGTGTGCACACAAACTTTATTTTTACTGATCTGATGCAACCAATAAGCTTTGATTCAATTCACAAGATATAAAAATCATGCAAACAAATGAGTGGAAAGAATAACTATCTTTTTATTCATTCTCCATCATATTTATTACGATGAAGGTCCAACCCTTTATAACTACTATATGAGATTTCTGAAATCTGAGATTTTCGAAAAATTGTTAATTTTAGAAAATTCTCGCATGGCTATGAAACTAAACACCAACTATAAGCTAACTATAGTGATGGTAGTTGTTAACTTGCTTTTCTATTTAGGTTTATAAGCTGAGAGATAACTATTAGTTACAAATTAAAAAAAAAATCCTGCAAAACACTAAAACCTCAATTTGAGGCCTTATATGAAGGAATTTGGACTCATAGTGTAAAAAAAACTCTGTTCAATAGGAATCGATCAGCCACTGCATTGAACACTTGAAAACAGAACTTCTAGTTAAATTTGAGCCCCAACACATAACCGAGCCAAAAGTTATGACCTTCGTAAATCCCTGCATTTATTCTTTTTTTTCTATATTTGTTTCTTTTTTTTAATAAATTTTTTTTTTCATCCTTTAGAAATCATTAAATCACTCTCCTCTGGTTGAAAAGGACGCAACTCCTGCAAATTGTTGTCTTGAAATTATTTCCACTTAACAGAATCTTGATTCAATAAGTCCCTCTTTGTAATCCATGTACTCTTTGTTGGTGCTAAGCATTACCACTAGACTAGATATATGGTGCATTGACCTTGTCGAGTATGAAGGGTCTCCTTATTTAAGATATGAGCAATCTTTTCCTTTTTCTTTCTCAGAATAGCATGTTTCCAATCCATCCCTACCTCACTTCCATCACCTACATTGTCCCCATGGAAGATATATAAGTCAGAAACATTAAACATGGGGGGAATATCAAGATCAGGTGGTAAATAAAGCTTGTAAGCATTGTTATTAATTTTTCTGAGAATCTTGCCAGGACCGATTTTCTTATACTTCAATTTGTGGTAGGTTCCTCTAAGGAACTTCTCTTTCCGTAAATAAACCATCACCAAATCACCTTCATTAAATATTTGGTGTCGTCAGTAAGCATGTTTTATAATTTTGTTCTACTCATTAATGGCTTCCACCTTTTGTCTTGTTATTTTTGTGAACCATTGATATACAGGAAAATGAGAGCAATTGAGAAGTAGAATTATGCAGTGGAATATCAAAGACAATGTACATTGAACAAGACAAATTTGGGACAAATCTGATAAGAATTGATCAGTTAATTACAACATTAATCTTCATTCATTAATCAATAATACAATGATTATACAATAAATAGAATTTGAATGCCATGGATAGGATTTGAATCTAGCAGCTGAAGCTGACTGAATAGATACCTAAAGCTGACTAAATAGCTAACTCAATGTGTCTAAATCACTGTTGGAGGCTCACTAGTCTAACTCTGGATGTCTAAATCAATCTACAATCAGTTAATTGATGAGGCAGGTGGAAAAGGGAACCACTCTCCCTTCATGCATGCATAACTGGAGGTAGGCTAACTGAAATTGATCTAATTGATTCTAACTGGAGTTTGACTCGACATAAATTCTTACCAACCACAACCAAATTATGGAGGCTGCTGGTGGCACTCATAATGGTCTCCTATAATGTAGGGATTGGCACCGATAGCATCGGTGGCACCAATGGAACCAATGGCACCAGTGGCACCAATGGCACTAGTGGAACCAATGACACCAATCGCACTAGTGGCACCAAAACTCTAGTAAGGTGATAAATGACCTCCTACGCTAGGCAATATGACAAAATAGACTATATTGGACAAAAGAGGATTATTAATCCCAACACCCCCGCCCTTAATCCTAACTTTGGATAAATTGGGCCCTGGAAACTAGGCCAAAAGTAACCCATACAATCTAAATGACATAAAATAAACTGCTTAATAAAATAAGGAAAATGGGGAAAACCTCATGGGACCCCCCCCCCCCCCTCAAATAAGTAGGAATCAATAAATTTTGCTGCAATATGAAACTCCGTGGAGCAGTAATGCAGAATCTTGGATCTTTTGTGGATCAACATCCTAGGACTATGCATGTGAACCTCTCCAAACTAAATTATTATGTCTGGAGGAACTTTCCTCTTTGGAAGAAGAGGAATATGCTCAACTGAATCAGGAACATAGACAGCTGCAAGATTAAAAATGGACCCATGTAGAGCAACTAAGATCAACTGATGAGAGAGAAAAAGTTCTTGTGAATTCGAACCATCTGAGGAAAACCCAAGAAAAGTATATGTTGTAGCCTTGAACATTGAACCATATGAGGTAAAATCATCTCCAAGTGTTTGGAGCAAGTGTCCAGGAGAATGCATGATGTCTCCATCTTTACTAGTATTGTAAGGAGATGAGCATGTGATCAAGTAGAAAGGTAGAGAAGTCATGGGACCATGGAGAGAGAATTCTTGAGCTCCATAATATGATATAGCTTCTAAAATATCCAATGATTGACAAAATATAATATCAACAAACTCATGAGAGAAAACTAGCATCGAATCCCCAACAACAATTTTGAAAGAGACTTGAGGTACTTAATTTTTCACACCAAAATTGATGAGAACAACTACAAGCATGACTGGAGGGTCTTGAAACTTAAAATTCGAACCAAATAAGGTCACATCAGATCCAAATAAGGTCATATCAGATCCAAGAGTGTGGAACAAAGGCTTAAAGTGATCCACTAAGATGGTAGATGCACAATTTTCTCCTTCTTCAACAAAACTCTAAGTATTGGTGCAAGCAATCATGTAGGAATTTTCTAGAAGTTCTAGATCAATGAGAGTGAATGGATAACTCCTAAAATATGATATTTCTTCCAAAACATTCAAAGTATTACTTTTATGCACACCAACAGTAACATTAGAGAGAGAGAAATCGAATTCATCTTCATTTTCTGAAGCAATCACTTGCAATCTTTGCAGGGAATTTAAAATAGAAGAATCACTGGAGAATGCTTGAGTAGAATGGAAGGAGATTTTTTCTTCAATAACAGAGATTTGATTGTCGTCTTCTGGATGATCTATTTGAGAAGATGAGATATTATAGGTCTCATAAACTTCCAGAGCAACAAGAGAAGGAGTCACTCCAAGGAGAATTTCTTCAATTCGAATTGACTGTGTTGAAGATTCTGCTTCTTCTTCATCTTGAACAACTTCATTAGAGAGAATAGAGTTCGATACTTTTGAATAGATAACTCTTGTGGTGTCGGGTGTGCTCTCCAAATTGTTATATTGATCCTCATTGTGCTTTCCAAATGTTCTATCCAATACTGTCCAAAGATCCTTTGTGTATTCAACAGAATCAATAAGGTAGCGCAAGCTTGGAGAAAAGACCAGACATATCGTTCCAAAATCTATATCACCGTCATTTATCTAGTCATTCTCATCTTCATAAGACTCTTTACCAAGTCCAATAGATACCTCATAGAGACCTTGTCTCTTTAGAGATGAAATCATCTTCAATTCCATTCTGAATATCTTGTGAATGGAGTAAGAAGAGGAACTGATAATATCGAATCCATATTGAAGTTGTATCTACAAAATATCATTGCAAAAAAAACCAATTCGTAATCATATGTCAATTCAATCCTTTGCACCTCAACATGTACACTTTCTCAAAGTCTGTCACACCTGGATAGACTTTCGTGGACAGAATCCAGAGGAAGCAATGCTATGATTCCAGGATTTATGTGGAAACTCAGTTTCTTCTGGTGTAAAATGGAGATTGGATAAGACTTGCTGCTAGCTTGAACAAGGCTCTAAGTACCATGTTGAATTTGTGAACCATTGATCTATAGGAAAATGAGATCAATTGAGAAGTAGAATTATGCAGTGGAATATCAAAGACAATGCAAATTGAACAAGACAAATTTGATATAAATCTTATAAGAATTGATCAATTAATTACAACATTAATCTTCATTCATTAATCAATAATACAATGATTATACAATAAATAGAATTTGAATGCCATGGATAGGATTCGAGTCTACCATCTCAAGTTGACTGAATAGCTAACTCAGTGTGTCTAAATCACTGTTGGAGTCTCACTATTCTAACTCTGAATGTCTAAATCAATCTACAATCAGTTAATTGATGAGGTAGGTGGAAAAGGGAGGCACTCTCCCTTCATGCGTGCATAATTGGCACTAGGATAACTAAAAGTGATCTATCTGCTTGTAACTAGAGGTTGACTCAACATAACTACTTACCAACCACAACCAACTGATGGATGTTGTTGGTGGCACTCAGAGTGGGCTCCTAGAATATAGGGATGGGCACCGGTGGCACCAATGGAACTGGTGGAACCAGTGGCACCAATGGAACCGGTGGCACCAATGGGACTGGTGGTACTAATGGCACCAATGGCACCAGTGGCACCAATATTCATGGTGGCATAAAAAATCCAGTAAGGTGATAAATTACCTCCTAAGCTAGGAAATATGACAACATATACTATATTGGAAAAAGGAGGATTATTAATCCCAACATGTCTCACTTGTTGCTGCAATTGTTGAATGTGTTCTACAAATGCTTCCCCATCATCACTAATTCTATCCTCTAGCGGTAGTTGCACCAAATATAGTACACCCATAGAATTTCTACCATAAACAACCTGAAATAGATATTTACTTGTAAACCTATTTACTGAACTATTGTAGGCAAATTTTGCTTGAGGTAAATCCAAATCCCACTTCTTGGGCTTCTCTCTGACAATGCTCCATAACTGGTTTCCCAAACTCCGATTTACTATCTTAGTTTGTCCATCTGTTTGGTGGTGATAGACACTACTGAACTGTAAATTAGTCCCTATTTTATTTCATAAAGTCCTCCAAAAATGACCCAAAAAACGAGTATCTCTATCAGAGCTAATAGTTTTTGGGACACCATGCAATCTAATGATTTCTGGAAAAAAACAATTCTACCACCTTTGATGCATCATTAGTTTTCTTACAAGCAATAAAAAGAACCATTTTAGAAAACCTATCAACAACCACAAAAATAGAGTCTTTACCTCGTTGTGTGTGTGAGAGCCCCAACACAAAGTCCATGCTAATATCTGTCCATGCGCCTGTGGGAACTGGTAGTGGCATGTACAACCCTATATTTTCTGAGTGTCCTTTAGCCATTTGACAAATCCTACATCGTGCTATATACCTGGTTATATATTTTCTCGTCTCAGTTAGTAATACTGATCTTCGATTAAGGATAGTGGGTCAGTGCAAGAAGATGAGAGACCTTTAAGATGCAATCCTAGTTTTCAAAAACAATATCATGTTACCAAAAAATACATCAACCCGAGCCTGACATAGCACTTGGTATGGTTCAACCCGAGCCTGACATGTCATGGAACATGTAGGATAGGAATCCATATCACGTACGCGTTATATAACTACAAAACATGTTCGTGATATGTAGTTATAAAACGCGTACGCGATTTGCAAATCATAAAAAAAAATTTAAATACATAGTCCCGAACCCACGGCCCATTTTCACAATCAAGAACGCGAATTCGAAGGGCCATTGGAGCGTTTTGGAGCGATACCATTT
>LPNX010901480.1:0-65262 GCA_001517045.1 Pseudotsuga menziesii | reverse complement strand
CATGATGTTGATGGTGATGATGATGATGTTCACGATGTTGATGGTGATGATGATGATCATGTTGATGATGATGATGATGATGGTCAAGGTGATGATGATAATGAGGAAGAGGATGACGATGAGGAAGGTGATGATGATGTTCATGATGTTGATGGTGATGATGATGATGATGAGGATGACGATGATGATGAAGGTGATGATGATGATGAGGATGATGATGATGATGTTCATGATGTTGATGGTGATGAGGATGATGATGATGTTCATGATGTTGATGATGTTGATGATGAGGATGATGTTGATGGTGATGATGATGAGGATGATGATGTTGATGAAGATGACGATGATGATGATGATGAATGATGATGAATGATGATGATGATGATGAAGGTGATGATGATGATGATGATGATGAATGATGATGATGTTCATGATGTTGATGGTGATGATGATGAAGATGATGGTGATGATGATGATGATGATGATGTTGATGGTGATGATTATGATAAGGATGATGATGATGGTGATGATTATGATAAGGATGATGATGATGGTGATGATTATGATAAGGATGATGATGATGGTGATGATTATGATAAGGATGATGATGATGATGATGTTCATGATGTTGATGATGATGAACATGGCGATGTTGATGATGATGATCGATGATCAATGATCATGGTGATGATGATGATGATGATGAAGATGAATATGAAGATAATGACGATGATGATCATGTTGATGATGATGATGATGATGTTGATGATGATGATGTTGATGATGATGACAATGGTGATGATGATGAAGATGATGAGGAAGGTGATAATGATGATGATGTTGATGACGACGATGGTGATGATGATGTTCATGATGTTGATGGTGATGATGATGATCATGTTGATGATGATGATGATGATGAAGTTGAAGATGATGGCGATGATGATGGTGATGATGCTGATCATGTTGATGATGATGATGATAATGATGATGATGAAGGTGATGATGATGATGAGGATGATGATGATGTTCATGATGTTGACGGTGATGATGATGATGAGCATGAGGATGAGGATGAGGATGTTCATGATGTTGTTGGAGATGATGATGATGATGAGGATGATGATGATGATGATGAAGGTGATGATGATGAGGATGATGATGATGATATTCATTATGTTGATGGTGATGACGATTATGAGGACGATGATGATGAATGATGATGATGTTGATGATGATGATGATGATGATGTTCATGATGTTGATGGTGATGATGATGATGATGATGATGACGATGTTCATGATGTTGATGGTGATGATGATGATGATGATGATGATGATGAAGATGAAGCTGATGATGATGATGATGATGAGGATGATGATGATGATGATGAAGATGAAGCTGATGATGATGATGATGATGAGGATGATGATGATGATGATGAAGATGAAGCTGATGATGATGATGATGATGAGGATGATGATGATGATGATGAAGATGAAGCTGATGATGATGATGATGATGAGGATGATGATGAAGATGATGGTGATGAAGATGATGATGATGATGATGATGGCAATGATGGCAATGGTGATGATGATGATGACGACGATGGTGATGATGAAGGTGATGATGGTGAATATGATGATGATGAAGATGGACATGATGAAGATGATAATGATGATCATGACGGTGTTGATGATGATAATGATGGTGATGGCGATGTTGATGATGAGGAAGGTGATGATGATGACGAGGAGGATGATGATGATGATGACAACGATGTTCATGATGATGATGACGACGATGGTGATGATGATGTTCATGATGTTGATGGTGATGATGATGATCATGTTGATGATGATGATGATGATGATGGTGATGATGAAGATGATGATGACGATGAGGATGAGGATGATGATAATGATGATGAGGATAATGTTGATGGCGATGGTGATGATGATGATGATGATGAGGAAGGTGATGATGATGATGATGATGAAGATGAATATGAAGGTAATGAAGATGATGATCATGTTGATGATGATGATGAAGATGATGAGGAAGGTGATGATGATGATGATGTTGATGACGACGATGGTGATGATGATGGTGATGATGATGTTCATGATGTTCATGATCATGAAGTTGAAGATGATGATCATGTTAATGATGATGATGATGATGAAATTGAAGATGATGAAGAAGATGAAAATGATGATGAATGCTATTTTTGGTTTTACATAACGCGCTCGCGTTTTTTTTTCTATATAACGTACATGCATTTTTTTTAGTTAAATCGAGCTCACGTATTGTTTAAATTCAAAAATTTATTCCCTCCAAATGATAAGGCCGAGCCTCCACCCATGCTTTCATGGAATTGCTATGCCTATGTTTTTGCTTTGTACTTTGCTTCGGATTCAACATGCCTGTGCCTTGGAGTATGATAAACCATGGCAAATTCAGCATTATATCCATATTTTCAATATGCTCATGTTTAGCGGTTCGTCTGATTATGCTGCACACCTCCATTTTTTTATGAGATTTTAGAAACAGATATGGTTTTTTTTGCAGATTCTAAATATGTAAATTTTAACAAGAATACATAATTTTTTCTATTTTTTTCTTATTTATCTTTTGTCATCACTCCTCAACTCAAAAAACACACTGGTAGTGTTTTGTCCATATCTCTTTCATTTCTCAACCATTTAAAAAAAAAAATTATATGGTGCACTAAAGAACACCAACCTCTACATGCTATAAAAAACCCATTTCCAAATAATTGCATTAAGACATTCAAATGCTACACCCACAATTGACGTACCGTTTTCGAGGTTTGATCTCTTAGATAATTAAAAAAAAAATTAAAAATATTACTTTTATTATTGGAAAAATAGTCATGCACTAGTTCTATATGTTCTCTATATGTATACCGGTTTTCGTAAGTTTATTCCATCATTTAGACACTCAGACGCTACACCCACAAAAACATATACTTTATAATTTTTCCAAAAAGTAAAAAGTGCCCATTAAAATTTATCTAACTTTAGATAGTTAACAGCATTTTCAATCGAAAAAATATATATATTTGGAAAGGTCATTCAATTTCCTACATTTCTTGTTTTTTATTGATCGCAAGATTCATTGTGTAAGTGTCTCAAAATATCTATGCAAGTTGATGGATGCCTGTTTTTTCAGTTTTGTATTGCATCTAACATGCCAAAAGAGACCCTTAACTTCTTGCACACACCCTAGTGTCTTATCCTTCCCAAAATGCCCTGCCAAGTCGCTACTGTGACGTTCTCTGATAATATTTTCTCTCATAGAACCAATTGGAATGCATAGTTTTTTTCCTTTGAAGAGGTAGTCATCTTACATAAAATATTCACTCTGAATAAGATCCATGTTCCCAGCAACTGGATTCTTCAACTATTCCACAATCTGCCAAAAATCGTTATCTGTCACATAGAAATCCTTCAATACTGCAAACCCATTTACTTGATTTTCCATGGTGGTGAAAAGAATAGTGCACCGAATCAAAGCATCTGCAACCTGATTTTGCTTTACTAATTTGTGCTTCAGAACAAAGGTGTGTCCTTGTAAAAAGGAAACCAATTTTGCATGTCTATTGTTCAATTTCTTTTGGGTGTACATATTTTAAAACAATGTGATCAGTAAATAACACAAACTCTTTTGGCACTAAATAATGCCTCCAATGTCACAATGCTTGCACAATTGCATAAAATTCTACATCATATGTGGAGTAGTTCTTTCTTACATCATTCAAATTTTCGCTAAAAAATGCAATTGGTTTACCTGCTTGGCTAAGTACAGCTCCAATGCCTACATGTGAGGCATCATAATCTACCTTAAACACTTTATCAAAATCTAGTAAGGCTAATATAGGTGCCTTAGTTACCCTTTTCTTTAGAAGCTTAAAGCTTTCTTCAGCATCATTGGTCCACTTGAATGTTGTTCCTTTGGTGCAATCTGTTATGGGTGCTACAATACTTCTAAAATTTCAAATAAATTTTCTGTAAAAGGTGGCTAGCCCATGAAAACTTCTTACTTCTATTATGCTCCTAGGACCAGTCCACTCCAAAATTGTTCTGACATTCTCTAAGTCCATCTTGACTCCTTCTGTTGAGATTACAAAACCCAAAAATACCAAGCTTTCTTGCAGGAACCTACATTTCTTCAGGTTTGCATAAAGATGATTTTTTGTCAACGTATCCAATATAATCTTTAAATGTTGCAAGTGATCTTGTTTGTTTTTATTGAAAACTAGAATGTCATCAAAATAATCAACAACAAACTTACCAATGTAAGGTCGAAGCACAGTATTCATCAATCTCATGAAGGTACTAGGTACATTGGACAAACCAAATGGCATCACCATCCATTCATATAGTCCATCCTCGGTCTTGAAGGAATTTTTCCATTAATCTCCTTTGCAAATTTGGATCTAGTGGTATCCACTTCGCAAATCAATTTTACTGAAATATTTAGCTCTGGATAGTACATTCATCATGTCGTCCAAGCGCGGTATAGGAAGCCGATAGTTTATAGTAAGTTTATTGATTTCTCTGCTATCTGTGCATATCCTCCATGTATTATCTTTTTTTGGAGTCAACAATGGTGGTACAACACGGGGAATCGTGCTTTCTCTTACCACACCTTTCTTTATAAGCTTTGTTATTTGTCGGTTGAGCTTTGCATATTGTGTAGGACTCATTCTATAGGCTACTCGATTAGGTAAGGATGATCTCGAGATCATATCAATGTGATGTTGAATATCACTATTTGGTGGAAGGTCATCAGGAAGTTCATTAGGGATAACATCAACATATTATTCTAGTAACTTGGCCACTTCAATATGTATTGGTATGTCTTCCTCGACTCCTTTTTACACTATTAATGCATAACATAATCCTGTTGCCTTCATTTCTTTAACAATCTCTATTTTCTGACAGCATATTCTTAGTTTTCCCTTCATCTTTAAGGGGCAATAAGACGACTTTTGTTCCATCCTTACAAAAGGTGTAGGTATTCTTTCCTTCGTTGTGTATGATTTTCCTTACAAATTTCCAAGGCCTCCCCAGTAACATATGGCATCCATCCATCGGAATAACATCACACCATACTTTATCTTTATAATTCTTACTGATGGAAAACTTAATCCAACATCTTTTATTAATGGTTACTTCATTCCCTTCCTTGAACCATGAAATTTGGTAAGGATGGGGATGTGTTTCACACCATAATTTCAACTTATCTACCATCTCTTTAGAAACCATATTCTCACAACTACCACTATCAACAATAACTTGACATACCTTTCCTCCATAAGTGCATCTAGTTCGAAAAATATTTGTCTGAAGCCACGACTCTTCATTACTGCTACTTTGTTTTTACTCTTTATTGGGAATCACCATTGACCTTCGTATCATGGGATTTTCCCCCATATCAGGTGGGACTTCAGATTCAAATCATTCTTCTTATTTCTCAGCTTGGACCAAGTTTAAACAGGGTTTTTGTCCTTGCTTCGGCTCTTGCATGTTGTAATTTGAGCTTTAAAATGCTCAAAGACCCTCTACACCACACCTAAAAGACCAATAAGGTATTCCTCTTCTACCACTGTAGCCTCTACCCCTTTGAAATCCTCTTCCTCGTGGTTGGTTCAATTTACCTTGTCTAGTATCTTCTGCTTTTTCAGCTCCTTGGGATGATTCGCCTCTTCCATAATTAAAACCACCCCGTGAAGCAGATAATGTGCCCCTCCTTGCTCCTCTATTCCTTTGAGAAAATTTTCGGTTTTGTTTATTCCTTTGCCTTTAAGGCTAACTGGTATGCCTCTTCCATGTTGCGAACCCTATGCATGCTCAATTCACCTTGATTATCAAATTTCAAACAATTCACATACCTTGCAGCCAGTTGTTCATTAGTTTCCTGGGGATCCACACAAATGGACAATTGATAAAACTCATGTGTGAATTCCCCCATGGTAGACAGGTTTTTCTTCAAGTTCTGAAATTTATGAAAAAGGGTTTGTGCATAGTGCAGCGACAAAAATATTTCTCACAAATTTTTTTCCATCTTATCCCATGTATCTATTTTGTCTTCTTCTTTTTTTTCTGTCTTTTTGCATATGATCCCACCAGATCATGGCGTAACCCTTCAACTTTGTGCATGCAAATTTCATCTTATTTTCTTATGTCATAGGATTCCATTCAAAAAAAAATTCCATGGAGTTTAACCAATGTATTAACTCCTCTGGTTTAAGACTCCCTACATAGTCTGAAACTTCCAATTTGATCCCATCATTTCTCCCTTCTAGAGCCCTGAGCATCCTTTCTTCAAAAGGTATGCGCTCTACTTCTTCTTCTTCATGTTTTGTATGTTGATCTACGCCTACTTGGTCTGTCTCCTCATCAGATGCTTCTCTTCGTATTATCCTTTAAGTAGCCAGCATGTCTGTAATATCTTCTACTTGCCTTTGGAGGTTTTGCATATCTCTACGCATTTGAGCAAGACTTGCTCTTCCTCTTCCTCTCTCTGCCATCTTCCTTCTCTAATACTAGATGATGCAACTAATAAGATTTGATTCAATTCACAAGATATAAAAACCATGCAAACACTTGAGAGTGGAAAGAATAACTATATTTTTATTCATTCTCCATCCTAACTATTACAATGAAGGTCCAACCCTTTATAACTACTATATGAGATTTTCTAAAATTACTAATTTTAGAAAATTCTCGCATGGTTATGAAACTAAACACCAAATATAAGATAACTATATCAACACTACTTGTCAACTTGCTTTTCTAATTAGGTTTCTAAACTGATAGATAACTATTGATTACAAATTAAAAAAAATCCCGCAAAACACTAAAACCTCAATTTGAGGCCTTATTTGAAGGAATTTGGCCTCAAAAAAGTGTTATAAAAAACTCTAATAAGAAGGATCTAATCAGCCACTACATTGAACACTTCGAAACACAACTTCTTGTTAAATTTGAGCCCAAACGAATAACCGAGTCAAAAGTTATGACCCTCGGAAATCCCTGCATTTATTCTTTTTTTTTTCTATTTTTTTAAGCCTTTAGAAATCATTACATCATGGTCATAAAAATCGAAACACAAAAAAATACCCTTTTCAAGATGACGCGTTGATTTGGGTCATATATATGTTTTGAATTTTTTTGGTTATGCATTTTTTATGTTTTTTTTTGTGTGTTGATTCAAAATTGCGGACATGGTTTTTAAGTGTAAGTTTGAAAATAAAATAAAAAGAATTATCATATGAACTCAAAAACCTGTAAATTATATGCCAATGAATAAACGATTAATTGACGAATCCATTGGTATGAAGTCCACCACCTAAGGTGCACCTTAGGACAAGGTATAGTCCTGGCAAAGATGCTAGTAAAATTAAATTTGTAGAAATTGGGGCGAAAAGTATGTTTTTAAACCTTAAGAGATTTGAAGTCTCTCAGTGCTTGGTAGATCCCCTTTTAGATGGATCTATGCTGGTTATTACTCAAGAAGAACACATACATGGTTGATTACATAGATCAAACCGATTCTATATGCATCTCTCTAGCCTATTTATATGATTTACAAGAGGTTACATAACTACCTATCGGTTCAACTAATCGACACAGCCTCTGAGATCAAAATAATCTATTGATATACTTTACAAGTAGTCAGCCGAAGGACCTAGTCAGCTAGCTAACTTACACTCCTCCAACATATACATAAGAATAAACTATGATGATTTGCTTTAGCGATTAAATTCAGAGACAAGAATTCAAAATCACATAATTTGTGTGTAAATAACTTCTAGAAAATCAGTGGTTGTGTTGTGTTTAGATGTCAACCCAAATTTAAAAATATTCCAACGATCCTCAGTGGCACAGAAGAGTATCCCATTCACACTAATTATTTTCAAGAATGAATAAGAAAATATTATAAATATTTGTGTATATTTTTCACACAAAAAATGCATTTCATTCAACCAGATTTAAATCCAGAGGAAAGGTCTCTGGATAACTACGTTTTTTACCACACAAAAAGAATTCTCTACGTTTTTTTATTTTCTCCCATACTCTATTTACTACTCCAAAAATGAGAAGATTTTACACATAAAAAAAGAGAGAGATCCTCATATCCTCAAATGAGGAGTTACAAGATCTAAATTTAGCACACTCCCTAATTTACCTCAACAATAAAACTAACTCACGGTTAACCTACCGACTAAAATTCAAAACCAACTAAATATATTCCTAAATTTATAGATTTGTTTTTTGAAACATTCCATCTTGGCCCTTTTACACCTTCGGGTTCCCTATGATCGCGTTGTTTCATTGCCATACTGAACTTGATTCCCCTGCATCAAAATCCCGAGGGTGAAAATTTATGAGCTCCTGCTAGTGAGTCCATTCACTGAGTAACCATTCTTCTTTAACTCTAAAACATCCATCCAAGTGGAATCTTCCTCTAGGTGTTGTTTCCATTTTACTAGATACTCTAGGTACTCCTTTCTCCTTGATTTCCTCACAATTTTAGTGTCCAAGATGGATTCAACTTCTAAAGGTTTTTCCTTGGGAATTTTCTTCAGCCACTATATGTTCTTCCCCTTCATCATTGAATTCTTCTCCAGACCGACCTGTATCATCAACCAAATAATATTATATATCTTCTACATTAAAAATAGGAGAGATGTCAATACCTGTAGGCATTTCTTGATCATACGCATTTGCAGAAATCTTTTAAAGAACCTTGCATGGCCTTATCTTTTTTAGTTTCATATTTTTATATTCTCCCTTGGGAGATCTTTCCTTCTGTAAGTGAGCCAACACCCTATCCCCAGCTTCATAATTCGTTTATCTTCATGTATGATCTACCCTCATTTTATACTTATAATTGTTGTCCTATAAATTTTGTTTAACCTATTCATGTAGCTCACTAATGGCTGCTGCAAAATCTTCTTTGTCGGCACTCCTTCGTTTAAGTTTCCCAAATATTTGAGTTCATATACTCCCCTAAGATGAATTCCATATAAAATCTAAAACATGCACATTCCAATACTTATATTTGATGAATCATTATAAGAAAAGTCAACTTGAGCTAACACTTGATCCCACTGCTTAGGATTTTCACTTCACAATCTTCTCAGTTTGTTACCCAAACTCCTATTCTCAACTTTGGTTTGCCCATCATACTGTGGATGATAAGCTGAGATAAAATTATGTTTGGTTCCAAATTTTTTCCACAAAGCCCTTCGTGTCCCGTTAATTTAGTACCCTTGTCTAAGATAATGATTCTTGGCAACCCATGTGATCTAACAACTTCATCGAAGTACAAATTTGCAATGTGTGTGGCATCACTTGTTTTATAACATGGAATGAAATGCACCATCTTTGTAAATCTATCAACAACTACAAATATTGAGTCGTTTCCTCTTTGAGTCTTTGGCAAACCCAATACAAATTCCTTACTAACTAAATCCCAAGGTCTTCTTAGCATTGGTAAAGGAGTGTATAAAGTAGTATTTTGAATCCATCCCTTGGTATGTTGATAGATTTAACACCTACTTACAAACTTTTCCACATGCGATCTCTTTTTTGTCCAAAAATAAAAATGACTTAACTATCCCAGTGTTTTATTAATTCCAAAATGCCCTGCAATTCTGCCATTATGCTTCTCTTGTATTAAATTATCCCTCATGGAGCAGCTAGGAATACATAATTTACCGCTTTTGAACAACAGTCCATCTTGCAACATGTACTCACTCCAAGGACCTCAATCCCTTCTCACTATATTTCTGCATGCTTCAAAAGCATCCTGAAAGTATGAATCAACCCCATATAGGTCCTTCAAAAAGTCAAAACCCAAAACTTCAACTTGACTCTCATGCATAATCAAATTTCTTATACTCAGAGCATGAGCTACTCTGTTTGATTTCTCATTGATGTACTTCAAGATGAAGGTAAAGCCTTGTAAGAACTCCACCCAATTAACATGTTTTTGGTTCAATTTGGGTTGTTGCATTATAAACTATAAGGCATGATTAGACGAGAATAACACAAACTCCCTGGGCATCAAATAATGTCTCCAATGTCTTAAAACATGTACAACAACATAAAATTCATTGTCACACGAGGAACATTTATGTCTTGACTCGTTTGACTTCTCATTGAAATAAGCAATACGTCTGTCTTCTTTACTTAGTACAACCTTAATGGTTGTCCCACTGGCATCGCACTGAACTTGGAACGACTGGTTAAAATATAATGTAGCTTAGGTATTGGTTGTTTGGTGATCTTTTTCGTCAATATCTAAAAATTCTTTTAAGCTTTTGTTGTCCAATAGAATGGTTGTCTATCTTTCTTAATGTTGTCAATAATCGGTGCACAAATGCCATTAAAAATCCTGATAAACTTCCTATAAAAGCTAGCCAAACCATGGAAACTTCTCACCTAAAAAATACTCTTAAGTGAAGGCCAATTTACAATATCTACCACCTTCTTTGGGTCCATTTTCAGTCCATCTTTAGAAATAATAAAACCCAAGTACACTAGTTATGTTTTCATAGAACAACACTTCTTTATGTTTATTAGTAACTTTTCTTGTTGCGGCCTCTTTTGAACATGTCTTAGATGCCTTAAATGTTCTTCCTTTGTTCGACTATAAATCAGAATATCATCCAAATAAACAATAATGAACTTACCGATGAATCTTTTAAAACCTCGTTCATTAATCTCATAAATGTGTTGGGTACATTGGCAGTCCGGAAGGCATGAGCATCCACTCATATAATATTTCATTTGTCTTGAAAGTTGTTTTCCACTCGTCCCCTTCTATGATTCTGATTTGATGATAACCGCTTTTTAAGTCAATCTTGGAGAAACAAGTTGCTCCACTCAAACAATCCATCATGTCATCCATCCGAGGCAGTGAAAACTTGTATCTAATAGTAATCGTGTTGATTGCTCTTGAGTCCGTGCACATTCTCCACTCTCCATCTTTCTTCGGGGTAAGTAATGTAGGCACTACGCATGGGCTCAAGCTTTCTCGGATAATCCCTTTATCTAACATCCCTTGGACCTGCTTTATAATCTCATCATTCTCCTTGGGTGTCATCTTATAGGAATCCTTGTTTGGAAGGCTTGATCTTGGTATAAAGTCAATGTGGTGACTTGTACTTTTCTTAGGTGGTAGTTCATTTGGAAGGTCATCCATCACTATGTCACTGAACTCGTGCAACATTTCTTGAACTTCTTAAGGAAAATATGCAATATTGGTTTTCATAAGAACAACTTTTGGTTTACAAATTACAACAAAGCTTACCACTTCTCCTTCGATCTGTTGCAAAAATTCCTTTCCACTTAGCAGTTATGTTTTTGGGTGGTCTTGTGTAGTTACACCTCCTTCTTGCAAAGGCAAAATAATATGCTTAGTCCCATCCTTTTCGAACTTCTAACAAATGCTTCTCCCATCATGTATCGCCTTCCGATCAAACTGCCATGATCTTCCCAAAAGGATATGGCAGACATCCAAAGGCATGATATCACAAATCACTTTGTCTTTATAACTAGCCACATGGAATTCTACTTCACTTTTCTCACTCACCAATTTTTGATGGCCTTTATGCAGCCATGACACGCCTTTATGCAGCCATGACACCTTGTATGGCATTGGATGTTTGGTATTCTTTAAGCCTAACTTGTCCACCATCTCAGTGGAAACTATGTTATTCGTACTACTGTTATCAATCACCATTTTGCAACAATTCCCTTGGGATTTACAAACAGTCCAAAATAAAGCTTTTCTTTGGGAAGGATCTACAACCTCCTTCTCTAGCCTCAAGAGAATCTTATTCATCATTAAATACTCTCCAGTCTCTTACATATTACACTTGTAACATCTATAGGCAATCTCTTTGCCTCTTTCTTTACCTCTACCTATCTGGTAGGGTCTTCCTCTACTTTATTCATCTCCTTTTTTTGATTGCCCTTGCTGGTTTGAGTTGCTTGCTTCACTATTCTGAGCCGAAAACCTTCCCTTTCCAGGCGACTGTCCTCTTCCTCAAGTTGAACCTAGACCTTTGCATGAGTTTTGCTTCCTCATTATCTTCTCCTCTTGCTTTAAAGCGCATTGATATGCTTCTTCCATAGTCGAGGGCTATTTTCTCTAGAGAGTCTTCTACATACCCTGCTCTCAAATTAACTTTGTAAAACTCTTCGGTATATTCCCTTACTGTCAACAACCTTTGTCTTGGGTTTTTTTACCTCCCTATAAAGAGCTAACTAATAGTTGTGTTTTTAACCTCCCTATAAAGAGCTAACTAATAGTCTTTTGACACGAATTTGGCCTTCATCTTGGCTACCATTATGTCCCAACTTTTAATCATAGCCTTGTTCTTTTTCCTCCTTTCATCTTTCACACTATCCCACCACAGGGATGCATGGCCTTTCAACCTTTTCACAACAAATTTAACCCTCTTTTTATCTTCAATTTCATCATATTCGAAATACTTATCTATATCATAAAAATTTCAACTACCAAACTCCCATAGTAAACTGGTAATTCAAGTTTGGGTCTTGAACTTGCCCCCAACATTGACCTTAAGAACCTGATCTCTACAAGTTCTTGAGCTATTTCTTCTACCTCTGTTGTGGCTTCCTCTTCCCGTTAACTCACATATCGACTTCAAATTCTCATTGCCTACCAATCTCTACAACTCCTAAAGAGCCATTCCTTTTTTGCGTTCACCGTATGGAGTTCCTGCAAATCTTTTAGGTAAAACTCCAAATAAAACATTACTAGTAATTACTCTGATACCAAGATTGCTGCAGGCCTGCCGAGGACACACAAATTCCAACTTTTAAAACCTTATTTTATTTCAGTACCCAATGTGATAGCCAATGATTCCCTCCTTTGTCGAGACTAGTATGGAGTCTAGATACTTCTATCAAGCATAAACTGATAGTTTATTTTTAAAATAAAAGAAAATAAACAGAATTTACAGGCATGCGCTAATCCCGTAGTATAGAACAAATTTACTCTGTTTCTAGGCTTTCTGCTTGTAATATTCCAAAAACATGCTCACTCTTTCTTGGAAACGTTGAACAAGTTTACACCGTATGGCTGTGAATCAGTCTCTTTTCCCTAAAATCGCAGGCTAGGTTACATGATTTGTACACTACTAGAAAGGTAGCCACTCTACTTTTCTTTGGATGGAATCGTTCAACAATATGAGTGAGTAGTAGTTAATAGCTGAAAATTTTCATACCAAAAATAACACTTCCAAAAACCCAGAATTTCCATCCTTCTATTCCAGTCAAGAAGCACGTGAGACCATTATTAAAATGCATATATAAACAGGAAGAAACTATCATGCTCTGCTCCAACGATTAAATTCAGAGAAAAGATTTCAAACTCATAGAATTTGTGTAAATAACCTCTGCAAAATCAATATTTGTGTTGTCTAAAAATGTCAAACTAAATTTAAAAATATTCCAACGATCCCCAAAGGCACAGAAGAGCGTCCCATTCACACTGATTCTTTTCGAGACTGAATATGAAGAGATTATGACTGTTTTTGTTTTTAGTTTTTAGACTGAAATTACATTTCATTCAACCAGATTTAAAGTCAAGAGGAAAGTTCTCTACCTAATTACATTTTTTTCCCACATAAAAGGACTTCTCTGCCTTTTTATTTTCTCCCAGACTCTATTCACTAACCCCAGAAATGAGAAGTTTTTACACATAAAAACAGAGAGAGCTCCTCCTCTTCTAGAATGTGGAGTTACAACATCTAAATTTAGCACATTCCCTAATTTATTTCAACAAGAAAACTAACTTATGGTTAACTTAACTTAGCGACTAAAATTCAAAACCAACTAAATCTATTCCTAAATATTTGGAAATTAAAATTTTTAATTAAACATTCCAACTTGGCCCTTTTACACCTCCATGTTCCCTGCAATCGATTTGTTGCATTTCCAAACTGAACTTGATGCCCCTGCATCACATGACTCCTTGGAGTGTTTCCATATGGGTGGATTCATAATTCGGAAAAATCTCTAAGAGCATTGTTCTATTGTGCAGAAATCACCCATACCTAAATTGACAGGGGATTCTTATCAAATTTGTGGTTAGAAAGAGAGTTTATTCTCTACAATTTTAGCTACTTTAACAACAAGCTATCCTAACCCCCAACCCACATCCAAAAATTAGTATTACAATGACAGTAATACTATTATTCGCATTAATACTCTAATACTCTTCCAATCAATAGCTACTTTAACAACAAGCTATCCTAACCACCAATCCACATCCAAAAATTAGTATTACAATGACAATACTATTATTCACATTAATACTCTAATACTCTTCCAATCAATATTATATATTGTAGAGACAGTGTTGAATTTTATGGTAATTTTGAACATTTATTTTAAATATTTTTCACTAATAATATTTAGAAAGAAACTATCAATGATAATATGAAAATAATTATCTAAATTTTAAATATTGAATTTTACGTTACTTTAGAATGCTTATTTTAAACATTTTTCACTAAAACCATCAATGATAACATGAAAAAATTGTTTAACTTTTATGGATTAGTTAATAAAATATCTTTATGTATTCACTTTTAATTTTAGTTTTAAGTTTTTCATTATATTTCTTTTAATTAATATTATATGAATATATCCTATACATAATTAAAAATTTAATGCTGATGTTAAATTTTGAATATGAGTGGTAGGAAATTTGAATAATAATGTTAAAGTTTTAAATAGTTTACTTAATTTAAAATTTGTACATTTTGTTTTATTGGAATTAGAGTTTATAGAAATAAAGTGTTAGAATGTGTACATTTTATTATATTGGAATTCAATTTGATTGAAATAAAATGTTAGTGTTTTTTTTTTTCAATGGAAAAAAAGCGTAATTTTCATTCATCTTAAAAGAGATCAAAAATTACATACTGTAATTCACTCTGACAGTGAATTCAAAAGCCTATATTATAGGTTCCTTTGATAAGACTCCATAGTCTGCTACAAGATTGCAAAAAATTTTAACAAAAAAGCTGTTTAATAGGCCATTGTGTCCCACCGATCAGTTCATTTGTTCACAAGACACAGTTCGATACCACATCAGACATATACTGCCGCTGTTAGCCATTATAGAAGATTATATAAAAACATACTGTCACTAGTATTCAGGAATGAATAATGTAAGCAGCCGGATTGTTCATATCTCTGTCTATGAACGGCCTATGATAAAACTCGTAGCTCTGCCCTTCCTTTTCTTCATGAATTTTCCAAGTGCCAAGGTCCATGCGGAGCCCTTCTTTGGATGCCTGGTCCGCTTCTTTGTTGTTCTCCCTATATACATGTCGGCAATGGAAAGTATCATAAGAAAGTATGATATTCTGAATAGTGGAAAGAATATTGGCTATTCTAACATTTCTGCAGTCTTGAATTTTCATGATCCAGTTGATAACATTCAGTGAGTCCCCACAAACCGTCAGCCTTTTGATGCCCTTCTCGTTGGCAAATATGAGTAGTAATTTTAAGCTCATGAGTTCAGCGTAATTGTTCGAGCCCATGCCCAGGCCCATGGTAAGGGTAAAGTAATGTGTATCGGACAAAAAGAGGACAGCCCCCCCTCCACACATCTCGTTTTGTGCTGCACCGTCAAAAAAACCCCAAGGATGGGTTTTATCTAATACAAGTTCCAGATTCCTGCGCTGTTCGGCAGCTCTAATATATTCAGGCAGTGCTTTGTATAAGCCCACCGCTTGTGCACTTGTTATTTCAGGTATACTAGCTGTTGCTTTGAATATAGCCCCGTTCCGAGCCAACCAAATCCCCCAAATGATGAGAAGCGAAAGAGTTTTTAGCTTGGATCGGGAAAAAGTTCTCCACCAGGAATCCCACGCACTAATCACTGAGTTCCCATCCCAGCGATGATTCAATCCTACCTGCCTCATACAGGCTTTCCAGACAGCCACCGTATAGGAGCACGAGATAAATAGATGTGGGTTCGACTCCAACTCCTGTTTGCACAAGACACACCAGCCCGGCCCCTGAATATTTCTCCTCTGTAGTACGTCTCAGGTCGGTGCCCTGTTTTCAAGCACACACCACATAAACAGCTTTGTTTTTGCAGGGCACTTTAGCTTCCACAAGATTTTCCACCACCAGGCTTCCTCCCTGTCCTCAACCTCAGCGCTTAAACATAAATATCCCGCTTTTGGAGTATACTTCCCCCCCCCCCCCTCCCGGATCCATCTCCCAAATAAGCTCATCCTCTTGCTCAATTAGCTAGATATGTGATGAGTTGAAAATAAAATGTTAGTGTTATTAGTTAATGAGTAATATTTTCTTCATAAATTTACAAGATTTTTAATATTATTATTATAAATTAAAAAAATTATAATATTTTTTAATATTAATATTTATTATACAAAATGTTGATAATATTAATGAATTAAGATATTAAATTACTTTATTATTAAAAAAATTAATTAATAATTTATATTAAAATATATATTTAAAATTGTATAAATATAAATTTCTTTAAATTTAAAATTGATGTATTCCTAATGAAAACTGAAATCATTATAAATTTTATGTTTATATGAAAGTAATCTCATTTGTAACAATATTTCCTGTTAGAAATCCAGAATTTCCAACTTCCTTTAAATGTTTAAAATCTAGCTATTCAAAAGTGATATTTCTCCCCCACATCGAAAAGTGATATTTCTCCCCCACATCGAATTTATAGTCTAAAAGAGCTTTTTCGGGCAGATTAGCATATTCTATCATGGCCTGCCCAAATTTAACTTTTCTAAGTTCTACGGTCTACCCTATGATTAACCGACCAGATGAAAATATGGATAAAATAGACTTCTGGTTCTGATAAAATTTCTTCCCCACACACTTGCCATTGACATTGACTCGACGTGGGATTTCAGAATTTGGACCATGATTCAAGTGAAGAACTATGGGTTACATAACATTAGTTTGAGGGGATTTTGTGAATATATATTTGGTAGTAATTAGGGGTTGAGGTTTAGATTTAGTTGTCAGATTTGATGGTTGTCTTGATTAAGAAGTTGGGTTTGGATTTTTGAGAAAGTGTAGTGAATAGATTATATTTAGAAAAAGTTCTTGTGATTGTAATGGTGATTATATTTTTGTTGATTATGTTTTGATCAACATCAAAAGTAGTTAACAATGTTGATAATGCTTGTTAGACAGTTTAAAAAGGTTTTCACCTCTTATATATATATATTTGTGTTGATGTCAGAATGTAGCAAGTCGGGCTGCAATGAGTTTATAGAATCCTAGCTATAAATTTGGGTATATGAGGGTTAGTCTTACCCGGTTTATAGAGCAAAAGTTGTGTGGCATTGATCGGAAAATTTTCAGAGAGAGGTTTCTGCTATTTTTTAACAGGGAGGAAAGATTTTGTAGCATTGATTGAAGGGATTTGTATTATGGGGGAAGACGTTTTAGTATTTTTTTTTTAGAGGTTTTGGGGAATTTTCCGGTTTAGGAATGGAAATATTGGTGGTGATGGGCTACTTTTGGGGCAAAGTTAAAGGATTGTATCTTTATTAGTATAATGGATTTGGAGTAGATTGATATTAGTGAAAATTTTCTATCATTTTTTTTTATTACCAGTATTAATGATCAAACAAACTTCTGAAGATGTAGAATGATTTTTTTAAGTCTCTTTTGTCATTTAAAAAAAATAACAACAAGCTTTGAAAATGCCGGTTTGAAGTGAGGAAATAGTCAGGAGCTTTGAGGGATTTTCATAAAATGACAAGAAGTTTTGGAAATGCCGGTTTGAAGTTATGAATTAGGAGAAGCTTCGAGGAATTTTCATCCTGGTTTGGCAGCCAATTTTTTGTTTAGAAAACACCCATTAGTGTTTATCCTAGGATCAATATACGCAACACTAGGTTCAGGCTTAGTTCAGGTTTGTAGTTTGAAGTCCTCTTTACTGCACTATATCCATCACATCTTCCAAGGAGATCTTGACTTTTTTTTTATGGAGAGCGTACCCTTAGTTATAGGAGCTAACTAGGAGATTGTGAAGGAAGAGTTATTGGGTTTCAAGCTTTTTTATTTTTTAATTGAAGAGAGTGTGCTGAGCAAGTTTAAGAACAAGTCCTAAATAGAACCAGGGAAAAGAGGAGAAATCATGCTTCCCCTCCTGATGCCTGATTACCCATCCAATCCATCGCCCAGCAGAGACTGGCCGAAAGACGAGCACAGGTTCCGCAATGCTCTCATGATCTTCTTAGGTTTCAATCCGAAGGGGTCGTCGCATTCAGAGGGGACCAAAAGCCCAACTTTTCCACTGGATATCAACACTTTTTCGGAAGCTGGGAGCAGTGATTGGCATGTAAACAGCTTAGATTCCCAGTTGAGCTCTCCGAACGGGCAAAGCGAGACAATACCGATTGGTTCTCCACATGCATTTGCAAATCCCAGCTTTCAAACTGGAATGGAGCATTCAGAGAGCTATACTTGTGTCACATCCCATGCTCCAAAATCGACCACAAAGCACATATATACTCATTGTGGTATGGAGTGTGAAACTGTGCAATACCCTGTTCGAGAGCAACTTGAACATGGATTATGGGATGCCGCACCGCCACCTCGGAGCTATTCAAATGTTCCAGTGTCTCATTTTCTCAGAGCTTGCTATCTCTGCAAACGGCAATTGAACCATGGAAAGGACATCTACATGTACAGGTCTGTTATAATGAATGATCATACCAGGGCTTTTATGTTACAGATTGCTTTTAATCATTGAGAATCACATCGAATTGATTATAATTTCTCATTCTCTGCTTGTGGATTGTTGCAGAGGTGACAAAGCATTTTGCAGCATCGAATGCCGTTACCAATATATTTTGATGGATGAACAAATGGAAACCTTTTCTTCTTCTCCACAATCTTCACGGAGTGCTACTTCTGACGGTGGAAAATTTTTCTTAAGCAGTAAAGCTGCTGCTTCATACGATCAGAGGCATGAGAACTGTCCATTATGTACAGTTCTGTTATAATGTATGGATTGTTTGCATCGGAGGAGCTGTAGCAAAATAATGTATGGATGGGCTATTTTGAGGCATGTCAATTTGGGATGATCTTTGTTGTGTGCATAATGCCACAAGTTTTTCAGTTCAATCCCCTGTACAAGGATGGAGCCCAAAAGCTTCCCAAAGTACATGAGTTTCTTAATAAGACACTTACCTGCAGTTAATGGCGGAGAAATCTTGTAGGCCAATTTTCAGTTCAATCCCCTGTACAAGGATGGAGCCCAAAAGCTTCCCAAAGTACATGAGTTTCTTAATAAGACACTTACCTGCAGTTAATGGCGGAGAAATCTTGTAGGCCAAAAGAGCTTAGGTAAAGTGGAAGGTAGGTAGGCATAAGATCTTCTTCATTGTTATGATAGCTGAAAATGTCTTTTATTTGGAATAATGGCTGCGGATAGGCATGATGATTGACAGCAGATTATCTAGTGATATTGCAGATTTCTGATGTGCTTTCTACATATTGTGATTAGAACTGAGCAACAAGTGCTGAGAACTTGAGCTTATTATATGTGTTCTCTGAGTTTTATTTTGCTGAGATTATGAAATAGTACATTGGAGAGTGATACTGTTGTTTAGGCAGCTGGTCCAAATTATCTTGAAAAGATGTTGTTTTTTGAAGTTTGACAAAGAAACTCGAAATATAGAGGCTTTACATGTTCTCTCAGATTTGTTCCAGTGTCGTTCTTATTGTTTTTAAAATGCTACTCATATTATGTTGTTCCCGTATGATTCAGACCCATTTCTCACGGCAGATTAAGAAAATACAGGGTGTGATTCCAATGCAAGATTTGCATCTTACCTAAAACTCGTAAAACTGATCTGAACTGTATTTGATAAACTCCTAAATTTTGCCTTACCATTTGTGTCTAAAAATCCGTTTTGTGGCCAAAATCTGGCCGAAATTATTCAAAAATTAGTTTTCAATGATTGGAATTACATAAATGGTATGCTACAAAGATAATCCAAAATTCCGAATCCATTTCTACAATAAAAATTGTAATTTTAATACTAAAAATCAGAGATTAGCCAACTCCGCCTAATTGATAATTATGACAGGATCGCTTATTTGACAAATCATTAAACCAAATGGTGCAACTAAAAACTAATGTATGCATGCTAGATTTTCCATAAAGTGACTTTTGTGACGTGCAGTGACCGTATAGATCAGTTTTCCAATGGATATGACAGAAGAATATAATCTGGAACCTAGTAATGACACATCCAAAATAGATATTTAACAGCTTCTTTCGTCTGCCAGTGAAGAAAAGAAGCGTTTGGGAAAATAGATTTTGAACATATTTCTTTAAAGTGAAAGATCTTGGTAGATTATTAACGGGGAGAAAGTACGTAGTTTATAGAAAGATCCAACTGTACACAACATTTTTCAATGGGAGAATCTTTCTGTATCATTATCCTTAAACTTCTTTTGAGTTCTAAACCTTTTTATTAAAGTGGCATAAAAAGGGCTCTAAAGTAGAGGGAAAGGGTCTGGTCCAATTTTCAAGTGTCAAATGCAAGAGCAAACTGATCGAAATTCGATTTCCAGCCCTTCCATTCCTTCCCTTAATTTTAAGTAGATCCTCCGAGATTGCAACTACATCTGAATTTTATCAAGTTCCTTTCCCTCATAATGGTTGCAATTTCTGTGAAATATTTATCCGGTCATTGTTACTTCGCACAGCAGCTATGATCACTGAAAATCCTAAGTGTATTTCACTGAAACTTACACACAGATTGGATGCATTGGACTTCTGTGTGATTCTCAAGTTTTAGACAAACACACAGATTGTCTGCATTGGACTTCTGTCTGATTCTCAAGTTTTAGACAAATTATGTTCATCTGGAATCTGAGTTATGCATTCAACTGGAATAGTATGTCGAATAAGGAACTGCTTTGTTTCTGCATTCATTCAACAAATTATTGCTGACACGGGCAAATATGATGTCAATGCAATTTTGGTGTATTGGGAATCATACTCATTTGTATCGATCGAACTGTATAGGGAGTACACTCTGGAGCTTTGTTCTCTGCTTGCTCAAGTGTAGTGTTAAGACTTTATAGGGTTAGTTGAAGTGGTTGTGGTAAATGTTGTTATATATTTGACAATGTTATTGTATCATTTTGGTTAGTTCAGTGATAACAGGTGTTTCATTCTAATTCCGTCAACTAAAAACACTAATCTTTTAGGACTAGTTTTCTAATCTCCTCAATTAGAAACACTAATCTACTAAAGCTAGTTTTCTAAAAATTCCATGCCATCCACAAAAAGTAAAAAACATGCCTAAATTTTCCCAAATACTTAGAAAATTACTTACATAAACCACATAGATGTCTCTATGATTGTTAAATGACCGCAATCAACCTACACGCTGAGCAGCCCTCTCTACACATTGAAGAGTGTTTTTCCAGCCTTACAAAATATGACATGGATGACCTCTCCCATCACAGTCAGGCCAATGTTTCCATCATTACAGATTCTACCTCTCCTTAGAATACAGTATACAAATAAGCACTTTTTGCCATTACCCATTACGTTATACAAATAAGCAGTCCCCCTCTAACAGCTCTCCATCACTAACATATAACAGGAAAGTAGACTCAATTTGATTCCATTGTAGGTCCCACGCTCTGAACGTTACTGATGATCTCTGATATCAGGCCGTAATTACAGCAAGTAATGCAACTTGACATACCACAAAGTCTGCAATTGTCATGGTAGGTGGAGCGAGAACGCAAATGTGATCAAGGACCACTCAATTCATGTGAGAAAGCTGCTTGCCTTATCGTATATTTATGATATTATGCTCTCAGCTGCTGCAACAACATTTTATGAAATTTTCACTCTTTGGAGTTTTGTTTTGTAGAGATGCAGTGTAAGAAAACATGAAATTGGACAATAAATCGATTGGAGGTATTGCATGAAGTTATGCTACTGATTGTTTTAGATGAAAAAGAAGTAATAGAGAGGAAACATATGGAAGGGATACGTTATTTAAGATGTACAAAGGAGTTGGTTACACAGTTGAAGGAGTTGGGTACACAGTGGCTACTACGGTTACTTTTAGATTAAAAAATCTGAATATTATTTATAACCTTGAAAGTATGATTTGCATAAGAAAAATAATCCAAACAAATACTTTATGTAATAAGAAATCTAACGATGCTCTCTTATTGACATCATAACAAAAAGACAAGCAATACTTAGCATGCTGCAGCGCATTTAATGTGGCTGCATTTAATGTGGCTGTAGCAGGCTTGATGGCCATTGGATCTAGAGCAGTTGAGCATTTAATGCGGCTGCAGCAGGCTTGATAGCCATTGGATCTTGAGCAGTTCAAAATCTAACGCTCATCAAACCTGCTAAAGCCACATTAAATGCTCTACAGCATGCTGAGTATTGTTTGCCAAAAAAAACTCTGTAAAATACTTAATATTGACTTGAGATACATTACAGTTTAGAAATGGCATCACTTATCAATGCAGTGGTCGAAAAATGATTGATCACAAAGCTGTGTTACACCTAAGGTTTTTTGATGGGTATTAAGTAACTAGAAAGTCAAGGTTATTGATGAGTATTAAGTAACTAAAAAGTTAGCTTGTCGTATTTTTTTATACGTAACTAAAAAGTTAGGTTGTTGTAATTTTTTACTAAGTATATTGGGATTTAAGGTTGCCAAAAGGTGGATAAAAAAAATGATTGATTACAGAGTAAGATTATTGATAGGTATGAAGTTTTTAGTTACTTGATTTTTAAAGTAGTTATTTAAAAAAAAAATTGTTTTTTTATTTTTCTTACTTTTTGGTTGTATAGCGAGGAGCTAAGTGCTCTTCAGGGAAGATGTTACCATGTAATCTAACATAAAATTATTAGAAATAAGAAATAATTAAAATTTGTATCTCAGATAATAAAATAAAAAATTAAAACTAAAAAAAAAGTATTTAAAAAAATCATATAATCCTATAAAATAAAAGGTCAAAACCATCATAAATCCATATTAAACTTGGATCTATCAAACATCAAGTAGGATTAAATTTATGGATGTCTAAAAATTTAAAAAAAAAATTAACATAAATATATGATAGTAAATAAATAACACTTATTTTTTTTAATGAAATTTGACGTTTATTTTTAAGTAAAGGCATTTTCAAGAAAACTTGTATTCCTTAAATCTTTATGCTAATTCTTTTTATTTTCAACAAAAACCTCAAGTTTTAAAGAAATAGATTTAATTGAATGTTATCTATATTTAAAATAAAAATAAAATTGAATAGAAATCAAATCTTAAATTTAAACTTGATTTATGAGTAAACCTTTTGTATAAGCATAGTTCATTGTCTTTTCCTCTCAGATATTACATTGCATAGTTGAACCTTGAATCCTTCAACCTGATGTGAACTTGTGAAGTTGGAGTAGCTCTGCATTGTTGTTTGCATTGTTGTTTGGATTATTAAGTTTGTTACTGTCCTGATTTCAGCAAGTTAAAACAAAAATTTAACAAGCTATAAGTAACTTTCTTCATAAAAATACTTGATATTGTATGCTATTAAATAGCAAAATGAAGTTTCCTAAATTCTTAAGTATATATTCCAAAAAAAACATCTATTTTTACTTAAGCTCCAATGAAAAAAAATCTTAAATAAGTTTTAAATTCTATCTTTTTTATAATTAGAGTTTTATTTATTTTCATTTTAACGTGGTTATGATAAGTTTTGTACTCCACAAAGATAGGATATTGGGCTTTCCCATCATGATGGAAGGTTGTCATGATGGAAGGTTGATAAGCTGTTCTTTTCAAGAGCTTGAAAAGTTGGTAAGCAATTAACTTTTATTACCTAAAATTTAGTATTTTTCAATATAGAAGATTATTATTAATAATATATATTTGTATGAATATAGTAGGTTAATTATTTATTTAGCTTTTTTATTTAAGTAAAAAGTAAAATATGTATATAGAGAGAGTTTGAGGGGGTCTCAATGTTAAGAACATGTATTTGCTTCTCTCAAGGCATGAGTTTAAAAAGTCATTAGTTCAAATCCTGTATACTTAAGTTGATATATGAAATTGTATACTTAAATTGTAACTGTTATTACTTCAATATTTTATTATCCCCCCACCCCCACCCTCCATACACACATATGTAATCCCCATTCAATATTTCCAGCCACATAATGGGTAGCTATGATCATAGGCTTTCAAATTCCACCCCTCAAATGCTAAATTCTTATGAGAACAAGAATTTGAGACTCCAAGGAGGAAACACATTTCAATAAAATGCATGTATAGGTGTGAAAATTAAAATGGAATGGAAACAACAAGCATATTGACACATAACATGGAAGATACATTGACTTTTATAAAAAAAAAACATAAATTTTGCATATTCTTAAACAATGATAAGGCGCTTATCTTTCAACTGAAGAAGGTGTGAGAAACTAACTATGTAAGAGTGGTTTTCCTTCCATTGATAAATATATGTTGTAGATAACACCACCAAGCTGAGCTATGAGAACACTGGGACAAAGGAGACAAGTTATAGCGTTCTCTCTCTCCCAACCCAACCTATTTTCTCTCTTGCTCAACCAATCTCCTCACCATAGAGCATTACTAGCATCTCATCTAGCCATCAAGAGCCAATGAACTCTCTTCCATTGTCCCACATAACAAAAGGAAGGCCTTCATTTTCTTTGTGCAATAGTCCCTCATAATACCCTTCCCTCGCAATGCTCTTCAATGTGTGTAGAAAGAATCCACTATGTTGTATGCCTCTTAAGAATTTTCCAGCAAAACAATTCTTGGCTTTGAAGTATTCAAAGAGTAGAAAATGCATAGTAGGTGAAGGTTTTGTTAGGAGATGGGTCAATATCCAAATCTTTCATATTCTTCATGTAGAGTTCACAGGTAGACACTAGTTGTTCATAGGTGTTGGGTGCACAAGGGGGTCATAATGGGGGGTGCCAGAACCTCACCTTTGGGGGTGTAGGGGCAGAACCCCCACATTCGAGGGCTTTGGTGGAGGATCGCTTGAGACAAAAATTTCTAGATCATTCTAGTGTATTCTAGTTCCTTCTAAGACCCTCATATGTAATACATAAAAGGGAAGTGACACTTGATATCATAAGAGAAGAAAACAATTTAAGTTTTTTACCAAGTAATAATAAAATATTGAATTTGTCATTACCCCATGGTTTTACCTACACACAACAAGGTTTCCATGTAAATTTCATGTTCTATTGTTATTGTTGTTTGCTTATGTTTTTTTTTTAATATTTTTTTTTTTATAACGGGCTTACTATCTTACCTATTGTCTATTCTCACCTACAACCATCACTCCCTCCTCTAAAACTTGCAATTTCCTCTTATGGGTGCTTATTAATACCAAAGTTTGTAGATTTCCCATGGATAAAAAAACAGAACACAATATGAACAACATATTGAGTATGAGAGTATGTGTGTATGAACCCAAGAGTGCTAGAACAATGCCTTAGTCTTTGGAACAGAGGATTGATGAAAAAATATTGACATTACTTTTGACTTTTGAAATGTAGGACTCTTAACATTCTCATAATCATGGCAGTCAACCCCATGCTCATATAACTACATAACAGGGATTTTCCACCAACCTCTTACATGCAATAAGTGGTTAGTTTAAAAAATCAAAGAAGGTAGATAGGTTTACACTTCGTAGTGGAGGGTTTACTCTACTATAGGCCCCCTCTCATTCTCCCCTCTAGTGGAATTATTGCGCCTCGTATGCTTTACATAGCCATCTTGGAGCACTTATGTTATATTCCAACATTAATATTTACAGAGCTTGATTATACTAGCGGAAAGTCTAACACATTATCCATATATGTATATTTACACCATACATCTCAAGCCATTCACCAATAGGGTCTTTGCATGGAACTATGCACTAGGAATACATATTTTCATACTCATAACATTTACATAATATGAATTAATACATGTTAGGGTTAAAACAAGGGTATAACATCACTTACATGAAATCTATGATTTGTCGTTTCTCATAGTGTATGCATTTCATGTTTCATTTTCAGTTTCTCATATTTGGTAGCATAAATGGGAACAAATTACTTTCACAAGGTGTCCCATACCTTCGATATTAGATGCAACAAGTTTTGAGAATTACACTATATTGTCTATTTAGTTTTTTTGTACTATGAGAAAATAAAGTTTTTATTTAAATATAAATTTCATTTGCTAAATATATTGATAATTAAATTTAATACTGAATTAGTATTAATGTAATTTCTTATCTTGACTTTGGATCTAATAAGCACTAAGAGAGATAAAAAAAATATGAATATAATCTATAGATATTTAAAACCTATAAAACAATTTTTTAATAAAAAATGTTTTATTATATTTCTAGATTCAGTTTTCACTAAAAGGTGTATGTTGCATAGTTTACTTGCATAGCTTAATTTAAGATAAGTAAATGTAATTATTAATTAATTACTATAATTTTTTTATTTTATTTTATTAGTAGTAATTGCAAATTAAGATATATTTGGATTGACTACTTTTATAAATGGTAGGGGTTTTACTCGATGTCTTTGTCAAATTAGATTGTCAAAACTACAACTTAATAATATTTTTTTTAAAACAAAAACCAGAAAAATTTCTATTGACTCAAAAAAAAGGTTGAGCACAACCATACATACAAAAAAGAAACCAAAGTTTCAGACGGTCCTGAAGGAGAAATAAAACTAAGATACCTACATAATTAGCAGAGTTTTTGGATGTCCTGGGATCCATTCTGAAATATTTCAAACCCATTGAAGGGTATATTCTTACATACTAATTGTTTAGAAAAATACATAAATACATCTAAAAAAGCCAAAGCTGAAACTACTACTTTTTCTTGCCTTCAATCCCATGAGCAGGTTGCACGATCGAAGTTTCCTCCATTGGGTGGTTGCATGGTCCGAGGTTTCCTGGCAGTGGCAACATTGATTCATATTGCTAATTTTATGAACCTCTTCTTTGATAAAATCCACAGTGCCCATCAACTCTCGAAGGTCACAGTCGTTGTCGTCAATCCTGGACTCATGGCAGCCCATTTGGTTTGTGAAGTATTTAACATCAAACACAACTACCCTGTTTTCCTTAAGGCCAACTCACACCATTCTATAAACCCTGCAAAGATGAATTTTGATATCAACCAAAGTGGACTTGATTTCATTGATGTCCCAATTTTATGGATTGTTCGCCATTGGAGTCAAAGAACTGTTGCTTGGATCCCAAAGAGGAATAGAGGACGAGAAATGGGACTACTAGGAACCAAGAGGAGAACTAATGTGGTCGTTCTCCCCACCACTGTTTAAACCTGCAAACAAATACAAAAGTTGTCGTTCTTCTTCAGGATACTGGGTACCAGAGCTGCCTTCCTCACAGTCTCTTGATGGGCGAACAAAGTTCGAGAGGGATACATTCAAACCGCTGGAATTTGCCATGGAGCGTGCCGGCAGTCGATTCAGAACCTCGGGGATCCGAAGAGCGGGACGGGAAATAAAAGCCATCACGTGATCAAAGGTGCCACATGTCCATGAGGGTGGATGCCTATCAGTGGTGATCAAGATTTCAATATGGGATAATGGCATGCGAAACTGTAATGTCCCCGACCCTCCGATCGGTGAAGAGGACGCTACAGTGTCATTAACCATCTGGGAAACTAGCCCCATGAACATGAAGAAACATAAAAACTGAAATGCTTGAACATAAAATGTGCTAAGATGCATAATCATTTACATACACAGTAGAAGCAAACATACATTCATTCAAGCATTCAACATGTTCATCATCATTTATTAAACAATAAATATAAATGCAGAGATGGAATGATCAAGAATACTTATATTATAAAGGATTCATCCCGCAACCAGCTACGTCACTGCAACGTTCCACCCAACCATAGGCCAACATGCTCCTTAATCTCTCAGCAACGTTGCCACCCCCGAGCTAGGCATGATTCCCCAAGGAATAAGGAACAAGCAGGCTTACATATAGCCAAGGATACACAAAACAACAGATCAGCCAAGCCAACACAGTTGGGTTTATCAGGCCATCAAGGAGCTGGGAAAGGCTAAATGCTAAGTTGGTGAGTTCATTGAAGAGCTGAGGATACCTACACCAGAACTAGCCTGAATTCTAGGACACCCACGCACACCCAACACAAGGAAATCGGTCCCTTCTCTGCTACACAATCCCTCAGGCCCTGACCTCCCTTCCAGTGCTATTCAGGGGTTGTGGAGAAGAAATCCAACCCTTTATCTTTGTCAGTGTGGCTCCCAAACACACCAGGTTTGTCAAGCAAACCAAGGCCTCATCCCCACTCCAACATAGCCCGAAGACCAACCACTGCATACACACAGCCAAACAAGTTATTCACAGCTTGGATAGGGGAAAGCAACTCCTGAGTCGTTCTTGGCCCTATCGTGGCCAAAATGACTCCATAACAACCTACAACAGCCCAAAACGTAACAACAAACACAACCAACAAAATGTGGGGGAAACAACAGTCCGTTCTCAACAATGAAGCCACGGGAAACTTACACCGTCTGAGAATGGGAAAGTAAACAAACTCTCAGCCCGTGCCTGAGAAGAACATACACGCAGGCCACAATCGATAGGGAAATTACATGCCCCCAGCCTAGAATGTCCATGGCCAAATCGACACCCTCTTGCTCCCTACGTGAGGAACCACAATGGAGAAGCCCAAACGATGCATGAGGAAGCAGAATGTCTCCGCATGAGATGAACAAGCTTGGGAGAGTGGAAGAATGTCCCATGCAGTCATGGAGCGAATGGAATAATGGAGGATCTGCATGGAGTGATGGGGTAGTGGTTTTTCCTGTCATCGTGAGGGTCAACCTGCTGGTGGAGTGTGCATGTGGGCAAGGGCTGATAGTCCTGCCACACTCCACTCCCCAACAATAACTGTGCCAACTCACAGCAGAAATTTTAATGTGGCAGTTGGATGAGATAAGGGAAGGTGAACAAGTCAAAAAGGGTGGTGACACATGGATTTTCCCTTATGGGCTCAAGGTTTAACAATTCCCTTTCCCTATCCTTAGGAATATCATGCCCTTTTCAATATGGTTGCAGTGACATAGCTAGTTGGGGTTCATTTAATTAAAAATGCATATTTACATGATACCAAAACTATTATGTGACGTATATCATGATGTACCATCGGCAACGATTCCAATCACCGAACATAACAAATCCAAATCGATGGTGGGGATTTTTCCTTTCCACACCATGATTAATTAATATATATATATATATATATATTTAATGCATTGGGGTCAAAATAGGGATGTTACATTCCCCTCCCCCTTCAATAGCACTATCCTCAGTGCTTTACAAAATTTGAACAAAATGCTACACTAGCATCGCCTCAGTGTTCTGCAGAATTGAACAAAAATAGATGTGCCAATCTCATGGCATCCTCCAGCTCCCACGTAGCCTCTTTAGGTTTGTAGTGCTCCCATTGCACCTTTACCTACACTATGGCTTGGTTCCGGAGCATTGTGACCTTCCTGTCGAGGATGCGCATTGGTTTGGTTCGAAACTCTCCCTCGGGTTCCACCTGAATCACATCCCAATTTATCACATGGTTAGGATCATGTACGTATCTCTTAAGCAAAGAAACGTGAAAAACATTATGAGCTTTAGTGCAAGCAGGCAATGCAAATATATATGCAACTAGCCCTATTCTTTCAAGCACTTCAAACGACCCACAATATCTTGGTGACAGCTTGGCACAACTTCCAAGATTCAAGGAACTCTTCCTTACCCTCACTCTGAGGTAAACATGATCCCCAACACTGAACTCCCTGTTCACCCTATGCTTATCTGCATAGCTTTTATGTCTGTCCTGTGCTGCTTTCAGATTCTGCCTGATCTTTACAACCTCTTGCTCCATTTCCTAGAGTAATTCTGGTCCAAGCACAACCCTGTTCACTGGATTATCCCAAGTCACTGGTGTCCTACACCTTATTCCATACAAAGCTTCATACGAACTCATCTCCAAGGATGCCTGCTATCCATTGTTATAAGCAAACTCTACGAAGAGTGAGTAATCTTCCCACTTGGTTGGTTTGTCCATCACATACATGCGAAGCATATCTTCAAGCACCCGATTAACTCTCTCTGTATTCCCATGTGTTTGAGGATGGTATGCAGTGCTGAAGATTAGATTTGTACCCAAATCTGCAAAAAACCCCTTCCAAAAATTGGAAGTGAACTTGACATCTCGATCGGAAACTATTGCCTTACGCAATCCATGTAATTTGAAAATATCCCTCACGAAGATCTTTGCAATGTCATTAGTCTTAAGCGTATACTTCACCGGTATAAAATGTGCTGCCTTAGTCAACTTGTCCACCACAACCATGATGGAGAGTCATGTTGTCTCCAAGTCATCGGAAATCCTGTAATAAAATCCAGGGAAATAACTTCCCATTTCTATTCTAGAACTGGCAAAGGCTACAACAAACCTGCTGGGTGTTGATGCTCAACCTTTACCTGCTGGCACTTCATGCACCTTGAAATTCATTCAGCCATAGCCTTTTTCATTCCTGGCCAAAAGTACTGCTTTCTGGCTGTAGCAATTGTCTTCTAGTATCCTGGGTGACCAGAATACGGAGTTTGATGGATTTCATCCATAACAACTCTCCTCAAATCTGCTACATTTGGAATATAAATTCTGTCTTTGTAAGTAAGAAGTCCATCTTCTTCCAATTTATATCCCTCATACCTCTTCTCAAGACTTTGCTACTACACTTTGTCTTTTACCAGCTCATACAATTCATCTCCGGCAGTACAATTAACAATCTGCTGCCTCAAATCTGATTGGCAAATACTAAGGGATGCCATATGCATGTCATACACCTTTCTACTGAGTGCATCAGCTACCTTATTCTCTTTTCCCTTTATGTGTTTGATTTCAAAATCAAACTCACATAAAAACTCCAGCCATCTCGCTTGCCTAGCATTTAGAGTAGGCTGATCAAATAGATATTTTAGACCACAATGGTCTGTTCTGAGCTCAAATCTTCTGCCCATCAAGTAATGCCTCCACATATTGAGGGCATGTACTATGGATACAAGCTCTAGATCATGAGTGGCATATTTCTTCTCATGCTCCTTCAGCTTTCTCGACTCATAACATATCACGTGGTTGTCCTGCATAAGGACTCCTCCAAGCCCTTGTTTGCATGCATCCGTACATACCACAAAATCTTTTTTCTGGATCTGTAACTTTCAATACTGGTGAGAAGATTCTTCAACTGCTGGAAGCTTTCTTCACACCTTGATGTCCATTCAAACTTTATCCCCTTCTTTTGCAAAGAAGTGATGGCATGTGCAACCCTGGAGAATCCTTCAATAAATCTCCTGTAGTATCCTGCAAGTCCCATAAAAGATCTTACATCTGTCACATTTCTTGGAGTAGGCCAATTCATAATGGATTCAATCTTTTCAGGGTCCACAGATATACCCTCCTCTAAGATAATGTGACCCAAATACTGAATTCTGTCTCTATAGAAGTCACACTTGCTCAGCTTTGCATACAGTGGATGTCCCCTGAGCAATTGCAATGTCAACCTCAAATGCTTTTCATGCTCTTCCTCATTCTTAGAATAAATAAGAATGTCATCAAGGAAAACAAGAACAAACTTGTCCAAGTACCTGTTATGGAGAGAAATTCCTATGGCTTGGGGTACCACAATAGACAGCTTGACTCCAGAAATCAATCCTTTCCAATATGCAATAGAAATTAAATGTCTAACACTAAAGGATCATAGCTTGTACCTTATTCCGGACGGTTGAAGTAGATCCCCGTTGAGCTTTCCAATCTTCAGCTTGAATTGATCTATTACTTCCTCAACAACAAGTAAACAATACAAGCATTCTATATATCATGGTGTTAGATCTATCCTAGCATATATAATCAATAATGTACAAGCATTTGACATAATCCCATGGATAAAATATTCATTCAAACATACATTATTGGACAGGAAAAGATATTTCTATTAATATAAATCAGAGATTACAAGATACAACCTTTGACGGCGCGTCCGCAAACCGGAGAAACTGAATACCCCACTTGGGCCTCCACCACTTCAATCCTCCATCTCTTGATAGCAAGCTCACAAGCAAAAGGCAAGCTTGGGAAGAACACACTAGTGCTCCAAGGGACAAAGGGATGCAGAGTCAAGCATAAGTTCCGGCAACAATGGACTATAGTTTCTTTGCTCTCAATTCTCTCTTATGCCTTCAATGTACCAAGGGGTTCCTTATATAGCTTTTCAAAGGGGTAATGAAAGGTCGAATCCGAGCGATCTCAAGGCATAGGGAAGGCCAGGAGTCAAATGAGTTGGATCCATGTCAAGGAAAACTCCAAAAGGATTTGGATTATGCACACATCCCGATGTACGCGGTTTTAGTGGTCAAACCCACGTATATACGCGCTTATAGGTTTAAAAGTCGCATATATCATTTTTCATATGTTTTTAGGGATGATCAAGGAAGCATCAAAAGACAAAAAGTGGTCCATAGGGTCTAAGGAGTCTGCAACGGGATAGAGGAAGGCCATACAAAGTGTGCTTCACCTAGAGTGGTGAAATCCACTATAACAGATGCCCCCTAATGTGTGAGGTCAGAGGGGTCATACGATGGCCGAAATACATTATAAGTCCATCCCAGAAGTGGAGTGATGAAGGATCCCAAATGGAAGACCAGCCACCCAATCAGCATAGTACAATAATACAACTCCGCATACAACTGCAAATACATATAGCAGTCCTGGATACATAAGAGTACAATGGCCATGAATAGGCATGAAACATGATATCACATATGTGGTCATCGCCATGTACAATATACATAGATCAGAATCTCCATGATGAAGATATACAAAGGACCATGATCTCCAAAATGGCTGAAGATATATAATAGATCAAGATATCCATAGTGGCTGGAAATGTCTGACATATACTGGAATCAAGTCACGAGAGCTGAAATCTCATGAACACTGGCACGATCAAGGAGGTAGCATATAAGAGATGCCACCAATCTGGAAATTCTTCTACACAAACCACTACAAGTACATGTCCTACTATGCGAATAGAGGTGTCGAGGTCGAACATAGTAGTCCATCGTCTGATTATCAGTCATTAATGTATACCGTTAACAGACGCGAGATTACCCACCGATAATGAAAATGGGAATCAAGGTACTAGAGTGCAAACTAACAAGTGTGAATAAATGTGTTGAGGTCGAACACTTGAAAGAGTCCATCGATCAGGGGACATTGATGTATTCCAAAGAAACTGTCGATGGAGAGAGAACTTGCCACTGATGACTGCAAGTCTCAAGGCACTCAAAATGACTCTAGACTCCAATCCCAGAATAAATGATCTGAATTCGATGGGATGAAATCCGTTGGAAGGAGGGCATTAAGGCATCCCCCATCATCCAACACGAGGTACTCAGCAAAGCTGTATAATGTGGAAGGACTCGATCATAAAGTGCACAAACCAGTAACTGTACCGGGAATGGCCAACATGCAAAGTCAAGATAACTGAGGAATGGCCGACTCAGGTTTCAACTTCCTTCAAACAAGAGCATAACGGCGTATGGTGACTGAATGAAGGCAGCATAGACTCGATATACAAACCGGGGAATCTCTATGACACAGGGGGAATCAACAGAGGCTCCATAGGGACTGGAAGCTTAATCAGTCGGTGGAAATAAACTCAGATAAATGAGTACAACTCCTAAAGTCAAAATATAACCCAACCAATGGATGTGATATACAGTGCTCTGTTTGAAGGTGACACGACTCGACAGCTGCCAAAGATAACATATTTCCTTGTCCGGCTTTTTGGTTTTTTGATTTTTTTGGACTTTTTCAGTTATTTGAAAATCTTGAAAAAAGAATAAACTAGCTTTAGTTACAAACTAGGAGGAGATGAGTGTCACAAGGGAAAACAAACTAGTTCCAAGCAGTGGATGCAAGCGGTTCTCGAGAAAATAATTTGAAAGACAACCAACCCTTTGCCTCCATAGAGGATGCAACCTGAGACGCTCGTTGACACAGCGAGAGTATACGGACATCGGTGCATAAAACAACAAGATACCCGCCGTAGTGGCCCGATCATGAAAATCCTTCCACAACGGTGGTGAAGAAAAAACAACGGCTCGTTATTGCGGCTTGCAAACTGGGAACAGATCGCCTTAGTGACTTGAAATCAAAGAAGAGCCCACTGTAGCGGCTCGAGACTGATAAACCGTTAGCTACTATAGATCAAAAATAGAATTTCTTCCTTGGTAAAACAATTTTTTTTCAAAAATTCATGATGGAAAGGAAAATCAAAAAGTCAATCAAAGCAAAGGAAATTAAAATTTTCAAGGGGGGCCAAAAAATATCAAAGATATTTTTGGGAAATGTTGCTGCAGCAACAATTGGCGACTAACTGGAGGACACAGATATCTGAAAAACTGACTTTTGAAATAGTAACTGCTTTAAAATATCTTGTTAAATTATTTTATTATATTCCTTTAAGATGCCTAGATTTTCTAGAATACAAGATTTATGAAATTTTCAACATCGATTATGGTCCAATGGGATAAGAGAACTAGGTTTCCAAGTCTCGATAACTCTTCTGAGGCTAAGAGATGAAGTTTATTTTTCCTCTTCCTTCAGATAGCTTCCAACTTAGACACCACAGGATTGTAACAGATAGTAAACAGATATATTCTTTTGTTCCTCATTCCCATGCCATTTTGCATTATTTTAATGCTTCTGGACTTTTATCCTTTTGAGTCCTCTCTGATTGCTTGCATTCTGAAATTTGATCCAGGTTCTTCCATCCATAGTGTTCTTTTGTGTGAGAGATATTTTGATTTCAACTCATGGACGGAGAAGAACTTTCGAGCAATCTTAGTTAAACTAATTTTGTTCAGTATGTATTTTGATATATGCTTTCTTATTGGGATATTTTGACTCTTTTAGCCTTTTGGCTTTCATTTGTGACATGGGATCATTTAAATATAATACAACTGCTTACCTTGCTTCCTCTCCATGGGTCTTTTGCTGTTAGCCACCTAGGAAAGACTTTAGTGTGAATTGAATGGAGCCTCAAAATAGTATTCTAGACTTTTCTAACATTAGTTATTTTACAGGGAATAAGCAGGAGTTCAATTTGTTCATAATCTATTCAGATAATCTGCTAATATTAAAGGATCCTTAAACATGATGTATGTGCAAATAGCAAGCAGTCTTGGGTCAAAAGATTTTAGTTTATCCAGAACTATGATGAGCTCCAAAACTGAAGGTTGTGCTGTTTTATTGAAACATAAGGTAAAGTAAACCAAAAAACAAGAAATCAAACTCTAAGAAAAATAAAAATTAAAATGTGAATCAAACAGAACTAATATAAATAAAGAAGACTAAAAACAATCAAAGATTTTATTTATGTACAAAGAAAACTCAAAAAGCATTAAGAAAAATATGGTTTGAGAACTAAACCATTGACTGGAAATTTCTCTTCCCACCCCTGTAAATCTTGCAATTTGTAAGTTGAGGGGCCTAACTTTTCTGCAATCTGAAAAGGGCCTATCCATAATTGCTGAAATTTAGTGTGCTTTCTCTTCTCATCATGTGGGTGATCCCACTTAAGAACCAAATCTCCTACTTCAAATTCCTTTTTCTCAGATTTGTGCTTATCAAACCACCTCTTCACCATCTCTTGTTGATGTTTAAACCTCTCTCTTTATTTGGATCTAGACTCCTCTAACTTTAACAGGTTATGGATTCGGATTTGCAAAAATTCATTATCAGTTCCTCTAGAAGCTTGGGCTAGTTGAGAGGATGGTAACATAATATTAGGAGGCAAGATGGCTTCTTTCCCATAGACAAGAGTGTAGGGTGACACACCTATGGATTTCTTGGGTGTGACTCTATCAGCCAAGAGCGCATTAGGGAAAGCTAGTTGCCCACTCCTTTGATTTTCTATGACCTTTTTCTTCAAAATCCTAATGAGGTTTTTATTTGTAGATTCTGCTAAACCATTACCTTGTGGATAGTAGTTAGCAGAATAAAGTAGCTTAATTCCTTTTTCATTTGCAAATGCAGTCGATTTAATAGATGAAAAATATGAAGCATTATAAAAAACCGGGGAAATTGGAACCCCAAACCTGGTCATAATATGGTCTTGTAAGAAGTCCATAACTGCATCTTCATTCACTTTTTGTAATGGAATGGCTTCTACCCATCTAGTGAAATGGTCTATTGCTATCAGGATGTACTTATGTTGCAATGAAGAACTTGGATTGATATCTCCGATAATGTCATTCCCCCATTGCTCGAATGGTTCTGAAATAATTACTGGTTTCAAAGGTCCTGCTGCCTTTGCTTGTATTCCACCGCTCCTTTGACAAGTGTCACATTTCCTAACATGAGCGTGAGCATATTTAAACAAAGTTGGCTAGTAATATCTGGCTCTTAAAATCTTGAGTGCTTTTGTATCTCCTGAGAAATGACCTCAATTAGGTCCATCATGTAGTTCTATCACAACCTTATTTGCATCTTCACGTTCCAAGCATCTGAGAAAAACTCCATCGTAGTTTTTTCTAAACAACACTCCATAATTAATTTGATATAAGGTTGATTTAAGGCATAATGTTCTTCTTTTCTTGGGATTCCAATGTTTCGAAAAGTACCCTTCTTGAAGATAATGAACTAAGTCTCTATACCAGGAGTCTGGAGCTGTGAATAAAGGACATACATCCACCATGTGTAATTCATCTTCATTATCCCAATTGTTATCTTGATTGTCTTGATTCTCATCCATCAATTTACAAATCCCTTGTCCTTTGACTATGGTTGATGTTTTGAATTCTAGATCATACTCTTACAAGGCCATTGACCAGTTACCTCTTCTTTCTCCCATCTCTTTTTGTACAAAAAGAGATCGGACTGTTGAGTGTGGAACTATTACCTTGGTACGGTTCTTAAGTATATACGGTCTGAATTGCTTCACCGCTTTAAAAAATGCATAGGATTTCTTATCAACTGAGGGATAATTTAATTCAAGCCCTTGCAGACCAGCGCTCATAAATGATATGGGGTACTCATCTCCCCCTTCTTCTTTCTGTGTAAGCACCACTGCTAATGAATCATCTGAAGCGAAAGTGCAGAAGATAAAACATTTTTCAAAGTTGGGACTTTTAAGTGATGGTGCATGAGCTATGGATGTCTTGATCTTGTTAAATGCATCCTTCTCTGAATCAGTCCACTTGAATTGAACACTTTGCTTGATCATTTGCTACAAAGGTTTGACTATTTGGGCAAAGTCTGGCACAAACCTTCACATGAAATTGATTGTCCCCACAAAAGACTTCATACCTTTTTTATTATGGGGTAAAGGGATCTGTTCTATTGCTTTAATTCTATCTGGGTCTATTGAGATACCTTTTTTCGAAATAACATGACCCAATAGCTTTCCTTCGGTAACAACGAACACAAATTTCTTAGGATTTAAAGATATGACGTATTTTCTTCAACGTTTGAAAATCTGTTTCAAATGAAATACATGTTCTTCTCTCTTCTTAGAAAATATCATGACATCATCTAAATAAACTACAATACTCCGGCCAATCAGACCGCGGAAAGCTATATCCATAGCCCTTTGGAAAGTTGCTCCAACATTAATGAGTCCAAAGGGGATTATTCTATATGCAAAAGTCCCCCACTTGGTTCTGAAGGTGGTCTTGAGCCTGTCTTCCTCTGATACTGGCACTTGGCTATAGCCTGAGAATCCATCTACCAAAGAAAATAACTCAGAACCTGAGACCATTTGTAATATCTGTTCCATGGGTGGGACAGGGTAATTGTCTTTATCTGACGCATGTTTTAAATTCCTGAAATCAACACAAATTATGATCTCTCCATACTTCTTATGTATTGGTACCAAGTTTAAGACCCATTCCAGATGTATAAATTTGAATATGATCTTAGCATCCAAAAGATTTTTTACCTCACTTTGAATTAGGGGTTCTAGTTTGGGGTGCATCTTTCTCAGAGGCTGCTAATAAGGTTTGACTCCAACTTTGATCGGAATAACATGCTGTATAATTTTTGTGTCATAAGTCTTGAGGTCTTCATAGGTCCATGCAAATACATCTTTGTATTGTCTGAATAAACTAATGAATTTACTTCTCTCCTCGAGTGAACAACACTTCCCCAATTCACATATTTGGGCTCAACCTCTGACCCTATATTTATTAGCTCGAATCGCAAAGATGAACTGTGTGTCTTGACATTCGCTGGTTTTATAAACTTGTTGTCTATATCAAACATTTGTTCCAAATTTCTGACTCCTTTAGGAATGAAATTTCCATTCTGGAGGTTTTCTTGATGTTCCTCGTCATCTATTATGGCTCCTTTAAATGTATCATCATTCATTAGACATTCCAATATTTGTTGATCATCATCAAACACCGTTAGATTGGTGATATTGTTTGGAATAGAAGGCTTGAAAACCAATTCAATAGAACATCTGTTATTCGTAGGTACCAGCCTTGTAGCTGAAGTAGCTAACATATCAACTGCTGCATTTTTTACTCTAGGAATTGAAGAAATATTGAATGGATGAAAATTTGTCAATAAATCCCAAAATTAATTTTGGTAAGCCTTCAAATGTGGTGATATGCAGTGAATTTTGTTTCGAACTTGTTTAACGATGATTTCAGAATCTCCGTGCACTTTTATATTTTTTACTTTTAATTCCATTAATTTTTTTAGTCCCTGGACTAATGCTTCGTACTTAGCTGTGTTATTTATGCACTCAAATTTTAATCTACACAAAAGAAAATATTTATTTTTCTTTGGATCGATCAAGACACATCCATCTCTTGATCCTTCCATGGTTTTGGAACCGTCAAAATAAAGAATCCAAAATTTTTCTACTCTTACTGAACTTGAACAACTAACTACATCTGAGACTAATTCTATTATATTACAATCAATCTTATCAGCCCGTGAGAACTGAAGGAGATCGGTCTGGATATCTGATATGTTACTAGCTTCTTCAACTTGGTAATATCCAGATTCTAGCTCAAGAAAATAGTTTTCCAATACAGAATTAACCTGTTCATTCGTGCCTTCCAGTTGAGTTACGTTGTGTTTCATTTGAGGTTCCCTTAACACCTTTATTTGATTCTGACAACCTTTATAAGGTAACCATACATGCGATCGATCTGATGCAAAATATCCCTCCAATTTTGCTGCCCAATTCTGACTCAAAACCAAACCATAGGCGTCTAGGATATCTGCTACAATATGTCTATATACTGATAGACCCTCTCATCTGCTGATAAATAGATCTAGACATCTTCCATTTCTCCTATCACCTTCACTGTCGTCCTATCCAATTAGATAACTTGTCTTATAGTTGGCATAGGTTGACCATTTATTTGCTTGAAATTGAAAGTGGCATGACATTTCCTGATGCTCTAGAGTCCACCAGACAATTATGCACGTTGTAATTGAAAATTTCAAAAGTAAGGAGGAATGCTGGAGTTCTATATTTAGAATTACCTCCTAAAATTGCTTCACCAATCTCTTCATCAGCTTGGTTATCATTCTGGGGTTCTTTCATAGGTGTCTCAAGTGCCTTTAACAACTTTTCCTTTTGTTGGGGTAGATTACACATTTCAAACAAGAAGATATTTTCTTTAGTCTTTTTAATATCTTCTACAATGTCATATCCCATTTCATGTTCAGTGAAATTCTTCTTGACATTCTCAACTTTATTTTTGGTAGACTTTATAGGTATATTGACTTTCTTGGGACTCTCGCTTGAGATGACAAACTCAGGTATGTTAACAGTTTGAGTATTATTCTTTATTTTTTTCCTGTTCTCCTGTAGTTTCTTAATCTTGGGCAGTATCATGTTATCTTTTTTCAATGAGTTCTGACTCCTTGTTGTAACATTTTTCTCTGGTATTTCTTCTTCCTCAGTGAGATCTCTGTCCTCTACATTAAACATGGAAACACAATCCCATAAAAACAAAGTGTATTTTTATTGGGTTTCTGTCAGTTCATGACCTTTCTCTTTCTCATCCACAGTTTCTGTTAACTTGGAATAAAATAATTGGTTCATCACGAAAGTCATAGAATTTATCCACTGTGGGCAATGTTTCTAAGAGTGAGGCTACTGATGGAATGTACAAAAATTATCCATTCCCACCTCTATCAAATTCATAGTCGAGGGACTATGTGAGGGAGGTTTGGGCAGACCATTATCATTTCTCTTTTTATAATAAGGTTTGTATTGTTTATGGGCCTCCTTCTCCTTTTCTAGATCAATTACTCTATTTGACAATTTCTGCATCATTTTTACCACACCATCTAACTCCTATGACCACTCATCTTTAGGTTTAGTTAATAATAGTTGCTTTATGCTCCCATAAGTTTTCTCTTCTGATTGTACAGGATACTGTTCTATACTCTCCATCTCAGCTTCCACCTTCTCAACTTCTTCATAAGTCTCCACTAAGGTGGGTCTAACCGATCTTTTGACAAACATGGCCGTAGTCAGGACCAAGAGCTGAAGTGTAATACTCAATTAGGGCATGCTCAGTCGGTTTTGTAGTTGCATCAAAGTTATTCATGTAGGCAACAAACCTATGAGTGAAGTTATGTACCCTTTCTTTCTTTTCTTTCTTTAGGGCAATCAACCCTTTCATTAAAGCAACATGGGTTTTCTGGATTCCATATTTGTTTCTAAACAAACTCTCAAAGGTATTCCAATTTGTAATTGAATTTGCCTGTAGGGAAAAATACCATGAGGATGTTTTTTCCCTTGAGAGTATGCGGGAACAATTTGTAGAATACATCTTCATGTTTTGCTGCTTGTAAACCTTCTAAAGCCAGATAAAAACTCTGCAAATGATCATCCACATTAATTCCTTCATTTGGTTCAAATTTGGGCAATGACTTGTCAAAATACTGAGGCATAGCATGCAACGGAGGGGTAAGGTTTAGAGGAGATATATCCCTCCAAGCAGGTGGTGGAGAAGGCTGATTTGCATTCACATTGGCCATGATTCTTAGTGGAGATTGAGGAGGAGACTGGATAGGGGTTCGAAAAGGAGAACAGTGAGGGGAATTTGGTCCCAATTGATCTAGAGGTTGGTCAACTTATTTTAAGGCTGTTTCTACCATTTCTTCAAGGTCTTCCACTAATACTGAGTTCTCCAAGTAAGGACGGTCTTTCTTACAAAACTCTCTTCTTGGCAAAGCAGGAATAATGGGTAATCCTCCAATCTTCTTTACATACGCCCTGGTAATTTTTCTTAGATCATCAACCACCTCGTTATCAATAGGATAGAGATACTCTGTGACCTTTTCTTCAAGACTAGGTATTTGAGGGAAAATGGTTTAGAAACCGTCACTGGTGGAGTATTCTCAAGAAAACGAATTTCCTAGGCCAGCCATGCATTGGCGGCCCTCCTTTTGGTGCCAAAAACTGTTGAGGCCTGGAAAATTCTAGGTAACAATAGTAGGGATTCTCCCCAATAAGCGTTCCCAACTATCTCGTTATTGTTTGGTATGGGGAATCCATCTGGCTTACGGTCTGGATACCGTAGATCACATAATCATTTAAAGCTTGTTTTACTGGGTGCGTCCTCATCCACCGTTTAAGTGTATTTTTTTAGTTTTATATTTATGTATGATATGCAAGTGCCTAATTAAGTGCAATTGATAGAGATAACGAAGAGTTCACAATGTGATGCACAAGTTCTTACCTCTCGTCTTACCTTTTGTTACGGAGAGAAATTCCTATGGCTTGGGGTACCACAACAGACAACTTGACTCCAGAAATAAATCCTTTCCAATATGCAATAGAAAGTAAATGTCTAACACTAAAGGATTAGACCTCGTACCTTATTCCGGATGATTGAAGTAGATCCCTGTTGAGCTTTCCAACTTCAGCTTGAATTGATATATTACTTCCTCAACAACAAGTAAACAATACAAGAATTCTATATATCATGGTGTTAGATCTATTCTAGCATATATAATCAACAATGTATAAGCATTCGAAATAATCCCATGGATAATATATTCATTCAAACACACATTATTGGACAGGAAAAGATATTTCTATTAATATAAATAAGAGATTACAAGATACAAGACTCAAGCATAAGTTCTGGTAACAATGGACTATAGTTTCTTTGCTCTCAATTCTCTCATATGCCTTCAATGTACCATAGAGTTCCTTATATAGCTTTTCAAAGGGGTAATGAAAGGTCAAATCCGAGTGATCTCAAGGCATAGGAAAGGCCAGGAGTCAAGTGAGTCGGGTCCATGTCAAGGAAAACTCCAAAAGGATTTGGATTTTGTACACATCTCAATGTATGCGGTTTTAGTGGTCAAACCCGCGTATATACGCGCTTATAGATTTAAAAGTCGCATGTATCATTTTTCACATGTTTTTAGGGATGGTCAAGGAAACATCAAAGGACAAAAAATGGTCCATGGGGTCTAAGGAGTCCGTAGTGGGACAGGGGAAGGCCATACAAACTGTGATTCACCTGAAGTGGTAAAATCAGCTATAACAGATGCCCCCTAATGTGTGAGATCAGAGGGGTCATATGATGGCCGAAATACATTATAAGTCCATCCCAGAAGTGGAGTGATGAAGGATCCTAAATGGAAGACCAGCCATCCAATCAACATAGTCCAATAATACAACTCTGCATATAACTGCAAATACATATAGCAGTCCCAGATACATAAGAGTATAATGGCCATGTATAGGCATGATACAAGATATCACATAAGTGGTCATCGCCATGTACAATATACATAGATCAGAATCTCCATGATGAAGATATACAAACAACCATGATCTCCATAGTGGCTGAAGATATATAATAGATCAAGATCTCCATGATGGCTGGAAATGTCTGACATATACTGGAATCAAGTCATGAGAGCTGAAATCTCATGAACACTGGCACGATCAAGGAGGTAGAATATAAGAGATGCCACCAATCTGGAAGGTTTTCTACACAAACCACTACGAGTACATGTGCTACTATGCGAATAGAGGTGTCGAGGTTGAACATAGTAGTCCATCATCTGATTACCGGTCATTAATGTATACCATTAATAGACGCAAGATCACCCACCGATAATGAAATGGGAATCAAGGTACTAGATTGCAAACTAACAAGTGTGAATAAATGTGTTGAGGTTGAACACTTGAGAGGATCCATCGATCAGGGGACATTGATGTATTCCCAAAGACTGTTGATGGTGAGACAACCTGCCACTGATGACTGCAAGTCTCAAGGAACTCAAAATGACTCTAGATTCCAATCCTAGAATAAATGATCTGAAGTCGATGGGATGAAATCCGCTGGAAGGAGGGCATTAAGGCATCCCCCATCATCCAACATGAGGTACTCAGCAAAGTTGTATAATGTGGAAGGACTCGATCATAAGGTGCACGAACCAGTAACTGTACCGGGAATGGGTGACACAAGCTTCAACTTCCTTTGAACAAGAGAATAATGACGTATGGTGACTGAATAGAGGTAGCATAAACTCGATATACAAACTGGGACATCTTTGCGACACAGGATGCATCGACAGAGGCTCCATAGGGACTGGAAGCTTAACCAGTCGATGGAGATAAACTCAGATAAATGAGTATAGATCCTAAAGTCAAACTATAACCCAACCAATGGATGTGATATACAATACTCTGTTCAAAGGTGACATGACTCGACAGTTGCCACGGATAACATCTTTCCTTGTCCGGCTTTTTGGTTTTTTGATTTTTTTTTTTGGACTTCTTCAGTTATTTAAAAAACTTGAAAAAGAATAAAATGGCTTTATAGTTACATACTAGGAGGAGACAAGTGTCATAAGGGCAAACAAACTAGTTCCAAGCAGTGGAACATACCTATGCTCAATGCAAGGATACATGTGTAGGATATCGACACTCGAGGGAAAATCCCCTCCCGGTAAAAAGGGAATCAAGCTGCGAAGGATATAAAAAATGGCTCTGCATGGCTAGATATGAGACAAGCTCGGGCTATATGGCTGAAACGCAATGTCAGGGGAGCCGGCATAAAGCTCAATAAGGTAGGAAAATCTCATGATAATGCATTCACAATTTGACATGAGGGAGTCCTGAGGGAAATAGGCCAGCATAAGATCAAGAGGAGTATGAGGCTCTTGCGAAATGTCATGGCAGTACTATACAACGGACTCCCACACCCTAAAGGAGAAACCATCGGCATGGGCACCAAATGCAAATAAGGTGCTAACTAGGGTACCCATGTAAGTTGAAGCTCTACCACTCATATCATGCCACTTCTAAAGCAACAAGAAGGTTCCGTGACATAATAGAGTGGGTTCGTACCTAAGGTCATCGTGATATGGTCACAAGGTCATGCAAAATACAAACGGTGGTGAAACCTACCCTATATGCCAGTTTAGACATGATATCTGAGATTGCCATGAACGGGTCAATCCAACGGCTGAAACGACACTGAAAAAGGTCTTCTACAACACCAATTATGTCAAAAACAGTCCAAAATGGTTAGAAAATGTCGAAACTATAGGAAAGGGGGTAAAAATTTTCAAATATTTGAAATTTTTTCTATAATAGTAAAAAATATAAATCATTTGAAACTTTTACCCATTTGAGCTCTGATTTTCAACTGCAAATTCTAGGAGATTCAGCCAACAGAATTCACAACCGTTTCTTCCAGGTATTTACTCATACTCTCCTCTTGCATTTTGACATAATTTTTATAGATTTTCATGGTCAAATGAGTTTTTTAGGCCATCCTAAAATGAGCGCTGTGGCCCACGCGGAAATCAAGGCTTTTTCCACGTATAGGGCTGGATATACGTGGAAAAGGGTCTCAAAACCGCGTACATACGCGGCTGTTTTCAAAACAGTCGCGTATGAGGCCGCGCATATGATTTTTCACTAAACTAATGGGCAAATTTCCAATTTCTTTTGCAGGATGGTGCTAGAGTGGAGAGATCATGAGCATGGTGAAGTAGAGGAAGTAGTAAGGGATGACTTAATGGCTCAACAAGCTCTTCGTGCATGCGGACTCTACAAGTTTTGGTGTCTTGGTGGTTTGAGGGCCAAACCAAGACTGCTATAGATGTTGGTAGACTATTGGGATCCAGACTCGGAGTTCTTTCATATTGATGGAATGTCCCTCACCATAGAGGTGGAGGACATATACTTTATCACAGGGCTTTCTAGACGAGGGGAGGTGGTGAACCTTCATTCCCGTGGTGGGCCAGGGGGTGGCCTGACTATCGACGAGTACATTGCAGTGTAGTGTTATCCAGACATCGAGAAGGTGGGGAGTCAGGTCCCTACCAATGCTATACAGGTGCTGGGCCTAAAGGCCATATTATTGACACTGGGTAGGATAGCTGGCTTAGCATCACTCCACCAGGCCTCGCGGCCTCTGATGTTCTATGCAGTGGAGTGCATGAGACCCACAATCTATGACTGGAGTACTACCCTACTGAGCAACATGAAACACCGGCTCAGTGAGTGTAAGGCAGGTAGGGTGTGGAACTTTGAGTTCAGCAGTATCTTGAGCACATTTTTCTTCGAGCGTGTTCCAGGATTGAGCCCTAGAGTGGATGTTCCTCTCCATGGGGTTTGAGATCCGGCCCAACGGCGTTTGGCCAACCCATATCCAGCTGACTTCTTTCCATGGTGGCGACGACAGATAGTTTCCATTGATGACTACCCCTATGCAGGGATAGATTTCTGGGGGGACCCGGACATGCCCTTGCCACCAAGATCGGCATACGACGATATAGGTAATGAATCTCGACCCTCACTCTTTTTTAAATTTTTTGAGTTATTGAATTTTTTTGTATTTTCTTGATTTTATGGAAGCAAAAAGACATGTTTTTGCGCAACAACACATAGTGACATCTACCATTTGTGTGCAGATGTGGGACCACGACAGCCAGAAGGCTTCCCTCGTCATAGACGGAGGGGAAGAGGAGATGACATCATGGGTGTGGATGCTGAGCGAACGCTCCAGAGCATTCATACCAACTTTGTGAGACTGACTCATAGAGTTCTCATGGCGCAAGTCGAGGACTTGCTTGAGGCCATGCAGCGGTAGGTGGTGGGTGTACCATGCGCATGGGTGCGTTTATTTCAACGGCTAGCTAGAGCCGTAGTGACGTTCCATGATCACAACCCTCCTCCTCCTCCACAGGATTAGACACCTGGGAGTGTATACATTTTGTACGACCGTGTATTATATGATGGTGGCTTAAAAAGCCCCAATTTTGTATCATGACACTATGTATTATCACATTTTTTATGTATAAAATTTTTTATGGTGATCGATTTATTTATTTACATGTGTAAAAATTGTGTTTGTGATTAATTTATTATGAATGAAACAAATGACAATATAATACGTAGTTAGCATATGAGTTAGCAACTTGATTATTATTTCTTGGAATGTGTATATATGTTATATTGTCAAATTGACGTTCTAACAATCTCACACATAAGAATCTTCTCAATAACGTCAGATCTCTAACATGGTACAAACCATTGAGCTGTGACACTACTAACTCCGAATCAAGACTTACCTCAAGAGATAGAACGCCATGTAGAATGGCATCCTGTAGAAGCTCAATAATGGTGCTATATTCAGCAACATTGTTGGAAGATGGCCATAGACATACACCTCCTGAAGACAGTACCTAACCCATAGGAGTATAAATCACCCAAGAAGCAGAGGTTGAGTGTTGAGTGTGACGGCTTGCACCATCCGCGAATCCTATGTAGGTGGAAGATTCCATTGACATCTGCCAAAAGAAACAGAAACTAATCACAAACCCGATCACGATAAGAAAAATACCTAACTATGCAAAGCTGTACAATAATATACAAGAAGCAGCCTTGGCTAAAGATTATGCATAGTATTTTTTGAGATAGAGCCCATTTCTAGGCTCCACCAAAGCTGTTCCTTCGTAATCCACTAACTCATAAGTACCCTTCTCTAACACACGCTTGACCACGTAAGGACCACGCCACATAGGATTAAATTTCCCTACCCCCAAGGGTTCTTTCGGTTGATCCCACAAAATGACCAAGTCTCCTTCAGTAAACACTCTTGGATGGACAGAATTATCGTACTGGACCTTAACACGATGCTTATTAACCTCTAGAGCCTCCAAGGCATCCCGACGCTGCTCATCGAGTTTCTTAAGGTGAACCAAACACTCCTCCAAAGGTGAAGTGTCTGGTAAGAGTTCCATAGCTAGCTTCAACGAAGGAATTTTGCATTCAACCGGTAATATCGACTCCACTCCATGTACGAGCTGATATGGATAAAAACCAATGGCAGTATTAACCGCGGTTCGATATGCCCACAAAGCAGGATATAACATAATGTGCCAATTATTCTTGCTTTGTGGGACGGTTCGTTGGAGAATGGATTTGAGTGATTTATTCACTGCCTCTACCTGTCCATTCGCTTGGGGGTAGTAAGAAGAGGAGTTCTCTTGCTTATACCCTAACTTCGATGCCAACTCTTCCATCATACGGTTCTGAAAGTGCGAGCCATGGTCAGTGACAAGCTCTTTCGGAATCTCGAACCGAGTAATAATTTGGTTGAATACAAAATGAGCGGTTGTCTCACCGTCGTATTTTACTATAGGCATAGCCTCATCCCATTTCGTGAAATAATCAACAGCCACTATAATGTGATGGTGCCCCCTAGCTGGAGCTGGGTTGCAATCCATAAAATCAATCCCCCACTTAGTGAAGGGACCAGCGGTGATAAAGGGATGCAACGGGGCAAGTTTCAAGCGCATATTACGTGCGAACACCTAGCAAGGGTGGCACCTCTTGACCGCATCAACACAATCCTTAAAGATCGACAGCTAGAAATAACCCGCTCTCAAAATATTTTGAGCTGTAGAAAGCCCAGCTAAATGACCACCACACGCCCCTCCGTGGCAATCATTCAGCACAACCTTAGCCTCGTCATGAGTTAAACAACATTGTAAAATGGAATCTACCCACGGTGGTACAAAGTATTGTCCACTATGAGGTAGTTCTTAGAGACATGACATAATCGTCGTCGTTCATCTCGCGAGAGGTGAGTAGGGGTCTTCAGTGTTTGTAAATATATTATGATATCCCCATATCATGGGTCTAATGTAGAGATTAAGAATATGTTTTCATCGACAAACGTATCTTCACAAACCAACTCCTCGGCCTCGCTCGGAAAATCCGATATAAGCTTTGCGAAGATTAAAGACTTCTTTGATTTTGCCGAAACAAACTCGAGATCAAATTCTTGCAGAATGACAATCCATTTATTATACTTTCCCCCAATCATCCTTCAGGTGAGGACGAATTGAAATGGATTGACATGGGCTACAACCAAGGTTTGGCGAAGGAGAATATAATGTCTTAAACGCTGAACCGCATGTACGGTAGCTAAAGAAAGCTTCTCAACATGAGAATAACAAATCTCTGCGTCAATAAGGTTTCGGCTTAGATAATATATGACATGCTCTTGGAGCTCCTCATCCTCTTGAACCAAGACCATACCAATTATCTCTAAAGACACGACCACATATAATAAGAAATCACGGTTATAGTCTGGGGGACTAATCACTGGGGCCGATGCTAGGGCTCGCTTGAGTGCATCGAAGGACTCCTGGGCTCGCTCATCCCAATAAAAGGGAGTATCCTTCTTCAAGAGACGCATGAAGCCTCTAGTCAAATTGGCAAAGTTGAAAACAAATATTCGTAAGAAGTTTTCCATGCCTTGCAAACACTGAAGATGACGAATATTCTTCGGGGGAGACAACTGAAGTATTGCCTCAACCTTCAAAGGGTCGACTCTTATAGCCTCTTTTGAAACGATGAATCCTAACAAACGACCTGAATTCACGCAAAATATGCACTTATGAGGATTTAATCTAACTGAATAGTGATGGCATCTTTCGAATACCAATATCAAGTGACAGGGATGACACATTCTCATACGAGAATGAGCAGTGAGATCATCCAAAAATACCTCGATAATTGACTTGAGATTGTGGAAAATCAAGGTCATTGCCCACTGAAATGTAGCTCCGGTGTTTTTAAGGCCGAAAGGCATTTTTCGATATGCGAACATTCCCCAAGGACAAATAAATGCAGTCTTATGTTGGCCCTCAAGTTTAATTTGTATTTGATTATACCCAGAAAATCTGTCCATAAAGGAGAACACCTCGCTACCCGCACACTCATCCAAAATCTGATCTATAAATGGTGTGGGGAAGTTATCCTTAGGACAGGAACGATTCAAATCGTGAAAATCAGTGCATATGCGGATCACTCCCTGCTTTTTATCCACCGGAACAGGGTTTGAAACCCACTCCGTCAAGGGAACGGGATAGATGAAACCGGATTTCAACAGTTTCTCTATCTCTGCCTTAATGGCGGGTGCTTTCCTAGGATTCACCACACATAAACGTTGTCGAATAGGCTTAGCGTTGGGGTAAGTCTTAATCTCATGCTCGATAATATGAGGGTCAATACCTGGCATCTCGTCATAAGACCAAGCAAAAATATCACGGAATTCCTTGAATAGCTCGGTATATTCCAGAATCTCAGCATGGGAACATTCCGCCTCAATATAGACATTCTCTATCGTGCCAGGATTGCGAGAGATGTTGATAGGAATCGTTGAAGATATGTTTTCCATGTTTCCATCAGCCATCGAACCAGGAGAGCTTAATGGAACCACAGGACTACCAACTCTCTTACTAAGAACCGCCCTAAAATCCTCATGCTCCAAATGGTCAAGCTCTTGAAGAAAGTACGATCTATGATGAAGTTCCTCCCATGGTGGCTCAAATCCTGACATAGCCTCAATAATCGCTTCATCCAAAGGGAAAACTGTATCAAGGTAGTTGTTGGCATGAGAAGACTGTACTACCCATGCTGGCAGCACATACGGGTCCTCCTCCTCCATCCGAGAAGAGGAAGGACTAGGATCTGTAACACTCTTGAGATTAGCTTGATAAGCTATCATGGCTACAGGCAACGGCACGCTCGTCTCGATAGGCTCACTCGAAGTACTCGGTGTAGGAAGAATCCAAGGGTCTTCCATATGATTCGTGCGAAAAGACACCGATGTCATAGAAGTCGAAGCCTCATCGGAACTAGATCCTATCATGAGGATCGGTGCAGGACAACTAAAGCTTCCCATGAGGGATGGATACATGCCTACACCCACACTCCTAGTTGCCGGCTGAGAGTGCTCAACGATCGGGATCGAAGCTCCTGAGGATGCGGTAACAGACAGATTCTTGAATGTCATTTGATTAATCGTTATGATCTTCCTATTATGTGGAAAGCATACAACACAGAACAAGGAAGAAGTAATGACTTGCATACTGTACATCCAGTTCCTACCCAGCAAGAGAAGTATAGTCAAGGGGCGTATCAACCACCTCAACCTCTATTGCAACGGTCTTCCCCCCCAAACGGACTTTAAGGGAAGGAAAAATGCCGTGTGGTCTAAAAGATCTCCCATCAAACAAAGTTAACATAGTCACTGATTAATACAGCTCAGCAGAACCGAGACCCTTCCAATAGGCCAAAGACATCACAGAAGCAGCAACACCCTCGTCAATCACAGTACATTTGACGGTCATACCAAGACATTCTATGTGCACCAAAAGAGACACATAGTAGGGAAAGCGAGGCTGAAGTCCTACGGTTTCAAATTTGATCACAGAGGAAGAATAATCATCGTTCACACCAAGGGAAGAAAGCAATGCCTTCCTTTGTGAAGGACAACTCTGAAGCACTTCCAATGCAGACATCGCACAAGGAGTATGGCCCAAATCCTCGACAACTGAATAATTCTGGGTGGCTCGGGCATTTGGATTATGCCCTAAACGCTTAAGGACTCCCTTAGGAATGCAAGGTGCAGCCTCAGGTTTATCTGTAGGTTTCTCAATGCGCAAAGGGGACCCTGGTGGATCAGGCTCTTTTCCTGGGCTGGGTTGTGACGAACTATAATCTTTCGCACGAGTCACAACTTTCGCAACACGGACCATGTTAATGCACCCACGACCACTCCCCTCCGGTGGATCATCATCACTAGATTGGTCATGGGACTTCGAGTTCATATTTTGATTATGCGGTAAAGGGTTAGTTAGCACAGCTGGGCCTTGTGTTAAGAATCTCGAAGCTTCTTCAATTCGAGGGCACAAGTAAGTGAGGTGATCGTCCTTACATAGCTTGCAAGGGAACTTAACCTTACGTTTCGCTTGCTTTTCCCCCCCAGCATTTCTACCGTTCTTGTCACTATTGTTAGCATTCTCATTCTTATTCCCACCCTTTCGATTATTATTTTTACCCTTTTTTCTATTCCGTCCGGGCTACTGGTTACCCTTCTGGTCCGACGATTGCACAGAAAGTACATTCGCCGTTTGGGCGGGTTGAGATGAAGCTGTAGCTTGTCTCGAAGCAGATTGGTTGAGTGACAATTGACTAACTTGTTTTGCAACCGAATCTGCAGGTTTCACACTTGCACAACCCACAATGCCATCGGCATGTGGTACAGGTTTGCTTTGGGATCGAAACTGGAATGAGGAGCATTGGGAATAATCTCATACAACAAACCGGACTGAGCATAGATCAAGTCCAGTTCCTGCGCCCTAAAAATCGTTTGTTCCTCATTCTGCACTCTGGATGTGGAAACATCCTTCGCTATATATGGCAATAACGACTTGAGGAACCACTCGAGGAGGAATTCCGACAGTATAAAAGCTTTAATTAATCTCTTCTTTCTACGCGACTCTTGAATATGATCAGAAATATGTGTGGCTTTATCTTGCTGAAATGTCGACAAGAGTTCAGTACCAACATCATAGTGCACTGGTAGCTGGAAGTGATTAAGAAAAGTCATCGCAAGGTCGCCGAACAAAGTGAAAGCCCCCTTAGGTAACTCTATATACCATTTCGCAGCAGGCCCTGTGAGGGTGCGTTGAAATAGTCTCAAATGGACTGAGTCCTGATGTAATGAATTTGAAGAGCACCAAAGGTGAAATGTAGTAACGTGTTCGCTCAGATCCTCTCCCAGTTTGCCTTCGAACTTAGTTATGTTTGAAGGAAGCTTGGTAGGGACAGCCGACCAAGCCGGGTCATGATCCACAGGATCGTTCATCAGTCTTGATAAGTCAGGAAGATTAAGCATCACAAGGAAAGGGAGCCTAGGATGATGAGGTCAATGGACCGCTCCCTAGTTCATATAGGGTTGATTACCACCATGGCCTTGGCCATAGTGTCCTCCTCCCGTCTGATCCATATAGGGTGGCATGGAAGTACCATAGTATGTTGGAACTTGACTAGTAGGAGCTACAAAGCCATAATTAGGAGAGTAAGCAGGTTGTTGATCCCCGCCTCCATAAGGTGAAGAAACCTATCCATACTGCGTCCCATAATAAGGTCCATAGGTCATCGCATGCGATGCCCCATGAGACACTCTATAGGTAGGAAGATATGCTCCGGAAGTAGGGATATATGCCCCAGAAGTAGCAAGATGACCTCTAGAAGCATGAACATAGCCTCCCGAAGCAGCGGGCAGTATGTGAACTTGAGACACAATCGGTCTAGTAACCGTAGTACGGACCTGACTCGTAGCCATATACCGGCTTGAAGGACCACGTGAATAAGGTGGAGGATGTACATTTGAAGAACTAGGGACCGAGGACAAAGGAACCTGAGTAATAATATATGTACTACCGCCTATCATTACTCATCTCAGATCTGGTATCCTAATCGGATCGCTAACCCTAGACCTAGGAGGGAGATATGATGTAGCTTCCACCACTAGGATGGAAGGTGCAATGTGACTAGTGCTCCCAAACCTCTCCACATGGTAAGGAATGAGAGTGCCCCCAGGCATAGTGTTAGGCTCGAAATCAAATTCGACATGAAATGTCGAATCATGTGTAGGGAAACCAGACGTAGCATAACTACCGTAGCTAGTAATGGCAGGCTCACAATGAATCTCGGCGTCCTCCAGCATTCCATACCGGTAACGCGTCAATGGGGAATCAGACCTGGAGTGAGTAGGCCTATCGTGCAAGGTTCATATCTTAGAAATCACAGGACCTAGCTCAGCTAAGTCGGGTGAAGGATCATAAGTAGGAGTAAATTCCCCATCGTCTACAAGAATGGGAGGATGTGGTTCAGGAATATCCTCTAAACGGTATCCCATGGTGTGTGAATCAATGTGTGAAATAGTCCGCCTGTACTGTCTAGGTCTCTCTCCCAAAGGAGGAGGAGAAGTAGAAGGAGAAAGTCCTACTAAATGATGAGAACGACGAGGAACCGCACTTGAATCCACAATGATTCAAAAAATAGCAAAGACTCTCTATTTACGTAAACCCTAGGCCAACTATCGTGCACAGAGCAATCACTAATAAAATCTAAAGCCAAATGCAAGCAAACAAGGGTTGGATAAGTGAGCTCCCGAATGAAGCAGGTATGTCTCGCCTAGGAGAGGCTTGAGACTCCCATACACAACAAGCGGAGGTACGTAACCAATTATTGTGGCCCTCAGCTTCAACGCGTAAAGCATCTATGCTGTCCGACCCCAACCTGGCCAAGACACCTGCAGAATAACCCCTGCAAAGTACCCCCTCGATATCCTAGGTAAGGCCACTAAGGTCACCTCAATATAATCAATGCTCAAGCGGACAGTCGCAGGTGGGATTGACCGTATGGGCAGGGTAGCAAAGCCCGAAACTCTCGAAAGAGCCCCCAGATACGAATACAATCCTAGAAATATCTCTAGTGCTACTCAGTTATGACTAGGGGTCATCCCAATCAATAACCGCTCACACTGCCTCATGCTTAACTCCCTTTTGAGAGGAGGATCCTGAGAAACACTAGTTATACCAAGGATTTCACACACTCACCTGGACAGACACCTAGATGTTGTTGTTTAGTGATCTTGGAGAATTGACTTACAATGAACTATTCCAAGATCCTAAAACCTAAGCTTGTTGGTGCACCCTAGAAAAGAAAAGAGTGTAATTCATTTTATTTAGCTTTGATTTTAGTTGGCTTTATTACTCAAAAAAAGGATATGATCGTGCAACTAATGGTGTTATGATGCAACAGGAAGTAAAATGCACAGCTAACAATCAATGCAAATGCATTGTGTCCATGAAAACAGGGTATGCTACTACGTGAAATGCACAATTCTTCTTCAAATGATAAATGCAAATTTTCCTATATGAAGTCCTAACTAGTACTCCAAAGCAAATCTAGTGCAAGTACAATGCAAAGTGCAAAATGCAATGCATGATGATAAGCAAATGTTTTTGGATTTTTTGAAAATAACAGAGATGCAAAAAGAAAAAGAATGATCCTACGACCCCTAGAATTTGCAAGCACACCCAAACAACACTCAAGCAAAGCACTAAGGTAAAAGAACTCTAATGCACTAATCTCAAACAAAAAATCGGAAATGCTATGACAAGAACCTTCTTAAAAAAGAAAAATTTATCCTAAAAAAAACGTTTCTGGTCAGGAACAGAGGTCTAAACAGACTCAAGAAGTGCCAAAGGAGACTCAACAAATATTAGAATTCACCCAGCAACCAACTATCTTCCCAAAAAAGGCAAAATCAAGGGCATACGCGACTGTTCGCAGAAAACCCACGTGTATACGTAGAAATCACAGAAGAAACCACGTGTATACACGACTGTAAGTCAAAAACTCACGTACAGGAAGAAAGGTGCATAAAATCAAGGCAAACAGACAGGCTGAGACAAACTTCACACCAATCAAACTCTACCAGGCATACATGCCCCCAGACCCGACACAGAAACAAGAGAGAAAGAGCGATTCAAATTCATTGAATGCCGAGAAAACAACCCCCAAAGGACAACTACTAGGAACTCCCCAGTGGAGTCGCCAATTCTGTTACGGAGAGAAATTCCTATGGCTTGGGGTACCACAATAGACAGATTGACTCCAGAAATCAATCCTTTCCAATATTCAATAGAAATTAAATGTCTAACACTAAAGGATCAGACCTCGTACCTTATTCCAGACGGTTGAAGTAGATCCCCGTTGAGCTTTCCAATCTTCAGCTTGAATTGATCTGTTACTTCCTCAACAACAAGTAAACAATACAAGCATTCTATATATCATGGTGTTAGATCTATCCTAGCATATATAATCAATAATGTACAAGCATTTGACACAATCCCATGGATAAAATATTCATTCAAACACACATTATTGGACAGGAAAAGATATTTCTATTAATATAAATCATAGATTACAAGATACAACCTCTGACAGCACGTCTGCGAACCGGAGAAACTGAATACCCCACTTGGGCCTCCACCACTTCAATCCTCCATCTCTCGATAGAAAGCTCACAAGCAAAAGGAAAGCTTGGGAAGAACACACTAGTGCTCCAAGGGACAAAGGGATGCATACTCAAGCATAAGTTCCGGCAACAATGGACTATAGTTTCTTTGCTCTCAATTCTCTCTTATACCTTCAATGTACCAAGGGGTTCCTTATATAGCTTTTCAAAGGGGTAATGAAAGGTCGAATCTGAGCGATCTCAAGGCATAGGGAAGGCCAGGAGTCAAATGAGTTGGATCCATGTCAAGGAAAACTCCAAAAGGATTTGGATTATGCACACATCCCGATGTACACAGGTTTAGTGGTCAAAACCGCGTATATACGCGCTTATAGGTTTAAAAGTCGCGTATATCATTTTTCATATGTTTTTAGGGATGATCAAGGAAACATCAAAGGACAAAAAGTGGTCCATAAGGTCTAAGGATTCTGCAGCGGGACAGGGGAAGGCCATACAAAGTGTGATTCACCTAGAGTGGTGAAATCTGCTATAACAGTACCTGCTGAAGACACTATTCATAAGGCACATAAATGTAGTTGGTGCATTTGTGAGACCAAACGGTACCACTACAAACTCATAATGTCCATACCTTGCTCTAAACGCTATCTTATGAATGCCTTCATCCTTGATCCTCACCTGATGGTAACCAAAACTCAAGTCAATCTTGGAAAATACCTTTGCTCCTCTCATTTGATCAAAGAGGTCATCAATCCTAGGCAAAGGATATTTGTTCTTCACAGTAACCTTGTTCAACTATCTGTAATCAATACACAACCTGAGTGTACCATCTTTCTTCTTTACAAACAGAACTGGTGCTCCCCAAGGAGACACACTTGGCTGGATATACTTCTTTTCCAACAACTCTTATAGTTGCATCTTCAATTCTAGCATCTCCGGTGTACTCATCCTGTAGGGTGTCTTGGACACTGGTGTTGCTCCTGGCACAAGTTTAATTGTGAAATCAATGTCCCTTTTTGGAGTAAGCCCTGGAATCTCATCAGGAAACACATCCCTGAATTCCCATAACACCTGATAGTCCTCCAACCTAGGAGTTTCATCTCCTGTTGGCTCCAAAATATGAGCTGCATACAACTGGAAACCTTTCCTACAGAACTTCTTCAACTGCATTTCTGAAACTTACCTTACTGAAATCACCTTCGGAATACCTTTCACAACTACTGGGTTTCCTTCTTCATACATGCATTCAAAAATCTTATTATAATAGTCAAGCTTCACCCTGTGAGCTTCTAACCAATCCATTCCAATGAGAACATCATAGGAACCAAGTGGTAGAACATTCAGATCTACACAAGTGATCAATCCATTCACGACCAATGGACATTTCTCTACCACTTCACTAACTTTTCTCTTGGTTCCAGTGGCCAGCTGAACTAACCAAGATTTCCTATGCTTTACCTTCTTAAAGCAAAAATCTCCACTATTCTAGGAGTAATGTAATTGTGAGTAGAACCAAGGTCAATCAAAATAGAAACAGATTGCTCAACAATCTTACCTGCAGCTTCAACCATAGTTGACTGGTGATCTACCTGGAGATCTTCCAGTGCTGCATAAATCCTAGGGACTGCCCTTGCTACTTGACCCACTGTTTCTACTTCTTGAATGTTGTAAACTGGTCTTACACTTTCATTCCCGAGTGGACAATCTCTGCGCATGTGGGGTCCTTTACATCTCCAACATTGAAGTTGTCCTCTATTCTATTGTGGATCTTCAGGATTTTCTCCTGTCACTCCAACTGGCTTACTCACAGCTTGGGATGGCTGCTTCAGCCGAATCCTGAAGTTAGAAGGTTTGAAACCTCTCTTTATTTGGTCAAACTTCTCATTCTTCTTGTCCTTCCATGCCTTATGGTAATTAGGTTTACCTTTGCTTTGCTCATAGCAATACTTAGCCTTCCTTATTGCTTCTTTAAGAGTTCTAGGTTTGTAAAACTCAATTCTATCTTTGTAAGACTAAGGCAATCCACTCAGAAACCAGTGTGCCTTCACTTTTTCATCTCTGATGTACCGGACATACCTCAACAGCTCCAAAAACTTATTTGCATACTCTTCCATGATCTGCTGTCCCAATCTCAGCTCATGGAACTCCTTAATCTTGTCATCATAGTACATGTCAGACAAGTATTTCTGCCTGAAATACTTCTTGAACTATTTCCACTAAAGTATTTTTTCATTGATCTTCTTTACTTGCTTGAAGTGCTCCCACCAAATGGATGCCTTTCCATTCAGATTGAATATGGAAACTCTTGCCTTCATGTTTCCCGAATAATCCTGAACTTGAAAGTGCTTCTTTATCCCAAGAAGCCAAGCTTCAGCCTCTTGTCCAGTCTTTACCTCACCATCAAATGTAGGAGGTTTAGCCTTCTTAAATTCATCCCGAGAGCGATCCCTATGGTGTCTCTTTCATTTTCTTTTACGAGAATAAGAACTTGAATCCCCATTGGATTCTTCGGAGTCAGATGATCCACTAGAAGTCCTTCTCCTTCTCCTAGTACTGCTCCTCCTAGTACTACTCCTACTGCCTTCTGTTCTTGCTATACCCTATCTAGAGTCTGTCTTTCTCTGTAAGTCTATCAAACTTTGCAACATAGCAGCATTCAACTGATGCTGCTCTTCCTAGGCCTTAATCAAGCTTCTCATGGTGGCTGCAACATCTGACGGTGTCTCTTGGAATCTCCTTCCCTTAGACTCTATATCATCATTCCCATTATAGACATTTTCTCCCATGGCGTCTCGCACAGTCTCATAAGAATCTCAAGCATCATATCCGTCATGGGTTCTCATAACTAAACCACCACTTACTTACCAAACTGTACCACCTAGAATAGTACCCTTGAAGGTGTCTATGATTCTGCAAACGTGTTAGTAGCACAATTGTTAGGTGCATGCATTGACATAAATCAAAACTACTTACCTTTACTTGGTAGAAATCATAAAATAACAATTTTACTCAAACACAAAATTTTCTTCCTTCACAGCCCTGTAATCCGCTGACAATCTGCTGAGAAATCCACTAAAAAATAGTTGAAAATCACTGAGAAAATCCCACTCGAAAACCCAAAATTCCTTTTTCCCAATTGGATCTCTTCCCCACTAAATCTCCGACACCTCGGCAATCCAAATAACAATTTTCTTCTGGTGCTCATCGGAGGACCTAACAAATAACATTTTTCGGTGTATCGGATCCTCGGTCGTCTAAGTTCTCGGACCATTTATCGACGATGCCAAGGACTGTCATAGATCAGTGATCATAACTGTTATCCACTACGGCATCGTCGAGGAGACTATCTCCCATAACACTGTATCGGCGGTCGGAACCATTGTTCATCGGGTGGATAGTTCTCTAGGCGGTCGCAATGGCGGGCAAGAAACCTTCTATGGGTTCCATGGACCATAACACTCGTCGATGGTCTCATCAACTATTTTCCTCCAATGTATCGGCGATCAGATCCACTAATCCTCTTCGACATATCAGCGGTTGGAAGCACTACGCATCGGGTGGATATTTCTTTAGGACACCGCAACGGCAGGCTCACGAACAACTAAATTATTTCGGTGTGTCAGCGATCCCATCTTCTACCTTCCATCGATGTATCATCAGCAATTCTGTCAACTAAATTTCGCCGACGATCTCACACTTCAAAATTTTCGAAAATTGTCTTCCTCTTGCCGCCGCATCGGCTAGTTATTCATCTAAATTTCGCCACCGTGTTGGCGGTCCAAACAACTAACCTTTTCCGACGCATCGACGAGTTGATCCACTAAAATTGTCCTTTCATCCGCCAACGTATCGACACCTTTATCATCTAATCATCGGTGATCCCATCTCCTATTTTTCATCAACGTTTCGACGGTCTCATCCACTAACTTTTGTTGACGTTCGCCGCCACGTCGGCTCCTCAATCAACTAATCTTCGCCGTTCACCGATGGCCTCATCACTTAGAAAAATTTTCGAAAAAATTCTCTTTATCTTCTTCCTGTGACACTCCGTCGACTATTTCATTAACTATTTTTCGCCGACACTGCAGCTACTCCATCAACTAAATTTCGTCGACGTTCGCCGCCGCATCAGCTCCTTAAACAACTAATTTTCTCTGATGGCGGTGACATTTTGGTGACTCCATCATCTAATCGTCGACGATCCGATCAACTGATCTTCACCGATCGCCAATAGTCGATATCGGATGTTCTTTCAACTAAATTGAGCCAGCGTTTCGGCGGTCTTCGGCTGATCTCCATCGAAACTGCGGCTCCCACATCCACTATTCTCCACCGACAGCCGACGAATCACTTAGAAAATTTTCCGCAAATTTTCTTTTGATTGTCCTCCGTCGAGTGGGATTTCGCCTAGCTCTTCGCTGCATCGGAAGAGCTTCCCACTAAGTTTTTCGATGAGCCGACAGTTCTGGCACTTAGAAAAATTTGTGGAAGTTTTCTGTCATAAATTTCTGATCTCTGCTGGGAAGAAGGCAACCTGCCTCTGCTAGTTGATATTTCATGCCCCATTCAAGCCCATGCTGTAATGTCGTATTGATACCATAATGTAACGTCCCCAACCCTCCAACCGGTGAAGAGGATGCTACGGTGTCATTAACCATCTGGGAAACTAGCCCCATGAACATGAAGAAACATAAAAACTGAAATGCTTGAACATAAAACGTGCTAAGATGCATAATCATTTACATACATAGCGGAAGCAAACATACATTCATTCAAGCATTCAACATGTTCATTATCATTCATTAAACAATAAATATAAATGCAGAGACAGAATGATCAAGAATACTTATCTTATAAAGGATTTGTCTTGCAACCAGCTCTGTCGCTGCAACATTCCACCCAACCATAGGCCAGTGCGCTCCTTAATCTCTCAGCAATGCTGCCACTCCCGAGCAGGGCATGATTCCCCAAGGAATAAGGAACAAGCAGGCTTACACATAGCCAAGGATACACAAAACAATAGATCAGCCAAGCCAACACAGTTGGGTTTATCAGGCTATCAAGGAGCTGGGAAAGGCTAAATGCTAAGCTGGTGAGCTCATTGAAGAGCTAAAGATACCTACACTAGAACTAGCCTGACTTCTAGGACACCCACACACACCCAACACAAGGAAATCAGTCCCTTCTCTGCTACACAGTCCCTCAGGCCTTGACCTCCCTTCCAGTGCTATTCAGGGGTTGTGGAGAAGAAAGCCAACCCTCTAGCTCTGTTTGTGTGGCTCCCAAACACACCAAGTTTGCCAAGAAAACCAAGCCCTCATCCCCACTCCAACATAGTCCGAAGACCAACCACTGCATACACACAACCAAACAAGCTATTCACAGCTTGGACAGGGGAAAGCAACTCCTGAGTCGTTCTTGGCCCTATCGTGGCCAAAACGACTCCATAACAACCTACAACAGCCCAAAACGTAACAGCAAACACAACCAACAAAATGTGGGGGAAACAACAGTCAGTTCTCAACAATGAAGCCACGGGAAACTTACATTGTCCGAGAATGGGAAAGTAAACAAACTCTCAGTTCATTCCTGAGAAGAACATACACGCAGGCCACAATCGGTAGGGAAATTACACGCTCCCAACCCAGAATGTCCATGGCCAAATCGACACCCTCTTGCTCCTTGCATGAGGAACCACGATGGAGAAGCCCAAATGGTGCGTGAGGAAGCAGAACGTCTCTGCGTGAGATGAATAAGCTTGGGAGAGTGGAAGAATGTCCCATGCAGTCGTGGAGTGAATGGAATAATGGAGGATCCACATGGAGTGATGGGGTAGTGGTTTTTCCTGTCATCGTGAGGGTCAACCTGCTGGTGGAGTGTGCGGGTGGGAAAGGACTGATAGTCCTGCCACACTCCACTCCCCAGCAATAACTGCCCCAACTCACAGTAGAAATTTTAATGTGGTAGTTGGATGAGACAAGGGAAGGTGAACAAGTCAAAAAGGGTGGTGACACATGGCTTTTCCCCTATGGGATCAAGGTTTAACAATTCCCCCTCCCTATCCTTAGGAATATCATGCCCTTTTCAATATGGTTGCAGTGACATAGCTGGTTGGGGTTCATTTAATTAAAAATGCATATTTACATGATACCAAAACTATTATGTGTCGTATATCACGATGTACCATCGGCAATGATTCCAATCGCCGAACATAACAAATCCAAATCGATGGTGGGGCTTTTGCCTTTAGCTCCACACCATGATTAATTACAATATATATATATATCATGTATATTTAATGCATCAAGGTTAAAACCGAGATGTTATAAAAAGAGCCATAGAAAACACCCCATCCTAATAAATAAAGAAACTTGCCAACTATGGAACATGTTTTTGAATAAGAAAATGACCATTTAATGTAACCATCCAAGTTTATTCTTGACCCCCTTGTTTGCAAGATTTTCTGCGGAGCTATTGTTGCCTTTGAGGATGTGAAAATAAGTGACCTGAGGAACATGGCTTAGATGTCAAATGTGGTCATATAATCTCCTACAGTTGGTTGAATCGTGATTATATTCCGATCTCATTTTTTGGATGACTAGCCTTGAGTCTCCAAAGATGATGAGATTTGATATGTTATCCTCCCCTGCCAATTCCAAGCCAAGAAGAAGCGAAAGCCAGTCAGGTTAATTGTTAGATCTATGTCATCGTCCCAAGCATAAGAAGTCACTATGTTTTTGCCAAGATCGAAAATAATTCCCCCGCACTTGCCTCCCCATACAACTTAATAATTTACCTTGAATATTATCTTCACAATGAGAATAAGTACTTACAAAGTTTCCTATAATACATTTTATTAATAAAAAAAAAATATTTATTTTTATGGATTTTTATTAAATTATTTATAATCGGTTAAAAAAAATGTATGATATAATTTTAGCACTTTATATAATACAATATATTGTGTAACGTGTCCTCTATTATTCATTTCAATTAGATTTTAACATGTCGTCTATTATTCATTACAACTAGATTTTATAATGAATAGATAGAAAACAAGTTGAATAAGCAACGAAGTCGCTTAGTACCTGCCGCTTAAGAAAAGTTTGGAAAAAATAATAATAAGCTAAGCTAGCTTAGTTTTTTTTTTCTAATCTGTGGATTCGTTAAATCGTTGTGAAATTCATTGGCCTATGAAACTTTGTGATAGACTTGCAATGTAACTAGACCTCCAGATAGCCAAGCATATTGCTGGATGCACTTGGTGATTATTGGATGTGCTGTGTCGAGTCCCGATGGTGACACCTCACGATGTTGTGTGTTGGAACATGTATGTTTCAATCAGAAAACTGCTTTAAGGTCGGATTAATGTTGATAAATTTTTCTAGACGATAGGCAGAAGATATGAATCAAACACCCAATGCAATGAAAATGGTTGATGCTAGTAACTATAATAGCAATGTGTTAACAAAATCAACTTAATATTAATAGTCTAAAATCGCTTAAAACCATTCATGGAATGGAGGGCCAAAAACCATTAGTGTTTTTGCAGTTCATGATTGCTTTCCTTTACAAAATCTAATCAGATTAAGTTCATTTCAGCAATAATGACATCCAAGCGTTTAGTTAATATGCATGATTTGACTAATTTTCAGCTTAGCTTTGACATGTATTTTAGTAATGAATAACACGTAAGTATGTATCTTCTGCGTAAATTAACTCGTGTCAATTTGTGTCAATGCCAATCCCCTGGTTTATGTCGGTTGATGTAACGCTCTCACCTTTCCGATTTGGCCAAAATTCTGTTGAGAGAAAGATCTTTCAAATTCAAAGTGGCAACATTCTTTAAGTTGCTGTACTCACACACCAATTTCAAGTTCATTCAATCTTTATCACAAAACCTCTTTCTGTTTCAAATTCCAGCAAACCACTCGGCTCAAGGGATCTGTTTAGTTAATGGTGGTTCGACACTTTTCTATTTTTCCCGGGGTCTACGACAAGAAGTTCTATATTTCCGGGCGCCTGCCACAAGAAGTTCTATATTTACAGAAGTTCTTAATTTCCCGGCGCCTGTCACAAGAGTAGAAGGTCGGTAAAGTCCACCATGGTCGGGTGATGTATGGGACGCTGTGCGCGGAGGTGTTTAAGCAAAGCGAAAGCCATAACCTTGCATGAAGACGGTAATGGACTTGCTGTCAGAATAGCAATTGAAACTGCGGCTGCTTACCAGGCGGACATCAAAAGGCGGACATAAATAATTAATTAATATGGATTTCACGTAGAAGTAAATCATTGTTATATGTGCAAAACCTAACACTAATTACTTATTATGTGTTTTAAATATATTCTAGAATATTTTACTCATTGTTTTACTAGCTTCCTCCTCTTTGTCTACGGTATTAATTTAAATAGTTATATAAGAAAACAAATTAATTATTAATATTAATTATTATTATAAAATAATTGAAAAAAATTAATAAATATAATTATCATTGCATGGAGAGAAGTTAGATGCTGTATAACTGATTTTGGGGAAGGCAGCAAGTCCCTGCCTTATGCAATTGGATGATTGTAAGTAACGCTATAAAGAAAGCATTATTGCTCAATTTGAAACCATATCCTTGATTTTTAGTTGGTTATTCTCACGAGGTTTTGAGTTATGTTGCGTGGCATATACTTGCAAGGTAAGTGTAGTTACTCATATACTTATCAATAGTTTCCATGGCTGAATTAGAATCCATTGGGGAAGTGAGGTCTCTATATCCATATGTGCCACATTCGTTGTGATGCTCACCTTCTTGTTCGTCTTGAAAAATTGATCAGATTAAGCTATAAAAATATACTAACCTCTAACTTGAGCGAGCCACCCCTAGATTGAAGGAACATTAAGCTATCCAAGATAATCTAAAAGGTAAGTAATAATAATTACTATAATATAAAAGATTATAGTAATTACGTTGCTAGTCCACTTCCATTTGCACTTTGATTACATTGAAATTAATAATAATCATTTGCTAATTAAGATTCGGGCAATTGAGTATCGTTACATAGAATTAAGGAATGGTTAAACTGTTTGTTATATGCTTCCATTTGGAGCAATTTTAAGTTTGAGTATAATATTGTTGGTCAATAGTTTTACCGTGGCCTTTGCTATAACATAGTAACTTTACATGTAGATTAACGTCATATCAAGTTAAGCATTTTTGGGGCTAAATAATTATTTAAACTTATTGGGAATTATTTGAACTTATTGTGTAAGAAGAGCAGAATTGTAAATATAATTTGGGCGGAATATATCATAGTTGGCTTTAATAAAATAAATAAAGTTAAGCCTTTCTTATATCATAGTTGGCTTTAATAAAATAAACAAGAGCCACGTGGTGGCAATGTTCTCGACATTGTTACATGTTGTTTCAGGTTAACTTCAAAGCTCCATAAAGCTTAGCATCTGAACCTGTATCGAATCTTTCCATGATCAACAACAAATAAACAAAAACAGTTTGTTTTATATATATAATTTTTTTTTAGGTTTTATTTAAAATTTAACAATGTAAATAGGTTTGACAGCTGATATTAGAGCTCAAGGGGGAGTGGCTTGGATGAGTGATCGTGGGCTCATCAAGGA
>LPNX010901479.1:272677-333586 GCA_001517045.1 Pseudotsuga menziesii | reverse complement strand
TGTATCTCAGGGTTTTCCTCACCCTGACTTTGTTCTGGTGGTATCTCAGAAACTGATTGTAGTATCAATTCTGTCTTCTCAGCTTCCTGTTTTCGAAGCTCTTCATCCAGCTTTCTCTGGGCTTCCTCAGCTACTTGCTTAGCCGCTTTCTCTGCTTCTCTTGCTGTTTCCTTTACTCGTTCAGCTGCATCCTGGGGCAGCTTTCCTCTTTTCTTCCTCTCCTTTCCGGAGCCATTCCGCAACCTCCTCTTCTAACCTCTGAGCTTCTTCTCTTATTCTTCGGGCTGTATCTTCAACCTTAGCCTGCTTAGCCTTCTCTTGTTCAGATCCTTTCCCACCTTTGGTGGAGTGCTTTGGTTTGAACCTTTTGCCGAGTGCTGTCATGTTCGGGGCTCTTCTAAAAACGGATTCCTCCTTGTCGAAATGATGGGTGTACTCATAAAACACCTTGTGCTTTCTGCAATGTTCAGCCATCCTTTCATGAGTGTCATTTCTCCTGAAGGTCATCTCCCCAAAATGGAACTTTTCTAGTTCCTCTATAAATTCAGGAGCTTGTTTTACATTGGCGAAACTATAGTTGCCTACCTTAAATGGTAAGGGAGGATAGACAGCCTCCTTCTTTGAGAATAAGAAATGACCAACTCCATCAATAAATACCTGTCTAACAGCCTCCTTATGAATGATATAATCAGTTGCGTACTTGGGCAGCAGATAAGGTGTCCTTGACCCACCAAACATTCTCAGATACATTCCGTTCTCTGTCAAGAAATAATCACCGTATTCCTCTATTACCTGCATAGCTTCTTCAGACATGCAGTCACATTCCTTTCGGAAGACAAGAGTGTGTAGAGGCATGATAAAATGCTCACAGATTTCTCGGTAGTAACTATGGTATTGATGAGCCCCCAGTAGCTTAAAGGCTGCATATACGGGCATTCTGTTCCTGTCCCAAACACATTTGAGCCCAGGGAAGGGCTGGTGGCATATTATGCAGTCAATCAGGATCGAGCTCATATAAAACTCGGATTTTTTCTATGGTACTCCTCCTCTCGCTGCAGCTATACAAGAAGATAGGTTGCTAGATACCAAGCCGGACCAGTTAAAAATGGTCCCTTCAGTGGCCACATAGAACATCAGGGGTACCCATTCGAATTTGAATAATCTACCATTGGCCCTCCCGAAGATCCTATTCAACATTAGAGCTATGAATCTGTACGGGGGTCTAAGGGTGGCTGTGTCATAATCTTCAGTAGTTCTATGTCTATAGAGCTTCCCTGGTAATAGCATCTTCCTCATGGTTTCTATCAAATCCATCCTAAGATTGTCCAACCACTCATTGGACAAGAAAACTTGAGGCTCAGGCAAGTGGTAGGCTAAGGCTACATATCCAGGGCTAAAGGAAGCATAGCCCTGACCTTCAACATTACAGATAAGCATTGAGCCATGGTTTGTGTGTGGCAGGATCCACCTCATCAACTCAGCACATGGAAACATCTCCGGCCTGGTCGCAACCTTCATAATTGCAGATTTTTCTATGTTTGCGTAGATGTGTTCCTCCTCCAGGCCCATATCTGGGACTTCCCTGCGGGAAATCAGCCTGTGTATGTCTCCCCACTTATACTCAGGGTCCACCCCTGTGACACACTGTGTATCCTCATATATGTACTCAGTTGGTAAGACGGCCTCTATTGCTGTTTGCTCTTCTACCACAGGGGCCTTCTTTTTCTGTCTTCTGGACATTTTGAAATCTTCCTGCAATGTGAAACACCATGATATTAAGCAATTCAAATTTGTGAACATTAAGAAGCAGTTTTATTCTTTCTCCATTGTCTATGTGACTATAATGATATTAGATGTAGGTTCTTCAAATTGAAGGATTTGAACTAGTCATGCAATCTTTGTTTTATTCTTTCTCCATTGTCTATGTGACTATAATGATATCAGATGTAGGTTCTTCAAATTGAAGGATTTGAACTAGTCATGCAATCTTTGAGCTGTGCAATTGTCTTATATCAGTTTGTAAGTAAGAAAGCAACACACATATGCATGCACAACCAAGCTATACATTGACTATCTGAAACTATCAGCACAACTCAAACCATTTCTGCAATATAACGAGCCATAAATGCTAAAGAATTTACTTCATCAAACGGTCTGCCATCAAGACTACACAATTTTCCAATATGTCAATTTCTAACAATGATGTTATGTAATGCACATGCAACACCAACACGACCATCCTGTAAACTTAAACAAGCTTTAGCAAGGATAAAAAATGGCAAAGCCTATGCCGCTCGCGGACATGACAATTACATCGGTGTGGTCATGAACTACGGGCACCCATGACAACCTTTCGCGCAGGGCGCTCCTACCAGTACCATCGTTCATTCTCTACTCCAAATTGTAGACAACTGACAGCGATGCGGCCCTAGGGTTTCGCTCGAGGAAAAGGGCAAGTGCACAGGGAGAGCGATCAGCAGGGCATCTACCAAGAAACCTTCATTGAAAAACCCCATCAACGTATTTATAGGTACCAGACCAGGTGCAGGCGGCGTAACGGCCGCCTGCACCTCGTCTCCCTACGCCGCCTGCACCTCGCCTCCCTCCACTGGTTCAAGGCGAAACAAAACGGCCGCGGGTAATAACGAGGGTTCTATAAGACAAAAACTCCCCCTCTCCAACCACAGCAGCTATTCAACCCCAAAATAATAGAAGATAAAACGCGGGCTTGAAAGAAAGGAAAACTCTCCCCTCTCTAGACGCAACGGCGGTCGAAACGGATAGGTTAAGCGCGAGCTTTTTAAAAGCAAAGGCACCCTCCTACTAACCGCAAAGGGCTATCTAACCAGAAACCCTAAAGAAGAAACGGGCGAGAACCACAAAGGAGACGGCTATGACAAACTCAGCCGTGGGTAAAAAAAACGTTTGTGAGCGAAACGGAACTACGGGCCGTAAACACAGCCACCCCCACCAAAGCCAAAAACTGTCCAGCTCGAAACCTGAAAAACACTAGGAAAGGGAATACGATCCTACCTGGCAGGGATGCGCAGTTGTTGTGGCGACAGCGAAGAAGCTCTCAATCGACAGCTGGATGAAGGTACGAGCACGGGGTTCCACCAAATTCGCGAGTTTGACAGCGTTGACAGCTCGGGCGCAACAAACAACGATAAAAACCCAAAAACGCGCCCCCCCCGTATATATAAAACCTCACACGTGCGACCAGTCGACTCAGTCGGGGCGGATAGGAAAGTTATGTCGGGCGACAAAACTCAGCCCTCCCCGCAACAGCGGAACATCCTCATCACTCCACCACCCGCAACGCAAAATAAAACAATGGTGCAAGCGAACGATAACCGCGGTCGGGCGGGGACGAACACTCCGGAACTCCCAATGCTCCGCAATGGCGGGGACGGAAGTATTTATCCGCTTCCGACGCGGGATAAGAATAACGCCCGAAACATGCAGGAAGAAACCACCACGCGCAACGGTAAACGAAGTAACCTACCTCCGCGATACTTGGCGCGAAAAAGACAACCGAAAGCTGAAAATCCCCCACAACGGCGGCCCGACAACAGGTCATGCAGACCTGAAGGACACCCGCAACGGCGGCACGACACAGCCAGTCGAGAGTTGAAAAGCACCCGCTACAGCGGCCCGACCACAGGTTAGGAGGATCCGGAACACATCCGCAACGACGGGCTTGTCAACAAACTAACTCCCGCTACAAGAATGCTTTAAAACGAAGGCTTTAAACGAGTTTTGCAAAAACAACAAGGGGCTCAACTAAGATGAAATTTAAGGCATGAAAACGATGAAAAACCAGTCAATTGATGGCACTCAAAATTCGAGAAGGCGCTTCAAAATCCATAAGCTAAAATCAACAGGACGAAACCAAGAAAAGGACTGAGCTAATCCAAAGTAAAGGAGGGTCCAAATTTTTTTTGAAATTTGGGAAATTGTTGCAACTGCAACACTCATAAAAGCTCATGGTCAACACATTGTAACTTCATAAATACTTCCACCCTTGGATGATGAAGGTCAGCTCACACTTGTTCCGAAAAAGATTTTGAAGACAAGGGAAAGGAGATTGAGAAGCAAAACTATCAAAGAATACTTAGTACAATGGAAGGATCTACCAAGTGAAGATGCCACATGGGAAGAGGATAAGATTTTGCAGCATCCAAATCTGAAATTGCTTGAGGACAAGCAATCTTGGGTGGGGAGGACTGTAATGTCCCCATTCAAATAATTGCATAGCAGGACAATTTCATCAATCCTACTATTCCCCTAGGTTGGATGGATACATTTGGAATTTTAATAAGGGAGCTAATAAATGATGTTCAGACATTAAAATGGGATAATAATTTAATAATGTAGCTTGTTAAATAAATACAAGAGAAAATTGAAGTGGCAATGGAGCATGGAGACACATGGAGACTATGGGGCCCACACAAGCTAGAAATTTGGTGCCACATGGCATCCTCCTCGTGCAATTTCGAATCCATGGGAAGGCTAAAGGTTCTTGGATGAGTTAGAAGGCTAATACACTTGGCCATATGCATCATAGGTCGAATTTGGGAGCAAATGTAACTTACATGGGAAAGGAAGAGTCATTTTGGAGCTAGTGAGACACTTGGACTAGATTCCCTAGCTCTATGACAACAATGATGAAAATGCTATGACACCTATGACACAAATCAGATCTGAAGGATGACATCTGACATATCTAACATGTCAGGTCGAAATAGAGCATCCAAGAGAGCTCTCATGTGAGTTGATGAAGCTCAATGGGCTCCAAATCAAATTTGGGGAAGGTGGAAGGCTAGGAAACGGAGGACACATGGAAAATCATGAGCCTACTCCCTAACTTGAATTGGATTGAGTTAGTGGATGGATTGGTAACCTTAAAAGGATAAGGATGTTTATAAAATAGAGGAAGCAACCAAGAGAAGGGCTTTTGATCATTTGAGAAATTGTCATTTGTGAATTGTGAGAGCTAGTGGCTGGCTAGTTTTCTTGCCTTAGCCAATTTCGAGGGTGAAAGATTCCCATCCAAGTTGGTGTTTGGAGAGGCCACTCAGGTCTTTCATGGAGCTTTAATGGACTCTTATTTGCAGGTGTAAGCTACAGGACAGCTCGTGGATTCTTCTATTGCAACACTTCCTCTCAACTATTTCCAGTTTTCATGCCATATTCATGCTCATGGAGGGATTGCGCCTTGGGTGAGCTCATGTACTCTTTGGGAGAGCTCTTCCTGATCTATTTATGATTGTAATCAATAAATATGCTTTGTTCTTCACTCTCAGAAAGTTTCAAGTTGAAATACCCAATATTTGTATGTCAAAATGACTTTTAATGGGCAAACAATGAAAATTTCCACTCTATTTTGATATATGCCATGGTAATGCTTATTATTTCGAATGGAGGAATGTCTCTCTAATAAATGTATGATGAATGAATTGTCATTAATGTCTATTTCAAGTCTCATGTTTAGTACTTAAGAATTGGAAGCCATTTTACTCATGTTTATTGCATTGGGAGAAAATTTGGCACATTTTCCCCAAGGGTCGAAATTGTGATTTGGGAGCTGTTTTGGAAAGAGTCATAACAGACTGAATAAACTGAACCATGATGCATATGAGACTTTAAAAATGTCCCTTACTCATCCCTTGCATCTTTTCAGAATTTCGAGTGACTTTGGGATCATTTGAGAAGCCATTTTCGGCAATTACCCAGGGCGAATTGGAGCCCCAATTTGCGAGTAAAGACTCCTACTTTGAACAAAACATTAAACAAGTTTGCAGAAGTAATTGGGGGGTCATAAAACATCCATAAACATCATATTTAAGTTATAATATCAGTCATACACCTTCTGAGAAAATTTGGGAGCATTTGAGTTAATTTGGAGGTCCAGACATCAAAACTAGTTAAGGTCGAAATTGGGGAAAAAAGTGGAAAAATTAGTCATTTAATAAAAATTCAAAAGGGACATTACAATAAAGTATTGTCCAATCATCATTGTCCATTGTCAAAACGAAATAGTAAAGACTCAAGATACATGCCTTAGATCTAAAACTGAAAACTTTTAATAGTTCTAACATCTAAGTTAACTATTAAACAGTAACTTAAAACTTGAAAGTCAAAACAGTAACAAAAGTTTACAACATTGTATACATGAATGATGAATCATTTCGAAATTTAAATAACAAATAAATTTATATTTGTAATTTGACATTTGTAAATACTAAATTATATTTTTATAAAACTATAATAGCATGTGCTAAGATTTTTACACAAAAATAAAAATAAATAAAATGTAAGATATCAAATATGAAAACCTATGCTCTGCAACGTGTTGTGGATGAGAAGGGGAAAACACATTGTGAGTGTGAGCTTGTGTTGAGCCATGAACTCAAAATTTGAGCATGTGCTGAGAGCGAGAGATTCGAGAGGGGGTCGCGAGCTGTGCTCTTCAAGCTGAGAGGGGTGCACGTCGGATTGCAGGAAGGGGAGCCATAGATGGGGGAGTCGTGCACGGGACTATAGATAGGAGCCAACCTAGCAAGTAGCGGCACACAGAGTGATAGGTAGAACATAGAGCAGAGGGTTATGCAAGTGCTAGAGGGTTGGAGTGATGGGTAGACCATAAAATTATGCGGGTGCAGTGTTGGAGTGTAGGTTAGGAACATAGGATAGGGTAGAGAGAATGGGAGGGGTCTGCGGGTTAGAGGAATAGGGGGAGGTTTAGGTTAGGTTTTTAATTAAATATTTTAATTATTTTGTTTTTTTTTTTAATTTTAATTGTGTAAATTGAGGGGGTCCAGGAGTCCCCAATTGGTCGAGGGGTGTTCTTGAGAAGTCCCCAATTTTGACGGTTATGTTTGGAGTACGGCTCATAAGTCCCAATGTCTCCAACAGAGTCCCCCGATGAATTGGGGATGTTTCCGAGGAGTTCCAAAGTCCTCGGAACACAAGAACGCAGGAAATTTTGGGGGGGGACGAGTCCCCGTGCAACATTGTTAATTGTATATTGATACCAAAATAATGGAAGGATTTATAAGTCTTTTAGGAAGAACTAGGTTAAAGAAAAGGGGAAATATTTGATCCATGTTGTTAAACGATTTCAAAGATTAAGACATCATTATGTAAACAAGGACAGTAAGATTGTTGAGTATTCTGACCACCTAACCAACTAGGTGGGAAACCATGTGCCATGTACCTTGAAGACGAGAAAGATGCACTTGACAATTTTTTTTCAAGTGAGGCAGTTTTTCTTTTTCTACTCTTATCTCTTCTGCATGGAATTTCTACACACCTACGAGGGTTTTGTAATGATATGTCAGCATGAGGGTCAATTTTTGTAAAACTTAGTTGCCTAAGACTTTATCATTAGGGAAGTCTTTTAATTGACTGTTTTTTCCCTTGGATAATTAAAATTCATTTTTAGTGATTTTAATTATCTGAGTTTTTTATTCAAACATTCCTCCAAAGTGGTGAAAGACATTGTAATGATCGAGTCCATGGGGTGATTAAGGTCTAGGAATGTTGTATATTATCATGCTAGACATTATTCAGAGTCTTGTGGAATTTCATTACATTTTGCCTAGGATTTTTTAATTTTTGGTGATTAAAAAATTCCCCTAAGCATAAAAAAGTTGTAATGTAAAGAGGGTTAAGTGGCACCTAATGCCCGTAAATAGGGGTATGGGTACTCAAAATAAATGGCATGAGACCCCCTACACTGTTGGACCAAGTTTGGAGTCAAGCCGTCGTGTCTTGATAAGGTTTTGGACATATTTTCCTAAGTCAGTCAAGAAAATCAGGAAAATTGGCCATTAATTAGAATGACAATTGTAAAGTGACGAAAGTCACTTTGGGAGGGAAAATTACAATGTTCCACGGAGTTTTCGCGGCGAGGGAGCATGGGAACAGGGAAACACACAAGGCGGCTGTGTGGAAGCTACCCCAAATTTTAGGGAAATTTCGAGGAAACAGGGGGACGTCAGAGTCATAAAAATTAATTTAAAATATAAAAATGATAAATCCCAACAGTAACTATTATCATGTAAAAAGTAAAACTAGAAACTAATTCTTCATTATGGGGTGTACATCTATTAGTTATTAGCATCCCAAATTTCAAATTTGTAAATGATACTGAACTATGTTACTATACCCATGTAAAAATTAAAATCTAAATATCATAATTATCATTATGCAATGTATATCTAAATTCAAATTTCAAATTTGTAAAAGATAATGCAACAAATGCTGAAGTCTGAAATAGTCAAATAGATACCGAACAATGAACACAGAGAAGTGAGAACTTAGAACAGTGACGACTGCTCCAAGTTTAGTTGCAATATGATTATGAAATGAAATTATGAGAGGATAGCGTTTAGGAAGGCTTAGACTCTTAGTTTAGTCTAGGATTTTATTTAATTATGTTTTAACTTGTAAACACTTTTTTAATATTTTAATTTGCATTTATTTTTGTTGTGAAAGATGAAAATTTAGGGGGGACGGCCCGCACGGGTGTGGCTCATTGGCAATTTGCTTGATATGAAGTAACATGTTGTAAAGGGGGTCACGAGTTCAAATCACACCCGGGCTTACCCATGTCGCATTCTTGCGGGTTGTTGTGGGGAAACTAGGGGTATAGTGGTAGCAGGAATGGATCCCTGGACCCTGTGTCACGCGAGTATTATTCTAGTATCCAGTTGTCGATTCCCCTAGTATAAGTTAAAAAAAAAAAAATTGGGGGGGACGATGGGACGCCTAGAAGCCCCCCTTGGGGGAAACGCGTTCTGCACTTGGGGAAGCGTGGGGAAACACGTTTCCACGAGTTTCCTCCAAAAGGAGGATGTGGGGAAACGTTTCCCCAAGAGTTTCCCCGTCCAAGAAGCGTGAGGGAGCGAGGGGGCGCGTCCCCATGGAACACTGGAAAATTAAGTTTCCAAATGTTATATTATGTTCCTAAGGTGACATTAGAGGAAAATAGCCCCCCCCCCCCCTGCAAGTGTTTCTTAAGTTTGAAGTTGTCTTCTCTAGGAAGTGTTGGACGAAAATTCCAACTTTAGCGGTGAAAAACTCGAAAATTGTACATCGCTTATTCAACATTGCATAATTGACAAGGGATAAAACACCTTGGAATGATCGGATTGACGTCCAAGTCCTAGAAAGCCAAGTCCTTTACAAAAAGTTTGCCATGCTAGCACATTTATTACAGAATCCCCACAGGGTATGAACATGCATTTATTAAAAAAGAGGCCAAAAAATGGCCCTGATGAACCGTGGAACCTTCTGAGCATTGACAATGAACAACTAGCTTGTTCATGACTTCGACGACTCCCTGGAAATCCACTAAGTGCAAAATTAGTGGATAACAGTTCCTTTGATATTTTATTCTCGGATTGCTAACCTTGTGCCTGAGGAAAAAGAAAGCTGAAGTTAGACTTTGTGTCGATTTCCAGAATTTGAATAGGAGCTCTCTTAAGGATAATTATTTGTTACCGAGGTGGACCAAATTCCGCAAAAGTGACTGGAGCACAACGGATTTCAATGATAGATGGATTCTTTGGGTATAGCCAGACTGTTGTTCATGAAGAAGATAAAGAAAAGACTGCTTTTGTAAAAGAATGCTGAAATTAGACTTTGTGTCGATTTCCAGAATTTGAATAGGAGCTCTCTTAAGGATAATTATTTGTTACCAAGGTGGACCAAATTCCGCAAAAGTGGTTGGAGCACAACGGATTTCAATGATAGATGGATTCTTTGGGTATAGCCAGACTGTTGTTCATGAAGAAGATAAAGAAAAGACAGCTTTTGTAATGCCCTAAAGGGCATTCATGTATGACAAAATGCATTTTGGCTTGATGAATGCGGGGCAACATTTCGGAGAGTTATGGATATAGCTTTCGTGGGAGAGAAAGACAAGTTCATTGTCATCTACTTGGATGACATTACAGTATTTTCCAAGCCAGATGAAAATCGCCTCAAGCATTTTAAGCAAACTTTTTTGAAGTGCAGAAGCTATGGTCTTTCCCTTAACCCCAAAAGGTCAAATTTTGTAATGCAAAAGGGCAGACTCCTTGGGCATATAGTTTCTCAGCAAGGGATTAAAATTGATCCTAGCAGGGTAGCAACAATTCTGAAAATTGATCTTCCCAGAAACAAAAAAGGACTTCAATCATTTCTTGGTAAGATTAATTTCCTCAGAAGGTTTGTCTCTAACTCCCCTAAAATTATTAAACACATTACAATCATGTTAAAGAAAGATGTTGAAGTTAAATGAACTAGGGAAGCTAGGGAGTCCTTTGAAAAAATCATACAGGCTTTGGTCGAAGCACCTGTGCTTATTAGTCCAGATTACTCAAAGGAATTCTTTACATTTTCTTTTGCTTCTGGAGATACTGTTGCTGCAGTGTTATTACAGAAAAGTAGAGATGGATATGAGCAGCCTGTTGCATTTTTCAGCAAGGTCCGAAGGGATGTTGAATTAAAGTATGATATCATTGAAAAACGGGCTTATGCATTAATAAAAGCCCTGAAATCATTCAGACTGTACATTCTCCAATCGAAGATCTTTGCATGTGTCCCCAACAACGCTGTAAAGGATGTTTTGGTATAGCCTGACAGTGAAGCTAAGAGGGGTAAGTGGATAGCTACACTGCATGAGTATGATATTGAAATAAACCAACAAAATTAATAAAGGGCCAGGGTTTTGCGAAATTGCTTGTTGACTCTAATTGGAATGCACTTGGGCTGAATTTAGTTTTAAATCAGTTTGTTGTTGATGAGACACACAAAAATGATGAAAATTCACAGATTATGGATAAATATTTTGCTTTAGCTTGCTATAACGATTTTGCCTTTTTTCCTGTTAAATCTTCAGTGCCCATTTGATTTTGATAGGAAAAAATTCAGATCTTTAAAGCTGAAAGTTTAGAAATATTGTATTGTGTACCAAACTCTGTTTTGGAAGGATCCTGGTGGCGTATTGTTGAGATGCATTGATGAAGATGAAGTTGATATGGTCACGACTGATTTACATAGTGAGGCTTGTGGAGGTCACCGCTATTGGATGACAATTGCTTTTAAAATTCTAAGAGAGGGATATTATTGGCCATCTTTATTTTTTGATGTCTTTGCCAATGTCAGGGCCTGTGTAGAATGTCAAAAGTTTGTTGGAAGACAAAAATTACTGCCACTACCATTGAAACTGATTGTAGTTGATGCCTCTTTTCAACAGTGGGGGTTATATTTTATTGCCGAAATTCATCCCCCATCTAATGTGCAACATAAGTGGATCCTGACATCAACGAATTTCTTCACCAAGTGGGTAGAAGCTATTCGAACAAGGAGAACGATTGATAAGGTAATCATTAACGTCTTGGAGGAATACATTTTCACACAATTTGGATGTCCACACAAATTGCTGACTGATAATGCTCCTGCCTTTAAATCTGCTGAGATGGTTCATTTTTGCGAAAGGTATAATGTCATTCTTAAACATTCTATGCGATATTATCCACAAGGTAATGGCCTTGCAGAATCTACCAACAAAAATCTCATAAATAGCATCAAAAAATTACTGTTTGAAAAGAAAAGGACATGGGACACAAGGCTAAAATATGCACTTTAGGAAGATAGGATTAGTACTAAAAAATCCTTAGGTACTTCTCCTTCCAAACTTGTGTATGGTATTGATGCAATTTTTCCTGTTCAACTAGGCTTGCCAGTTTTAAATTTTTTGCAGAATGAGATTGAGGAACCAAATCCAGTTCAATGAAGGATATATTAGTTGATAGAAGCTCAACATGCTAGAGAGTCATTGATGGAGAGAACTCAGATGCACCGACACAGAGTCAAAGCAATCTATGATAAATGAGCAAAAGAGGATAACTTCCCCTTGGGTGACTTTGTTTTAAGACGGGATGCCCGAAGGGAGAACGAGCCAAAGCATGGTAAGTTCAATAATTTGTGGTTTGGACCATTCTGGATTTCTGAAGTTTTGAATAACAATATTTTAAATTTTGACTAAAGCCATTGTAAATATCGGTCAGTTAGTTAACTGCTCAATAAGACTCCAAACCCGATGGAGGCACTGGTATTTAGCTTTTCAGTTTTATTTTCAGCAGTGATTTGTTTAGATATCAGAGCATAATGAAGATTGCAAGGGTATATAATTACCGGGACAAATAAGACACTAATCTGCAGGCTTTTAGCACCTCACAAAGAAGTGATATGCCCAGTAGGAGTCAGTGTTAGTACCCAGGTCTGCACCTAGGATTGTCTACTTTTTTAAATTTGAGACCTTGAAACTCAAACCTATTCTATGGTCTTTTATGGTTTTTTTCAAGAACTTTTACCTAAGACAAACCTCTTGCCCTTGATGTTCTACCCTATGACATTATGTTTGATTTATGCTTATGTGTTCAGTTCTAATTATTAGTTAGTAAAATGTACTAAGAAAGCACAAATTGTGTAGAGTTTGTTGTAATATTAGTTCTTGGTGAAAGTTAAATTTGGCCATGAGACAAGGCTCTCCTAGGGAAAGTGATGTACTGTGGAATGGAAGGTTATTTGTGCTACAAAACTGCGAAAGGGGTTGTGCTACCAAACTGTGGGTGTTGCGCTACCAAACTATGTGTCAATGCTATAATTATTGCAAGAAATGCCTCCGGTCATGATAACATTCTAAAGTCCTCCAATCATGACAAGTAGTATGAAATTGGTAAATAGTGCATTCAGATGGCTGTAAGGTTCCCAGGTTTCTCTTGAATCTACATGATGAACCTTTTCATGATCTTTCATAATGATCAGTACAATTGGGAAAATGAAAGTTAGTTATAATTTCTTCTGAGGCCCTGTTTGCTCTATTACTGGTCGATTGTTGGTGTGGCTACTGGGATTATACACAGGAGTTTGACTTTGTTACCTTACAGTAACCAAGCAGAACATCTATGCCTTCACATAGGAATGGACATGTAGTAAGATATGAGCCTGTTGGGAATAAACTGCTCGAAGCCTACCCAAATTTGGTGTAAAGTTCAAAAATGCAGGTTGGTTTTGCTTCCGTGAGAAGGTATAGGGACACGACACTGGAGTAGCCCGAGCCTTTGCAGAGGGTTTTGATGGGAATAATTATGCAGTTGAATATTTAACTTTTTTGGTCTCTGAGAACTCAATAGCCATAGCAGGGGAGCTTCCACAAGATGGTGAGTGATAGCTTAAACTCCAAGGTGTTAGTGTTCATGAATGCAACCGTTTCTTGCAAAAGAAATATCATAATCATGATTGTCACAGGGGAATTCCACGGGCCTGGATGAAGGAGGAATATAGCCATCTCTTGAAGCTGGTTCAAAGGTACATTACGGGGGAAGGAAGGTATGCCACGGTTCACTTATACCATATGCGTTTCCTCCTACATCTATATAGTATTCCGAAGATGAACTTACCCTTCTATTTTCTGAAGAGTCTTACAAAAATGGCATCCAGGGTTAGGGATTTTCCTAAAAGCCAACATAGTATTTTTTATTAGACCCTAATTAAGTTGTTAATAGTGGAGGAATTGAGTAAATTCAACAATGACTGGAACCATTTCCTTGTATTTTTTGAGTTTGAAACCCTAGAAGCTAAGTCCCCACAAAGTACTCTCAAAAGCTTCTCTGCAGAGTTAGAGCTCTCTCAGACTTTTGAAGACACAGAGGTCGATAATTTTGCTATAAAGCAGAATGTTAATTGAAAAGGTAAAGAGTCGGAGATTGGAAAGCATAGGCTTGAATAAGAGTGCAAAGCATCTTCAAGGAAAAAATTGCAGTTTTCCCCAAAGAGAAAATTGGAAAGCCCCATTTCAGGAATGATGAAAGAAAACCCAAAAAGGATAAAACAACAAATAAGAGAATGACAGGGCCCTTATAGTGGCCAAACCATAGAGAGGTCGATCTTCAGGAACCAAAAGATTTAAATAAACCTTTAAACGATAGAGACCGAGGTGAAAATCGGAGTAGGAAACATAGCACTCTGAAACCTTATCCTCTCAGGGGACCTCACACTAGGGCCACGAATAATCTCAGGCTTAATTCAAAATCCATTGTCCACCCCGCTTTGAAAGAAGACAACGTCATTGACTTTAAAAATCTGCCAGAGGAAACGCTTGTGAAATCACAGAAGTGAAGGGTTAAAGCCTTAATCTCGATCCTTGTATGTATCATGGGTGAAAGGCTTCATATGCATAGGAGTACCAAAAGTTGTGATCTTGGTTGTAGGTGGTCTTGAGAGCATATTTGCCAGCTTGTTTATACTTCCCTTCCTTTATTTGGTGATTAGATGGAATTGTTGTTAAATCCCATCCACTTGTAGTGTTGTGTTTGCTCTGAGCTTGCAAATATTGCTGCGGTTGGTGATCAGTGTAAATGATGGTCTCCTTTCCCATCAGATAGTGCTTCCACTTCTTAATAACTTGAACCAAGGCATAGAGCTCCTTATCATATGTAGGGTAGTTGAGGATGCCGCCATGGAACATTTCAGAATGATAGCATACTGGCCTCCCTCCTTGTATCAAAAACTCTCCTATAGGATACCCACTTGCATTTGTCTCCAATTTGAAATGCTTCTGCAAGTTGAGCAATGCGATAATCAATTCCTTACTGATCTTTCATTTAATCTCCTTAAATGCTTTCTGTTGATTCTTCCCCCACTAGAATCCCTTGTTGATGGTTGTTATGGCATGGAGAAAATGAAGCTATGGACTTTCAAAGGTATTGTGCTGCCCCTAAAAAGCTCCTCACTTCAGTGACATTTGTAGGAGTTGACCAATTGGTGATGGCCTCCACCTTTACAAGATCAATCTTAAGCTCTCTTTCTCCAATCACATACCCCAAACACACCAATGGCTGCTGAGCAAACTCACATTTCTTGAGATTAGCCAACAATTGATGCTTTTTCATAGTCTGTAACACTTGCTTTTTCATGCTACAATCAATAACTAGTACTACATTTCCTCAAACCCATTGCCTATATTGGAATCTTATTAATCAATAGCACCCTGTTCCCCTCCTCCTAATCCAAGCATTAAAATAAGGTCGAAAAAGCTTCCCATGCTTAATAAGTGATTTTTCTTGACAGAAAGGTACATTTTTATTAAGGTCATGATAAAGGAGTTCAATCAACTTCAACATTTAGGCATCAATACCACCAACATCAAGGTACATAGAGAGATTGATGTGCTTGATTTAATTCCAATCCCTTAGCCTCATACATGATAGAATCCAATGGAAACGTTGCAATCCTGAAATCTTGAAAACTATTAAGTTTTTTGAGTTTTAAATGGGATCTATAATTTTGAATTTTTGTATATGAAGTCTGATGAGGTTGGAAACACTCCCAAACATCCTGAAACAATTAATGAGGATGTTAAAAATTTAAGTAAAAGGATAGAAAATGAAAGAGAAGGAGAAGGTATGAGTCGGTTGATTTGGTACCAAATCGATCAACCGAGCCGGTTTGAAGGCCGGTTCAAAAACCACAACCACCAACTCGGTTGAACCAACCGGTTTCGAGTCAGACTGATCGAGTTTTAAAACACTGCTTTACACATAAAATAAACATTACCCCAATCTAAAGTCATAATGGGACCTAATTACATAGTAAGCCTTATATTCTAACACCCCTTCTTAAGGCTTACAATATTGAAAGAAAAACATACTCAATGAAGACAAAGCACAACGACTGAAAAACATCATAACCAAATAGGACCAAACATTCTTCAGAAGCTTCTTCCTTAAAAACAATTCTCAGATTAGGTAGCAATCTATCAATCTGCCTCATGAGTCATAAGTTATAACCCTTCCTGAACTCTTGAATTACGAATCTACCAAATTAAATTATTGGACAACAATCCACCTAAGTCACATGACATGAGGACATGGGACTTAAAGGACATGGAAATATAAGTATCTAACATTTCTGCTACTTTTCAATTTTGTTGTCAACATGCCCGTGGGGGGAAAGAGCAATGGTAAAGTTGTTAAGTTCTAAATGGAAGGTCTCATGTTCAAATTACCCCCAATCTTACCCATGCGCCATGGTTTGAGCCTTGTGGATACACCTAGGGGTATAATGGTAGTGGGATTGGATCCCTGGACCTCGTGTCTTGCGAGTATCAGCCCATTCCCCAATTGCCGATTCCCTAGTACAAAAACAAAATTGTTGTTAACACCTTTTTGTGGGACTCAAATTCTCTATCCAACATATATTGTGACTTTGATTAGTAAGTGGGAGTTAATAAATTATAATAACAGTCACCCATTGTGAGCTTGAAATCAATATTCCAAAACTCCTTCATTTTAGATAGTACAACATTGCATGAGCTTATAGTAGCTATCTGGATGTTGAACAAAGTTGAATAATATTTTCAAATGGCATGATTTACTTTTATAACTTCTAGAATACTAAAATTTGGTGATTAAGATTGCTATGCAATTTTGATGGTTTAAATAGAAATTAGGAACTCCTTAGGTCTATGGTTGGATGATGAAAACAAAAACATGGAAAGCCACTCAGAAATTCGAAATTAATCACCATAGACCAAACTTTAAAATGAAATATTTTAAATAATGCATAGTAAATTCTGAGCAAAAAGATGTATTGTTAATTTGTAAAACTGCTTTTATACAATATATTTCCTTTTAGTTAATGTGTATTTACTATTTCCCGGAATAGATTAAATTTGTTGTATTTCCTTCTAGATAGTTGAAATTTGTGTTTCGCAAAATCATTTTAAATTTTGATAATGCTTGCAGGGTGGATCTTTGCGTTCTGATCGTTGGAGAGCAGAGGTGGATTTGGCTTTGATTATTGTGGCAATGAATGCTTCAACTAATTCATCCATCCTGCAGTTTTGTGATGAGGAAAATGTCTCTTGTTTCGAAGACACAACATCTTTTACTACAGCAGATTTTCAGCTGGCAGCATATAAAGCTCTTTTGGCTTCATTGCTTTCTCCATGTTGTCATCGACCCCCTTATCTATCTCAAGGACTTGCACTATTTCGTAAAGGTATCTCTCTTTCTCTCTCTATATATATATGACATACATGCACATATGATTATAGAATGCATGTTGATGGGTTGAGCCTTTGAATTAACAAGAAATTGAAGTGTTCTCTTGATTTTAATGGGATATAGTCAGATATACTAAATTATCATTTATCATTTGGCTGTCTTTCAAATTTTTCATCTTAATACTAATTTTTACTAAAATTTTGCTTTTCTATGTAATTACATGCAGGGAGGCAAGAATTTGGAACAAAACTTGCTGAATTTTGTGCCCATGCACTTTTAGCCCTTGAACCAATCATTCATCCACGCAGTCTTCCATATGTTGGCACACCAACAATGGCAACAGGTAAGGGAATCCAAGGAAATTTGGCTTCGGATATACAAAAGTCTGATGTCTTCTTTCCAAATCCATATGGTGGTCCATCCGTTCCTGGAGTTTCTAGTAGCATGCCTTTGCGGTTCCCATTAAGAACTTTTCAGCATGACTTTCAACTTGGAGAAGATGATCTTTGTCAAGATGATGAAATATATTTAGGTTGGCTTGGAAATGGTGAAGACTCAAATGCAGATCAGCATCACCTTTATGATAACACTGAAATGCCCATTGAGAGTCTTGTAGAGACACTAACAGAGAATGGAGGATTACAATGCTCTGCTCTTGATGAAATGACAAACATGGCTTCTATACAGTCTCCTATTAATGATGAAATACAGTCCATTCCCATTGTAGGTCATAATAGTCCCTTCAATTGTTCAAACATAGGAACTCTCTCATTTCCTATCAAACCTTTACCTGTTTCTTCCACTCCAGAATCAGATTCTGATGCAATCCCAGATATTGTTGATGGTGATCCAGACACAGAATAATTAAATTGTCTTTTTTAAGTTTCAACTCAAATGCTTTTATAACCAATGCATTGTAGTTTGGCAATCTGTTGAAGGCTGGAACAAACACAATACTGCACCAAACACTGGTGTAACTAATATTTCAGTTCTAGAATTTTCCACTTGAAGTTTTCATATTTTGAAAAGTATCGCTGTCACGAAAATTGTATCATATGAGGAAATTATGGCTGCCTTGTACACTGTATTACGATATTTGGCAGCCAATGTAAATTGGAAATTTTTGTTTTATTGGTTCTACATGTAGATTGGAGATCACATATCAAAAAATCATGGGTTATCTTTTAATGGGTAAATGCAATCCATGTTTTTAGAATTTTTTACTATTCACTGCATTTTATTAAATTCAAGGCAACAAGTATCAATGCAGTAACAACAGAGTACCTGTAGCAGTCTATAAAAGTGTTATCTCTGTCTTCTGTTGTTAATCATTCTGTTTGCTAGCAAATGTATACACTGTTTTCTTTCTTCCCTGGGTTAATTGAAAAATAGAGATAAAGTTTTGAGTGATGAAAGATTACAGTGGTTGCTATTATTACTTTTTAGTTAGCATATGTGTTTTCAGATCTGTTGAATAAAAGATATTTGAGAGTTCCTTACAGCTTTCCAGCCAGGTCTGTTTACCATGTGCTAAAATTTTAACAGGATTTACATTAATGCACATGAATATATATTATTTTTATTAAATTTTACATATTTTGTATATTTTTTAGTAGACCAGTTCACAACCTCAGTTTGTCAACCCATTCCGATTTGGTCTTGATCTGACCCTCTATCAGTTCTGCCAGCTCTGATTTTGTTAACTTGGGTATTTACACCATATTAATGTGGAATTGGGGTTCATAGCTCCCCATAGGTCAAACAAATGCATTTACACATAAAGACAAAGAAGAAAGTACTGATTTTGATTATTGTAAATTATGTCCAGTGAAATCACTTGGAGGAACAATGCAAAAAATAAAAAAAGTCACACAAAGGGCGTCTCTTAATAAGGAAACATGAACATGCACCATAATACAAAATCCGAAAGATCTTTAATCATTTCCTCATTCTAAAATATTTGAAACTGGAAACTATTAATGAGTGGATTGTCTTAGTAAACCTGAAACTAAGTGTACATGCCCTTACACATAATAAAGAAAGGAGTCTTTAATATATAGAGAATGCACCCAAGATGCTAGGGTAGTTAGTCAAAGGGGAAATAACTAAGACCCTTGATTACTGAGAACTAACCTATTCATGAAGGATTCTGTACCAAGAAAGGTACAACTAAAAACTTCTAAGACCATTCAGACACAAGCTAGTATAAATATGAAGAAGGCAACAAAGAAAGGGAATTTTTTTGTTCACAGAGGCTGCTCAGACCAACAGTTTGATGTGTGATGACTGTGTCCAACCAAATAAGACTCGTGCTCAATTTTCAATGTTCAAGTCTTAGATAACCTCAACCTATCTTAAGGTAGAAGTTAAGTCTGTCTGAATATTCTATTCTAACTGGTGAGATAATGCAAATGACCAGCTATTTTTAAAGCATAGGCTATGGTGATCAATATGTAGGAAGGTTACTTTGGTATTAAATGCCCGAGTAGTTTGATTAAGATTGTGTATGCATTAGCTGGGACATAACCTTGGTGTATGCAGATGCTTGTACCTTTCTAACAAGTGACAACTCTTGCATGAAAGTAGACCAAGGTATACCTAAATTGAGAAGCCAACTTTGTAATGAAACTATTTGTAATGTTTAAAGTTGAGTCTCAAAAGCGAAACCTTTCTCATTTTTTTAACACAGTATTGAAATCAATGAATTATTTTGATCTTTATATGCACCATGGAGTGATTTGGATTCAATGTCTCATAATGTCTACCTTCCTTATCTTTTTCACACATTAACTAAAATTGATGGACTAGCAATCCAGCTACTACTCTACTGTGGTACTTCTCTGAGAATCCACAAGGCACAATATGGTTGATCTTTCAGTAGATCTCATATTTTCCAAGGTAAAAGGGGCATGAATACTCAATTAAGTTTGCAAAGCATTTCCATGATAATGAAAAGTTTACTTATATGATTGACTGTTTGATGTCTTAAAGATTTAACACATTGGCAAATTTGAATCAAATTTCAACATACAAGTTACATTCAGATTTATGAACCTTCAAACAAATTTAAGGGGTGTTTAAAAGAAAATAGAAGTAAATTACACATTCAGGCTCATTAGGATTTTCAGTGTTACTCAGGATTTTACCTAAAAATAGACCGTTTGTCAGGGTTGTGGAATATTTTTCATCTCTAGATTTTTTTACCACGATTACATAATGTGTGTATCATCATAAGTAGCATGAGATGACTTTAAAGCATTTTCAACACCGTAACACATCATGTCTTATGGTTTGCATGGCATTTGTTCAATCTTGGTGAAGAAAATCTGACTTAATAAATGAAATTGTTCATTCACACATTCTGTCAAACATTTGCAGACACTAGGGTTTTAACTTAAATTTGAAAAGTAAAACCACGCTGCTGAAATATACTTCAAAAATTTCTGTCAACTACTGAAACAATATTTAAGCAGATGAACACAATAATTTTGGTCCAATAACTGGGCAAAACCGCAACTTGGGGAAAACCCTAGAAAGAGAAAATTTTATTTAAAGAAGAATGCTCAGAAAATTTTCCAACAACTCGGGAAAATTAATTCTTCAACCCTCTTTGACAAATTTACCAAACTGAACCAACAACAGAAAATACCTCGAAAACCGTGCAATATAATTAATTGTTGAACAACCCGCTGTACGGCCTCTACACGTGCATGTATGGACAATGCTTTTCTGCCACGTGTCTGCTGTATGGACTGTCCTTTCTCTGCAATAAATCTGCCTTGGGAATCGTGCCAAAGGTGCCTACAATAAATGCAGTTGTATGACCTGTCAGTCTACTGTACCTTGCCTCGATTTTTGTGCCTGTACGGACTGCTCAGTCTGCTGTATGAATTAGTGCAGGCTGCCTCGAATTCTGTGTTGCTCCTTGCATTGGGATTTGTACCCCACTCTAGGGTATCTCTTATTTCTCTATTTTTCTATTTTCTCTCTCTCCTCATTAATGGTGAGTGTCCTTTCATTTGTCCTCTCTAATTGTTTATACTTAAATTTTGTAACTACTTTCATCGACTACCTAATCTAGGGTTGATAATCATTTACAAATTCAAGGATCTACAACTTATCTCACTTTTTAATAATTAAACACTTTAATTATTAAATACGACTTTTAAGTGAGACCCATTTTTCTAAAGTATAAAAGCACATTCACTTTATTTACATAAACGTCACTTTGTTACATAAATACGAGAGGACAAATTTTTTCAAGTCCTCTCATCACACCCACACCAAAAACATGGGAGGACCTTCAGAGTTATATTTTCAACACTCCCTTCTAACGAGGAAGGTCCGCAACACTATCTCCATCTCTGACTCATGCAACAACTCCCTCCTGCTCTGGAATAAACCTCGAAAATAGATGCTCTATCTCAAAATGAAACTCTTACACCTGAAACTCAACCTGATTCCCATTAATTTGCTCCACTACTCCACCACTTGACTAGCTGAGTCTTCTGCTAGTGCTCAAGAGAGAGTCACTCTCCTCATCTCTATCAAATGCAACATCATCCTCATCCTCTGACTCTGACAACCATCCTCCTGCTCATGTTCTTGGTTGTACAACATGTCCTTTGAGGACATATAGTTTGTCTCGGTGATCTCCCAATAAGATGGTGGTACCAACTGGTTCATCTCTCCAATACAGGAAAATATGACCAGACCTGATCATCATCCCATAGCCATCATCCTCGAATGATGAAACTGAGAGTTTGCTCACTCTCATCCCAGGTACAAACAATACTCCAGGAATATCCAGGAATTCTCAAAGGTCTTGTTGGAACCTGATTGTTCCAACCCCTTGTATAGCAATCTAGAGACTATCAACATCTGTCTGAATGAAGTGTCCTGGCCCCAACATTGCGATGATCTGAAAAGAGTCATAAACTCCAGTGATATGTCTGGTTGCACCGCTGTCAACAACCCATACATGCTCAAAGGTAGAACTCCCTATACTGGAATCAATTGAGACAAGAGAAAACTCTTGCTCAAACTTTGCGGCAAATTCTTCTATAACTGCAAAGGCTGCCACATCTCTTTCAGTCTTCACAATCTTTTTCTTAGGACATTTTGTGGCATAGTGTCTCAACTAGCCACAATGATAGCATTTGATATGACTTATATATTTCTTCTTCTTGTTCCTGGATTTTGCTGAAAGTGCCAAATTCTGTTCCGCATCCTAACTAATTTGGCCAACCTGTGACCCATCTCAGATTTCCTCTTGGGTGAAGTCATCCCACAATCTGGACCAACTTGAAAGAGTTTCTCTGCCCACAATACACTTCACAAAAACCTCCCACTTCTTGGTAAAGCCCTTCAAAGACATCCCCACCAATTCTGAATCAGGAATGGTTTCTCCTATTGCTACCAACTCATCCTTAACTTATGTAACACGAGTCAAGTAAGAGGCTACACCCTCATCATTTTTCATTTTAATGCTATGTAGCTTGTCTTTTAAGGCCATCTTCCGATTTTCATTCTTTGCTTCGAACAACTTGGTCAAAGTGTCCCACATTTCTTTAGCAGTTTTCTTTTTTGCTAAGTGTGGTATGAGATGGTCTTTAACCCCATCCAAGATAATTCTTTGGGCTCTGGCTTCATGAGCTTCAAACTCCTCAAGCTCATCTTTATTTGTTGGCTTGGTCATGACACTGTTAATAAAACTTTAAACCCTAAGTTCCTTCAAAACAACAATAATTCTTACCTTCCATGGAATGTAGTTGGATACTCCATCCAATTGATCCTCATACCTAATGTTCATCATGGAAAATAATTTGCAACAAAAAATTAACTGAAGAAAATATCTAATAATTTTTCTGAAACTTCAGAGAACACCTGCTAAACTCCTTTTTTCAGTATGACTCTGTTAAATTGAGATTTGATACCATGAAGAAAATTTGACTTAATAAATGAAATTGGTCAGTCACACATTCTGTCAAACATTTGCAGACGCTAGGGTTTTAACTTAAATTTGAAAAGTAAAACCACACTGCTGAAATATACTTCAAAATTTTATGTCAACTACTGAAACAATCTTTAAGTAGATGAACACAATAATTTTGGTCCGATGACTGGGCCAAAGCCCAACTTGGGGAAAACCCTAGAAAGAGAATTTTATTTAAAGAAGAATGCTCAGAAAATTTTCCAACAACTCAAGAAAATTAATTCTTCAACCCTCTCTGACAATTTTAGCAAACTGAACCAACAACATAAAATACCTCGAAAATCGTGCAATTAATTGTTGTACAGGCTCCACACGTGCTTGTACGAACTGTACTTTTTTGCCACACGTGTGTTGTACGAGATGTCATTTTTTTGCAATGAATCTGCCTTGGGAATTGTGCCAAAGGTGCCTACAATAAATGCAATTGTACGGCCTGTCAATCTGTTGTACCTTGCCTCAATTTTTGTGCATGTATGGACCACTCAGTCTAGTGTACGGATTAGTGTACGCTGCCTCGAATTCGGTGTTGCTCCTTGCTTTGGGATTTGTGCCTACTCTACGATATCTCTTCTTTCTTTTTCTATTTTCTCTCTCTCTCTCTCTCCTCATTAATGGTGAGTGTCCTTTCATTTGTCCTCTCTAATTGTTTTATACTTAAATTTTGTAACTACTTTCATCAACTACCTAATCTATTGTTGATAATCATTTACAAAATCAAGGGTCTACAACTTATCTCACTTTTTAATAATTAAACACTTTAATTATCAAGTACAACTTTTAGGTCTAATTATCAAGTACAACTTTTAAGTGAGACCCACTTTTCTAAAGTATAAAAACACATTCACTTTATTTACATAAACGTCACTTTCTTACATAAATACATAAAGACACATTTTTTCAAGCCCTCTCATCAACACACACCAAAAACATGGAAGGACCTTCAGAATTATATTTTCAACACTTTGAAGCATCGGAGATATTGAATCTTTCATTTTGCAACTATTAACAACCCTTTAGAGAATAGAGATATTGAATACCCTTGCTTCAATAGATTCAATAACTCGTGGAAAACAAACAAATATTTGGCTAATATAGCATATTTTGTTAATTCAATGACATGCAACCGAAAAACTAACAAAATCAATCCAGAATCCCAGACATCTTAAGGATTTGAGTTCTGCCCCTTTCTTTTAGTTGATTGCAAGAGTTCAAACTTTCTTTCTTCAAAAGCTCAATGGAAAAGAGACCCTTTCAACCTCATTATGAATGCTCTCGTTCAAATGGGGGTTCAAATGGGTCTACATGTATTGACTATGTGGTTTAAAAAATAATGCACACATTTATGAGCCACGAGATAGCCATATTATGAGTTTACAGGGGTCACATGGTTCTAGAGGGATTTACCACTCGAGTAGTGCAGAAAATAAATGGTAAACTATGCCACCCTTTAAATGTTGAACTAAGGGTTTAATAAGGCTGAATGAAGTAAAAAGGGACATATTATGATTTGAAGGGTTGCATTATTTATGATATATAAGAAATGGTGATGTTTCCAGGTATGACTACTCAAATGGCATAGGTGGGAAATGTTAGGGCGGTAATGATTCAACCTTTGTGTTTTCATGTAGTCTTATTCAATTATGGAAAGGAACCTTGTTTGGCATCCTAAGATTTATATTTAATTTCCCAAACCCTTATATAAATTCTTCCTAGTAAAAACACCCAATGAGGCCATGATTTGAGGGTTGTAATTTGGGTATTAATGATTGAATAAAATGCATTATGTGGGGATGATGGAAGTTCATTGCGTAGTAACATATTTGTTATAAAAAAAAGTATATTATTTGGGTTTGAGTTGAAGCATATATTTTTGCATGGTTTAAATGAGGTTTATTTGTGTGATTTGGATTATAAGTAATTATTGATTCATGATTTTATTTCAATGAAGTATGGATGCTATAATCTAAGTTGAAGCAAACAAATTTCATTGTTTGAATGAGATTTATCTATGTGATTTGGGTTTTAAGTAATTATTGTCATATGATTTTATTACTCAATCAAGTATGGGATGGTGTAGGCTATGCCCTTGATTGTAGAGTGTTTGATAGAAATGAGTGGAATCTACAACTTCTCATGGACCTCATATAGGGGAAATAATTTGGAAATGACAAGTCCTTGGTGGGAGTAGAGTAATACCCCTTAGCTTAATTCAAGGTAATTCTAAGGGGGAGAAGGGGATTCCAAGGAAAAGTTAGAGGAGGATTTTGGGGTATAAAAAATACCAAAAGAGGTCAATTTTCAGTCCTTTATTATGTACAATTATTTAAATTCCCCAAACTATGCATTACCATCCACCTCTTCCTTGGCACTTTTCCTCAAGTTGGTCCTCCTCCACATGGTAATTTTAATTCATCTCCTGCAAACCCATTTCCCAACATCAATAACATAGCTTGGGAATTTCAAATGGATTTTGCTTCTCCTCTTGATACGAATGGATTTGGAGTACAATTAGAATAAGCATTTCAAACCCTAGAGGGTCTTCACTATTTTTATGCTAGTGAAAATTATGCCAAGAATACCATTTGTCTAGAGTGGCCTATCCCTACTACTAAATATTCTTCTCATAAATTTGAAGGAAATGTTCATCCAATTAATTCCTCTAAGCAAATCATACATGATGGAAACAATGGATTCAATTATCCCACTAAGGTTTCTAAGGGAAAACCTATTGACTTCATAGTGAGGGTGCATGGGAACATTAAATAACAACCCACTATTTATTATGTCATAAATGAGAAAGAGAAAATGAATATTTTGATTATTTTACTTTATCTTGAGGATTCCCTTGGGGCGAAGTACAAATAAATTAGTATTTTTAAAATGAATTTTTGTAATTTTTTGAATTACCTAGAGTATGTTGAATGGAGTTGTCATTGATGTCAAAATAATTCAGTAATGACAAAAGAATAACCAAGGATATGATGGCAAGGAAAACTCAGTGTAAGGAAGTGATGACATGGCATGCATGATGATGTGGCATGGGCGTTGAGGCTGGAAAGATACATGAGGTGCAATCACGAAGTCAGTATTGCAATCTGACATCATTATGTTTAAAGTTGACTCTATGTAAATGAATAATTGAATCCATGTGTGTCTAAATCATGAATCAATTGATAGTTTAAATACCTGTACAAATGAATCCACAAAGATAATGTGTAGATTCAACAAGGGGAAATCCGATCGAGCTTGCTTGATCGATCCTCTGATCAATCAACGCAGAGTCGTGGAATTGCAGTCAGCTTATTTAGAAGAGGTTAGATAGCTATGATCGTATCATGAAAATAGATCGAAAACAAGAAAAGAATTTGCAAAGTAAATGTGCGTGGAAGATAACATTCCCAAGCACCAAAATGAAGTTTCATGTTTGATAATTGATCAACGAACGAGAAGTATTCCGCAAAATCGATTGACGGTTCATAGGAATTGCGGAAACAATTGCGAGAATACATGCCCGCAATCCACAATTACAAAAAGACAAATGCAGAAGCAATTTCGAGAAGAGTCGAAAGACATACCCACAACTTGCATCACGCAATTGCTGAGAGATTGTTGCAGAAAGGTTGTTGTGGAAAGGCAATTGCGGAAGGTTATGACTGATAAATTTAACAGAGTTAATTAAACTAAGAAGTAATTCTAAATAGCCATGACTCTAGATTGAAAGAGCATAACTGTGAAATTCCATATTGAAAGAGCATAACTGTGAAATTCCATAATGAAGAGATGCATTGGTAAAGAAAGATGAATGATGTGAAAGGTATTTATAAACAAAGATTTCGAGTTTAGAAAGTGTCTCTGTTGTCCAGATCTATGTAGCAATAGCAGAAGGCAGAGACCAAGAAATGAATGAGAAACCAGTGGCAATCTTAAAGATATAAGAAGATCTAGAAGTTCAATAAAAGTATAATAGGGTGGTAGGGTGGTGCTAGGGTAGGCTATATTCCTCTAAGGGGGTCGTAGCCTCCTTCCAGTAGTAGCATCTAGTAGCAGCTGATCAAACCAGGGGGTCGTAGTCTCCTTCTAGTAATAGCTAGTAAATAGGGTGTAGAAGCATCATTTCAATTGAAGCTGATAAAACTATTGTAGATACAATTTTACAGTAATAGAAAGTATTGGTGGTTTTCCCAGTTGGGCTTCCACGATAAAAGTTGTGTTTCTTGTGTCTTGTTGATCATGTATGTTAATAAATAAATTAAAAGTGGTTTTGATTATTAAAAGTTAATAATACTGATTCCCCCCCCCCCCCCCTCAGTATTGTCCAATATTCCAACAATTGGTATCAAAGCAAGATCCTTCACTACAGTTTAATCACTAGAAGGAATATCCTATTAACAACCACTATGGATCAACAAGAAGGGGTAGCCACCAACAGACTTCCATTATTTATAGGATATAATTATGCATACTAGAGTGTAGGAATGAATTGTCATCTAATGTCCCTTGGGTACAAAGTCTGGAGGCCTGTTGAAAACAAATATGTAGTACCAGGCGACCTACCTCTAGAAAAATATGAACTAAACCAATATGAGGCCAATGCAAAAGCCCTGAATGCAATCTTGAGTGGGTTAACAAATTTAGTTTTTTTAAAAGTTATGCAATGCAAGGCGGCCAAACATGCCTAGATAAAATTAAAAATTGTCTATGAAGGAGTATCCAAAGTCAAACAATCTAAACTTCAAACATACAAAGGACAGTTTGAAAGTCTAAAAATGAAAGAAGAGGAAAATATTGTAGAATATCTTTTAAGAGTAGATGAAATTTCCAATGCTATTAGAGGCCTTGGAGGAGTAATAAAGGAGAGAAAATTGTTGACAAATTACTAAGAACCTTGCCCATGAAGTATGACTCAAAAGTATCCACTCTAGAAGAACGAGATGATCTTGGTCTCATGATAGTAGATGAATTACATGGAATCTTTATTGCCTATGAGATGAGAACAAGAAAAGATGGACCATCAAAGAAAGAAGCAACATTTAAAGTCTCAAAAGAGCCAAAGAAGTCTGAAGCCTTAACAAAGAATCTAGATGAAGAAAAAGCTATTTTCATAAAGAAACTTGAGAAAGGCATTGGAAAGTACAAAGGAAATCTTCCCTTGAAATGTTTTAATTGTGGAAGGATTCATCACTTTGACTCAAAGTGTCCTTACCCAAAACAAGAAGATAGTGATGATGATGAAGAACCTTGCTGTCATAAGAAAGATCAAAAGAATAAAAGCACGTACAAGAAGAAATTCAAGAAAAAGAAAAACTTTTATTCCAAGGAAGAAATGAAGATGAAGAGGTAAGTGAAGGTGAAGAAATTCTATTCATGGGAATAGAAACTCAAGCTCAAGATGGTGAATCAAATAAGGAAGGAGAAGTAGACTTAAAAGCTGAACTCAATAGTGCTCTTGAAGAACTTGAAAAATGCAGGAAAAAGAACAAGCAATCAAACCAAATCATCAGAGACTTGAAGACTTAGCTCCAAGAAGCCAAGAAAATTGAAGAAGACCTAGACTGGCAGCTCAAAAAGAGAATACAAGAATTTGAAAGGCTTGAAGAAGAGATTATGCAACTTAGAAAGAAGTTTGATGAAGAGTCTATTAAGTCAAAATTTGAAAATAGTTCAAAGACTCTCGATAACATCTTGAATAGCCAAAGATCATCAAGGATAAAACTGGATTAGGATATGGCAAAGAAAAGAAGCCAAAATGTTCCTCCCTCACAAACCAAGGTAGGAAGAAAATGAGCTATGTTGTTGCACTGAAGAAACAAATTAAAGAGGACGAAAGTAAGAAATCTGCTCTATCCTCTCATGACAAAGATAAAAATGATGTGATGCCTAGAAGACCAATGACAAGTAGATATCAACAGCTATTTTTTTTGCCATTGCTACTTTTGTAATAATTTTGGTCATAAATCCCTAAACTGCAGAGCATATGGAAAGTTTCGTGACTACAAGAAGAATATATCTAGTAACAAACCGAAAGTAAGAAACCATAACTCTTTTGCACCTCTTCAAAAATATGACATAGAGTGTTACAAATGCAATAACCATGGACATATAGCAAGAGAATGTAAACTAATTACTCCTTCAGAGAAGGCTGTTGCAAAAAGGTTTCAAAACCAAAAACAGAGAAATGATTGGAAGAAAAAGGAGGAGGAAGAATATATGATTTCCCTATTTGTGACAGAAAATAAAAATAAAAATCTATGGCATATGGAGAGTGGATGTTCAAAACATATGACCAGAGATCCAAACAAGTTTATAGGCCTAAGAAAAGATAATAAGGGAAAATTTACTTTTGGATATAATACGTCTTCCAAAATAATTGGCAAAGTTATAGTTGTTATCATTAATAAGATCAAAGCTGAAAATGTGTTGCTAGTAGAAAACTTAAAGCCTAATCTCCTTAGTGTAAGTCAAACATGTGATCAAGGGCGTATCTGCACTTTTCACTCTGATAAATGTGAAATAAAAAAAAATGATTCAGTAAGACTTGCTGGAACTATCGTGAGGAATTCAAGTAATGTATACATTCTAGAAAATAAAGAACAATGCTACACGAGTATGATCGTTGAAAGTTGGTTGTGGCATAGAAGGATAGGGTACTTAACTTTAACAATCTTATGAAAATAAGTAAGAAGGAAGTTGTAACGGATTTGCTAAAGATTATGAAGCCTCTTAATTCAGTTTGTAAATATTGTCAATATGGGAAGCAAACTAGAACCAACTTCAAAACAAAAGAACATATCACCTCACATCCATTGGAAATAGTTCACGCTAATCTCTGTGGACCAACAAGAAATAAAAGCTTGCAAGGAGAGTATTATTTCATGTTGCTCATAGATGATTATACAAGGATGACCTGGGTTACATTTCTCAAAGAAAAATCAGAAGCTTTTGAAAAGTTCAGAATTTTTAAAGCAAAAGTTGAGAATGAAACAAATTTGAAAATAAAATGTTTAAGGTCAGATAATGGAGGTGAATTCACTTCAAATGAATTCAATGAATTTTGCGAAGTCCATGGAATTAAAAGGAAATTTTGAGCCTCAAATACTCCTCAACAAAATGGCGTTGTGAAAAGGAAAAACAGAACAGTCCACAAAGCTGCCAAAACTATGTTAAATGAAGCAAAACTTCCAGACGTATATTGGAGAGAAGTAGTATATACAACTACTTATATACTAAACAGAGGACAACTCAGAATTAATAATGACAAAACACCTTACCAACTATGGTATCGAAGACCTGCCTCAATCAAATATTTCAGAGTGTTTGGTAGCAAATGCAACATAAAAGGAAATAAAGATGATCTTGGTAAGTTTGATTCTAGAACCAATGAAGGAATATTTTAAGGATATTCATCCACCAAGAAAGCATAGGGTAGATCAAAGGCTACACAAAATCATAGAAAGTGTAGACGTAAGGGTAGATGACATGAAATCAAGAAGATAAAAAAACCAAGATGATGATGAAAGAACAAGTGATGAAGGAGAGAAGGAAGTTTTGCAAAAGGATGAAAGTGATCGTGATAAGGAAGTCTTGCAGAAGGATGAAAGTGATCACGACAAAGAAGAAGAAAAGGAAGAAGAGAAAATAGAGGATTCACAAGAAAGTGAAGATGAAGACTCTCCAAGAGCTGATGCAAAAGCTCCATCTGGAAGAATACAAATGGATCATCCTGAGACACAAATCATAGGTGACAAAGATGTTGGAGTTAGTAAAGAAGACAACTACTATTTAATAAACAAGCCTTACATTTAGTGGTGTAACCTAAGAAATTTGCAGAATCCAACAAAAATGTTGATTGGATGAAATCCATGAATGAAGAGTTGGATCAAATTGAGAAGAACCAAACTTGGGAACTAGTTCCAAGACCTGCAAACAAGAATATTGTAGGAACTAAGTGGGCCTTAAAAAACAAGTTCAATGAAAGTGGCAAAGTGATAAGAAACAAAGCAAGGTTAGTGTGTAAAGGATATGCTCAAGTAGAGGGTGTTGATTTTGAAGAAACCTTTGCACCTATAGCAAGACTTGAAGCAATCAGAATGTTTTTCGCATTTTCATGTTATAAAAAATTCAAAGTATATCAAATGGATGTCAAGTCTGCGTTTCTGAATGGGAAACTAGAAGAGGAAGTCTATATTGAACAACCTGAAGGTTTCCTCTTGTCAGAAAATAGAGACTATGTTTGCAAACTAAAAAGGGCACTCTATGGTCTCAAGTAAGCTCCAAGAGCATGGTTTTCAAGGCTAGATAACTACTTGAAGCAACAAGGATTAAAAGAGGAGACACTGATAGTAATCTCTACATAAAGATTGAAGATAAGAATATGATCATTGTTGTTGTTTATGTGGATGATATCATATTTGGAAGCAATCTACAAGTACTAAATGTAAACTTTGTTTCTGAAATGAAGAAGGAATTTGAAATGTCAATGTTGGGTGAATTAACATTCTTCTTGGGATTACAAGTTTATCAATCAGACAAAGGAATATTATTTTCTCAAACCAAGTACATCAAAGACATGCTTAAGAAGTTTAAGATGGAATACTCCAAGCCTGTGAGTAATCCTATGATCACTGGTTGTAAATTAAGCAATAACGATGAGTCCTTGGAAGTGGATCATACCATGTATAAATCTATGATAGGCAGCCTATTATATGTGACAGCTACAAGAACAAATGCGATGCAAGTTGTAGGATTGGTTGCTAGGTTTCAATCATCTCCCAAAGAAACACATGTGGTTGTAGTAAAAAGAATTCTGAGATATCTGAAAGGTACTATGGATTATGGTTTATGGTACCCAAAATGTCAAAACTTCATTTTAATAGAATTCGCTGATGCAGATTGGGTGGGAAGTGTTGATGGCCGAAAGAGTACCAGTGGAGCATCATTCTTTTTGGGAAAGTATATGTCTGGTCTCGTCATTCGTCAGATACATCAATACATCAATCATCTGACGATACATCGTGGCATCAACCAACTCAGATGAAGCATCACACAGAAGCTTCAAGTTTGATGCCATAGGTGTGGTTATCGCCTTGCAGTCCAGCATTCTGAAACTCTTCAGAATCTACACTATATACTTTCCTTGACTAAGGAAAATCCCATCTGCACTCTGCCACACCTCCATGCCTAAGAAGTAGTGCATCATCCCTAGGTCTTTCATCTCGAACTTTGTAGCAAGTCTCCTCGTTACATATTTAATGAATTCATCATTGCCCATCAGGAATAGGTCATCGACATATAGCAGGAGCACCACTGGTCTTCCACGTTCAACCTTGAAGGGTTAATGTACACTTCATCAAATTGCTTCACAAACTGGCATGAGATTCTGTAGGCTTCTTCTATCCAAGCTTGGATAGGGCTAATGTACACATTTGCATCATGAAGCAGGTCAACAACTCCATCACATTTATCAAAAAGACTTGTCGGATGGTAACTCTCCATGTAAGCCCCAAGTTGCTCCAAATCATAAGGAACCTCTGAACCAAAAAATGCAAGCTCAGGCTGACCCTCCATCGGTTGTATCAAATTTGACTTTTCGATGCATTGCCTATCAAATTATTCATTGCTAATACTTGTGTGTGATTCTGGATGATATGGCTCTGAATGATCATATGAAAACTTTGAATTCTCCTCTTCCATACCAAGACCTCCCCAAGTTTCTAAGTGAAGACACACTTCTGTGGGCATGTCATAGATGGGACTTTCAATAAAATATCCAAAAGATTCTGAATAAGCACTCCCTTCTCTTGACATATCGTAAATGGGATTTCCAATAAATTTCCATTAGTCATCATACCCATCCATGTCAGATGTGAGGGGGTCTTCATCCATGGCATCATGCTCCTAGCTATCCATGTCTTCCTCGTGTTCATAACAATCTTCTTCAGAAGATTTGGTTTCAAAAATGTTATAAGGCAGTAAACCTTCCAAACCTTCGTCAACATGTGGAGAACAAGGGCTAGTGTCTTCACACACCAAGGTCTTATCGTAAGTTTCTTTATATGCTTCTGTAATGGTTTCTTCTTAAGGTAGATCTCGAGAAAAACTGTGATCACTATCAATGGAATATTCATGAGAACACTCCAAGTTTTCAATAGTTTCTATTATGGTATCATGAAGAGGATCTTCAATAATATCTTCAATCAAGGAACCTTTATGAACATACTCAATGGGATCACTTGGGATGTGGCGCTCAATGGGTCCCTCTAGCTTTGCCAAATCTTTGTTATTTTTTGTTAAAGTGATATAAGGATGGTTTTCAACAATGTCTCCAAATAAGGGTTCTTCAAGAAACTCTTCAACGTGATTTTCATGGATGTTCCCATCTTCAGAATCTTGTTGTGTATTGAGAGAGACCTCATATTCTTTAATAAGCTGCTTAATCTCTTCCTTTCTTAAATAACTTAGAGGGACTTCCACACATTCTATGTTGTCTATGAAAACACGAGGAAGTTCTTCGATGGGAGTATCATGGATCTCCTCTTCACTAAAATGTTCAAGAAGTGATTCCAAGTCTTCAATACTTTGTATCATGGCAAAAGGTCCATCATATGTTTCCAAGTGATACTCTGTCCCCGATAGGTAGAAGGCAAAGATCTTTTCAAGGAATTTTTTCAAACCATTCATACTACCCCTACCATCGTGCCACTGCTCTAAAAACATCTAAAGGAAGCTTGGAAAGGAGATTATACATTTATTAGCAAGGCCTTGATAGAACCAAAAACATGCCTCACCATGAAAATTACTAGCAAACACTTCCATCATATTGTCCTCATAAAGCACATTGGTGTTAGCCATCAACTGAAGGAAATATTTGACATGCTAGATGGATGAATCACCATAATTTCCACGAAATACTGGAAGCCATTTATATACATCTCCCACACCATGACCAAAGTTAGGAAAAACCAGGATATTTGAGAAATCGATAGGCTAAAAAAAGTCTGGTTATCTGGGCACCACACTGCTCCCTTAATTCATCCATATCAAAAATTAATAGTATGCATTTGATATAATCATAGAACCTTGTACTGAATAGGTTGAGTTGTCAAGTGATGAGCTTTAAAGGTTCTAATATGCCGCATGGGCTCATCTACACACAACAAAACTTCACAAGTTTATGAGATAATAGGGTTTTATCCCTTTAATGGAGTCGCCACATGAGAAGAAAAAATATGCATTTAAAACTTTCTCACTAAAAAATTTTCTTTTGCTTTTCCTTTGTAAATTATAAAAAAAAAGAAAAAAGGTTAGTGGAGTCACCAGATGAAAAATTAAAAACTAATCTACAAAATCATCAAACAAAGGAAAAACAGAAAGGGAAAACAAAAGTCGTATTTCGGGAATAGAAATATTTATCCCCGGCAATGACGCCAAACTGTTGTCGCCTAATTCGCACCTCAAGTCACGTGGTTGAAATCTTCAAGCAACTGGGTGTGACCTTGGGGGCAAGAAAGAGTCAAGTGCTGTCACTTGATCTTGACTCCTCCGTCTAGGCTCTCTCCTAGCGAAGCCAAGGGGGTGGTCCCTAGTAAAATAAACTATGGTGTTTAATATATGAAATAAAACAATTAGTCTAGGAGATGAGATGAGATAAAATATCACAACTAAGATGAACTGCAAATGATATAAATAACTAGCACATCAAATAACATTCCACACAACACATAAATTAACTTCAGCATAAAAATAAATAACATTGCCAAAATAGACCAGTGCTAATGGAGTGCTTGTGTAAGGGTTGCTAGTGAAGTCTCGTGAAGTATTGCAGTTGTCTCAGTTGGTCAATTTTAAGATTATTAAGTGAGTTATCAAGGGTGTGATTTAACTGTGGGTTTGGCCCAACAAGTCAAGTCCCTTCGAACTGAGTGCTAAAGTGGTAATACCAAGTCTCCAATGGGGCGAGGATGAACCTGCTTGGAGTAACCCCCTGACTCTGTAGTATTTACCCTTTGCAACCTCCCGATTTCTCGAGAAAATCACTTGTGTGGATTTTCCTATTAAATCTAGTAACTCGTACCCCATTCTGATACAGCCAACTGATCAGACAAGCTGCAGAGGTGTAGAGCATATAGGGCCTTGAAGTCTTGGATATTTTAAGTTTTTTAAAGCTAAGTGTGAGTTTTTTAAATCTCGATGTCGATACTCTCGTTATCGAGAACACAGTGGGATTGATTAATTTTACTTGAGGAATTTAAAATAAACTAAAAAAAATAAAGAAAAATGAAATAGTGTGAGAATTGTTATATCTCGGGCTATGAAGGTACAAATGAAATTTTGCATGTTATAGATAGTGCACAGACTATACTTTTGGTGGTAAACATTTCAGACCCTGAATGTGAAACATTGACACGCGGCAGTCCATACAAGTTCGCTATGCTGAACAGTTCTGAATTAAGTCACCGTGGGAAAACTATAATAAGTCCCAATTGGTGAAACCAATTCTGATAAAACCTATGGTGTTGGAAAGAGGACATATGAGGCTACCTCAGTACAAAATTTCAGACACATAAGAGCAGTACTTTTGGAGATACCGTAGAAACAGTATCAGGGATTTCTGCAGAAGAAATTGGAAAACTAGGACTTCCTGGTCCGAGAGTTTCCCTCCGCTATTTTCAGAAAAGGAGTACATTGGACAGCTCACCTTGAAGGGATCTATCTTTCTATCCAATCAAAAGTTTAAAATTCCAAGTTTTGAAAATTAGGGTTTCTCTGACAAACCCTAGATCAACCAGCTCTGGAACCCGGACGGACACCTCAAATCGGTAAGATCTAATATTTTGCTATTTACAGTTGAGGTTCTCATTTCAGGATGACTAGTCACACCAGCTTGATGACAAGCTAGTGAAGCTAAAAAATTCCAAGCATGGAAGTATAGGATTTCAAAGGTTCTTGAAGAAAATGAATTGGACACCTACATAAGTGGAGAAGTTTGAGTTCCAAAGGGAGATGACACTAAAGTCTTACACAAGAAGAACTTGGTCAAGGGCAAGAGGATCACCTTATATCACAAGTGTCTTCCCTAAATACACCTAAAGAGATGTTTGATTCCTTGACCAAGCTATTTTGAAGGGAATAATATAAATCGAAAGAAGTATAGGAACTCCGTGATCCTTGAAGAAATTGACTTGGATCAATATTTCAATAAGAAAGGTCTAGGAGACAGAGGGAGATGAGGCTAAGGTTAGAGCCAAGAGAATCATTGCAGATTCTATTAAAGATCATCTCATCCCTCATGTATCATCCCTGAAGACACCAAAAGGAAGTGTTTGATCCTATGACGAAGCAGTCGAAGAAGAATAAGATATTATTATAACCACCTTAAATGACCTCGCAAGATGATGGGATTCATTCATTCAAGGAATGGACGCCCAAAGGAATTGATTACCTTCAGCAGACTCTAGGTAGAATGAACAGAAGAAGAAGCTCGACTCATAATAAGAGAAGAGAATATGGGAGCAATTGAAGATCAAGCGCTCACGATTCAAAGAAGATCCCTCAAGCGATGAGGAATATGAAGAACTCAGTTCTTGAAGAATCTCTTATCCATCTTAGCATTTGGACAAAAAATGGTGTTGTTATGAATGGAGAATATGATGAAGCTGAAAGAAGGATTCTACCCATGAAACAAATAAAGATAAGTATTCAATTGTCATTTCATGATATTGTTTTGTTATGCATCTGTTTATATTCAGTTGATCTATTATGCATGATAGAATGGTTGCATTCGTGACAATATACTACTAATATGCATGTGATGGGTAAGTAGCTCATGGTGCTATACAACTCTCCATTGCTACTTATATAGAATGTGTTATCCCTAAAGTTGAACCTAGACTACGGGATTCAAGCTTAAGGAAATCTTTGTTCAAAAAATGTATAAATTAAATGAAATCAAACTAAAAACACAAACTGGTATCAAACAAGGCTAATGGAACTTCACATCACTAGAAGGAACTAAGCTAGTATAACTGTTTGTACAAATTACACAATTCTGGTATGAAATCAAAAGCTTTAAATGCATCACACAATATACAATAAGCAAAGCTGGTATATGTCACAGATTGGTAAATATAGGTATTTATAAAAAGATCAAAGCATTGAAGTGATAGGCTGGTATGAATCAGAGTTGCAGGAGAATCCAACAGATGCTGTATAACATGGACAATCACAAAGTTCACTACCCAGGCTACTATGATCATAAATCAAGAAGTGAAACTGCCAATGTTTATAAAATAAAAAGATAACTGTCTCTTCAAGATAAGAATTAGTGTAATGGAATATGAATGACCATATACATAACAGAATTATTAGAAAGACAATTTATATAACACAAGGGAAAATCATCATCATATTCATTCAGAAATAGAACCTGTTACTGAAGCTGCAAAATGCTCATGCTACACAGATGTGTTTACAATTGACATGCATTACTCCCAAAACTGCCAACCTTGCAGTCCCCTTCTCGAGACCCCTGTTCTCCCCCATTTTCATTGAACAATTCTAGAATTTATATCTAATTACATCAACTAACTCTTGCTAATTTAGTTCCCCTCTAGTTACAAGGAATCTGAAATTATTTGCTCCTCTGCCTCTTCAATGAGATCTGCCACCTGTAAGGTGAGTTATTGAAATGATGATTCGATTTCCTGGCAATCTGGAAACCGTTGAACTTTAAAAGCCATCAAATATAAAATAATTCTTTGTTTTTAGGCTATCTGCCATCTGTATCATTGAATGCTTAAACGCTGCTGGAAGATATTGACCAAATCCCTAATAATCTAGAGATGATGAGATCAAATTGCTAACTCAACTCCTTGAAATCTGGAATCATTGCAAGTGCTGCCTTCAAATTCGAAATGCTCTGCCACCTGTGCATTGCTATCTGAAAATCTGATCCTTCTTCTACGCTGGCATCCTCATCATTCTCACCCATCACTCAAATTTGCAGCATGAAGTGATGATCCAAGTAGGATGCTTATCTAAATCTTTCCTGCCAAGAAATTCTTGTAGCATAGCCTGCAATCTTGGCATGCGAGTCGCTCCACCTATCAACTCTACAGCATAGAGGTCTTCTACCTTCAAGCCAAAATGTTTCAGAATTTCCTTTACAGGAAAAAGCGCCTCTTCAAAAAGATCCCCACAAAGCTCTTCAAATTTCTGCCGAGTTATTGTACTCCTGAAATCACGATTCTCATAAATTGATTCCACTGATAGAGGAGCTTTATTATTAGCACTGAAAATTTCCTTGGTGCGTTTAATTTGCTTTTTTAACTTTGCCATTGCCTTGGGAGATTTTTTCACATCTATCCCATTCCGAACTTGCCTATTAAATTCATCTGCAAAATGCTCAACAAGACGCATTTCCATAGTTTGCCCACCAAGATTTGCCTTCCATCTTACATCTTTGACCTAGAATTGGTTAACAGAAACACTCTTCTCGTACTCTTTTTTCATATATGCAGAGAAATAAACGAGAGCAGCATAAGCACTATCAGAACCCATGTCATAAAACACAACATGCCACGATGCATTCGAGAAATCCTTATCAATCCCATACTGAATAGCTACACCAGAATGCTCGTTGATCAAAGATAATACATGGATGCCAGCAAGTTGAGCTACTTGAATGATACCATTCCTCTCAACTTGGCCGAAGAAAGGTGGCACACTAATCACAGCATCCTTAATAGGGACTTTAGTATGGTATTCCGCCAAATGCCTAACATAACTCAAAATAATGGAAACCAACTCCTCTACTGAATAAACTGTACGGTCATCATCATCTAGCCTAATGCCAGCGGCGCCTCTAGAATCTTCAACTATGTCATACGAATTGAACCTCTCTGACAAGAGCTTATTATTCATGATATTAATAAATAATAAACTTTTTTCAATGAAATGCCATTTGGACATTCTGAATTAAAATGCTGCCAGTTTAGGATATGCTGCCAGTTGTAAGAATTCACCATATAACATATACTTTCTTGCACATACATGGGCTCATGGCTTATGAATGAAGCTTTTGATGATTTTAGGTAATGAAAGAAACCCTAATGAAGATCAATCAAACATAAAAAACCAACGATAATAAAAAATTTAAAAATAAACAGGTGAAACAACCCTAGAGATAACAGAATGAAACCTCTTTGCTGACATATTGGATTAGTGCACAATCTCAATGATGTCATTGTAGAGATGGAAGGCATCTAGAAATTTTATGTGAGATATGGATGAATGTTGTATTGGCTAAAATAGTTGCATGATTATGTCTTTATGCATAAGAATTTTTTCATTATGAATATGCCTTATGAAATGTTTCTAAACATACAACTGATGCATTTGACTTGTAGGAAAGATCGTGTACAATTGCCTACAAGAAAAGAAGGATGAGACTTGTTTCGAATAACAAGTGACAACAGTTCAAAGAAATAATCCAAATGAAGAATAATATGATGATGATACTTTCAAAGAAGAAGAGATCTCAGACACAGTGCAGTTGTGTAACACTATTGAGCGACATCATTGATGCAAAACCTTCTAGCTATAGCCAAGAAGAAAAGGAAGGAGAGTATTGGTTCAAGAAGAATGATGTCTAGGATGTGATATCAAGACCTAAACGGAAGTCTGTAGTATCTTCCATACGGTTCTGGAAGTTCCATCATGCAGTAGATGACAACATCGTGGGATACAAGGAAAGATTCGTAGCACGAGGCTTCTCACGGAAAGAAGGCATAGACTATGAAGAGACATTTGCAGCCACTGGAAGTTAAGACACATGACAGGTAGACTCATGTGTGCAAATTAAAGAAGGCCTTGTACGAGCTCAGAAGACACCCATGGGATAACACATACATGAGATTGAAGATCACCTAGAGTGATGAAGATCTTAACATTTGCTACAAGGTTGAAGATGAAAGCCTATAGAGGATGACAAGCTCACAGATGGGTGCGATAAGAACATTTTCAAGATAGAGGATCTTGGTACCCAATGAACCTAGATGGATAAATAGACTATTAGTAGCAGATGAAGCTACTTGTCACTCCAGTACAGAATGTTTCAATACATAGAGTGTAACACCTTGGTTTTGGACCCCTCTTGCATCAAATATACATGATACATATATTGTAAATAATCTTGGTGCGAAGCTAAAGGCCAAAGCCCCACAATCAATTTGGTTATGTTTTGTTTCAGATTTGGAATGGTCACCGATGGTATATAGGGACATACGGCATATATTTAATTGTGGCATCATGTAAACACGCATTTTAATTAAATAACCCAACCAGCTATGTTCACAGCAACTAAATTGAGAAGGGGCATGATTCCTAAGGATAAGGAGTGGGAAAGTTAAATCCTGAGCCATGGGGGGGAAAGCCATGTGTCACCACCACCCTTAGTTTTTTTGTTGGTAGTTGGGGGCATCTAATTCGCTGAGAGACAGACCACTACACCCACGATCCCATTCGGGGGACGACTACACTTCCTCCGGTTCCGACTGTTCATCTCCTCTCACGCGGGGCTGAGATAAAAGGTTCCACAATTCATTGTTGGAGGGTTCGCCTTCCCTTTTTCTCATCAATTGTTGGCCTGCAAGTAAGTTAGTTCTCCTCTGCCTTACGAGTTTGAGGGCTTGCGGATCGATTTCTTTCCTCTGATCACGCTGAGAGTGTGTCTTTTTCCACCATTGTCAGATTTCTTGATGTTCTGTTCTTCCCATCGTTGAAATTGTGTCTGTAATTGCATCCATAGTTTTGTGGGTTGCGTTTTGTCTCTCGTGCAGAGTTTAGAAGTCTGGTATTTTCCATTCCTGGTCTGTGTAAGTTTTCCCCAGCGATTGCATGAAGGATCGTGTGTTGTGGGCTCAGGGTTGATCATGGGCTGTTGTTTGGCCACGAATGCTTGACTGTATTTTCCCTTTTTGTAGTGGTATCGCTTGAGGAATTGATGTGGGTTCATAGTTGTTGTGGGCTACTATTTGCCACAATGGATTGACTGTGTTTCTCCCTTGTAAAATCTTGAATAGCTGTTTGGCTGCTTGCATGCAGTGGTTTTTTTCCTCGGACTGCATTGGAGTGGTAAATGAGGGCCTGAGGTGCTTGATAAACCTAGTGGATCAAGAACCCCACAGACAGAGCTACTGAGCTGGATTTCTTCTCCACAACCCTTGAATAGCACTGGAAGAGAGATCGGGGTCTGAGGGACTGCGTTGCAGAGAAGGGACTGATTTCCTTGTGTTGGGTGTGTGTGGGTGTTCTAGAAGCCAGGCTGGTTCTGGTTTTGGTGTCTGTAGCTCTTCAAAGAGCTCACCAACTTAGCATTAGCCTTTCCCAGCTTCTGGATGGCCTAATAAACCCAACTTGGTTGGCTTGGCTGATCTATTGTTCGCCTGATAAACCCAACGGTGTTGGCTTGGTTGAACTGTGCACCCTTGTGGGTTGTTGTCCTTGGCTATGTGTAAGCCTGTTAGTTCCTTATTTCTTGGGGAATCATGCCTGGTTCAGGGGTGGCAGCGTTGAGGAGATATTAAAGAGCACGCGGGCCTATGGTTGGGTGGAACGTTGCAGCGATGTAGCTGGTTGCGGAACAAGTTCTCTATAAGATAAGTACTCTTTCCTAACTTGTGTCTGCAATTATATATTTACCATTGATGAATGATGATATACATGTTAAATGCTGATTGATATGTTTTTCTTCCATTGTGTATATGAATGATTATGCCTCGTAAAATGTTTTATGTTTTAAGTATCATGCTTCAACACTATATGTATGTATGTTCATGTTCATGGGGCTAGATGCTCGGATGTTTTGATGTATGGTAGTGTCCTCTTCGTCGGTTAGAGGGTCGGGGACGTTACAGTGTGGTATCAAAACTCTGGTTGCAGCATGGGCCTAAATGGGCTATGACAGATCAGATAGTAGAGGCAGGTTTCCTACTACCCAGAAGAAACCAGGAAAAACAGAAGAAAGCATGTGCATGACAAGAGAATTTTTGGAAAATTCCTCTAAGTATTGGGATCATCGGATCATCGGAGGACTTAGTCTGAAGTCTCGCCAATGCATCAGATCGTCTAGTCGGAAGACCACACGACGAGGGACAAACAGCCTTGGTTTTGGAAGAAAAAAAAATTCTAAGAGTTTGGCCGTCGGCACATCGAAAAACTTAGACTGATGGATCTCCGATGTAGACCCTGGCGGCGAAATTAGTTGGACAAATCGGCGACGATTAGTTGATTGCGCCGCCGATGCTTAGTTGATCGAGTGTCACCGTTGTGGACAGCTAGAGGACTATCCTTCCGACGGATAGATCCTCTGACCGTCGATGCTGCGAAGAAATACGTTTCGGCAGCGGAAATTTTTTTGAAAATTTCCCTAAGTAACGAAATCATCGGCCATCGGAAGACGTTAGTGGTTCATGCGCCCGCCATTGCGGAAGCCTAGAGCACTCATCTTCCAACGAGGAAAAGTTTTGACTGTCGATGTGCTTCAGCTCACCGATCGAAAAGTGTTAGTGGTCATCGATGAACAGTGGAAGGAATTAGCTGAATGGATTGCCGCCGTTGTGGGTGACTAGGGAACTAACCGTCTGATGCAGCAGTTGCTAGTCATTCCGACAGCCGACGCAGCGAAAGAAAGTGAAAAGAGAAAAGTTCTAAAAATTTTCTAAGTCATAAAATTGTCGATGAAATTTAGATGACGGAACCGTCGATGCAACGGCAGACCCCGGGAGAAATTAGTTGTTCGAACCACCGATGCCGTCGGCGGAAAATAGTTTTTGGGATTGACGACACCGCCGAAGAATTTAACTGTTTGTCAATCCGCCATTGCGGCTGCCGTGTGGACTAAAACGCCAACGCGTAGCGCTTAGTGGTTCCGACTGCCAAAAGAAGAAGAAAGTTTCAAATTTTGTTTAAGTGTTGAAATCATCGGCGGAAGTTAGTTGATGAGACCGCCAATGGACGTTGGCGGAAATTAGTTGATCGAGCGCTCGCCATTGCGGAGGGCTAGACAACTATGCGTCCGACGGGTAGAGCCTCCAACCGCCGATGGCGTAGAATTTCTGAAAGTTTTCTTAGGAATGGGATTATCGACGATCGGAGGAGAATAGTCGTTGACACTGCCGAGGAATAGAAGATGGAAGAGTCGATACTGCAGAAGACAAGGCAAGAAGAAAATTCAAATTTTTCTCTAAGGCACGAGATCATTGGCCATCGAGAAATGTTAGAGGATTGGATCACTGATCAGAAAAGATACAATGAAGGTGACCCGCCATTGTGGAAGCTTAGACAACTATAACGCCGATGCATTAGTCTCTCCACTCGTCGATGCCGAGGTGTTTAATAAACAGTGGTTCCACATTCTGATAACATAACTACGGTGGCATGAAGTGCTCGGGAGTGCCGACACTATGGAAGAGTTAGGGCTTGTAGAAACCATCATTGTGGATGCCTAGAGGACTAAGTGTCTGATGCCACATAACATAACTACGGTGGCATGAAGTGCTCGGGAGTGCCGACACTATGGAAGAGTTAGGGCTTGTAGAAACCATCATTGTGGATGCCTAGAGGACTAAGTGTCTGATGCCACAGTAGGATGCCACCCCGACCGCCGACAAAGCTTTGGTCCACGAAAATTATAACGGGATTGTTGGCCGCCATTGCGGAATGATAGACCACTGCAAGCTCAATACGGCGGAAGGCATTAGACAAGCAACCGTCGATACAACGAAAGAAGTTATAAGTTTCAACCGCCGAAATGCCCGATGAGCAGTAGTTGACATCACCGATTGGAAGCTCAGCCGGTTTTCCCACGGAAACAGTAGAAAGATCTTTTTCTGCCATTGCGGCTGCTCAAACAACTATGCACCCGATGAACAATTGATTTGCTTGCCGATACAGATAGGGATTCTAGTCGTGTTGCCCGCCGAAATTCCAGAGATAAATAAAGCAACAGTCCGCCGATGAAATAGGCATTTTGACCACCGCATAATCGGAAAAATAGTTGGGATGAAGTCCGATTAAGCCTAGGGAAATTTTAGTTTTTCGAATGAATTTATCAGTGATTTTTCCAACAGTTTTTCAAGCAATTTTCAGTCACTTTCCAACAATATTTCAGCGGATTATCAGCGGTCACAGGGCTGAAAAGAAATAGGGAAAATTATATATTTTAACATAATTGTCGTTTTATGAAATTCCCAGAAGAAAAAGGTAAGTAGTTTGATTTATATTAATGTTATGCATATAACAGTTTGCTACTAACACATTTGCAGAACTATAGATAACTTCCAAGAGAAGTACTCCAGAAAGAACAATGTGGTAAAGCAAGAGGTGGTTCAGTCATGAGAACCCATGATGGGTATGATGCTCAGGATTATTACGAGCATGCAGAGGATACTATGGTAGAAAATGTCTGCAATGGAAATGATGACATAGAGTCTAATGGAAGGAGATTCCATGGGACACCGTCCGAGGTTGTAGCCACCATGAGAAGCTTGGTTAAATCCCAGGAAGAGCAGCATCAGTTGAATGCTACCATATTGCAGAGTTTGACAGATTTATAGAAAAAGATAGATTCTGGATGAGGTACATCAAGACCAGAAGGCAGTAAGAGCAACACTAGGAGAAGAAGAAGGACTTCCAGTGGATCATCTGACTCTGAAGAATCCAGTGGAGATACAAGTTCATCTTCTCATAGAAAGAAAAGAAGAAGGCATCATAGGGATCACTCTCAGGATGAAATTAAGAAGGCTAAACCTCCTACCTTTGATAGTGAAATAAAGACTGGACAAGAGGCTGAAGCTTGGCTTCTTGGGATAAAGAAGTACTTTCAGGTGCAGGATTATTCAGGAAACATGAAGGCACGAGTTGCCATATTCAATCTGAATGGAAGGGCATCCATTTGGTGGGAACACTTCAAGCAGGTAAAGAATATCAATGAAAGGAAACTGAAGTGGAAATAGTTCAAGAAGTATTTCAGGCAGAAATACCTTTCTGACAGGTATTATGATGACAAGATCAAGGAGTTCCATGAGCTGAGATTGGGACAGAAAACCATGGATGAATATGCAAATAAATTCTTGGAATTGTTGAGATATGTCCAGTACATCCGAGATGAAAAAGTGAAGATCCAACGATTTCTGAGTGGGTTGCCTCAAGCTTAAAAAGATAGAATTGAGTTCTATGAACCAAGAACTCTCGAAGAAGCAATAAGAAAAGCTAAATATTGCTATGAGCAAAGAAAAGGTAAACCTGATTACCATAAGGCATGGAAGGACAAGAAGAATGAAAAGTTTGACCAAAGAAATAAAGGATTCAAACCTTCTAGATTCGTGAATCAGTAGAAGCAGCCATCCCAAGCTGCGAGTAATCCAGTTGGAGTGGCAGGTGGAAAGCCTAAAGAACCACATCTGAATAAAGGTCCACTCAAATGTTGGAAATGTGAAGGACCTCACTTGCGTAGATATTGTCCACTTGAGAATGAAAGTGCAAGACCAGCTTATAACATTCAGGGAGCAGAAACAGTGAGTCAGGTAGCCAGAGCAGTCCCTAGAATTTATGCAGCATTGGAGGACCGCCAAGCAGATCATCAGTCAACTGTGGTTGAAGTTGCAGGTAAGATTGTTGAACAATCTGTTTCTATTTTGATTGACCCTGGTTCTACTCATAGTTACTTTACTCCTAGAGTAGTGGAGAATTGTGCTTTTAAGAAGATGAAGCATAGAAAACCTTGGTTAGTTCAACTAGCCACTGGGACTAAGAGAAAGGTCACTGACATGATAGAGAAATGTCCATTGGTTATGAATGGATTGATCACTTGTGTGGATCTGAATGTTCTATCGCTTGGTTCCTATGATGTTCTCATTAGAATGGATTGGTTAGAAGCTCACATAGTGAAGCTTGACTGTTATAACAAGACTTTTGAATGCATGGATGAAGAAGGAAACCCAGTAATAGTGAAGGGTATTCCAAAGGTAATTTCAGTAAGACAGGTTTCAGCAATGCAGTTGAAGAAGTTCTGTAGGAAAGGTTTCCAGTTGTATGCAGCTCATATTCTGGAACCAACAGGAGATGAAACTCCTAGGGTGGAGGACTATCAGGTGTTACAGGAATTCAAGGATGTATTCCCTGATGAGATTCCAGGACTTCCTCCAAAGAGGGACATTGATTTCACCAATGACCTTGTGCCAGGAGCAGCACCAATGTCCAAGACACCCTACAGGATGAGTACACCAGAGATGCTAGAGTTGAAGATGCAACTGCAAGAGTTGTTGGAAAAGAAGTATATTTGACAGAGTGTGTCTCCTTGGGGAGCACTGGTTTTGTTTGTAAAGAAGAAAGATGGTACACTCAGGTTATGTATTGATTACAGACAGTTGAACAAGGTTACTGTGAAGAATAAATATCCTTTGCCTAGGATTGATGACCTCTTTGATCAAATGAGAGGAGCAAATATATTTTGCAAGATTGACTTGAGGTCTGGATACCATCAGGTGAGAATCAAGGATGAAGACATTCATAAGACATCCTTCAGGAAAATTTATGGACATTATGAGTTTGTAGTGGTACCATTTGGTCTCACAAATGCACCGGCTACATTTATGTGACTTATGAATAGTGTCTTCAGTAAGTATTTAGACAAGTTTGTTCTTGTCTTCCTTGATGACATTCTTGTTTATTCTAAGAATGAGAAAGAGCATGAAGAGCATTTGAGATTGACATTGCAATTGCTCAGGGAGCATCATTTGTATGCAAAGCTGAGCAAGTGTGACTTCTACAGAGATAGAATACAGTATTTGGGTCACATTATCTCAGAAGAGGGTATATCTGTGGACCCTGAAAAGATTGAAGCCATTATGAATTGGCCTACTCCAAGAAATGTGACGAATGTAAGATCTTTTATAGGACTTGCAGGATACTACAGGAGATTCATTGAAGGATTTTCCAAGGTTGCACATGCCATCACTTCTTTGCAAAAGAAGGGGATGAAATTCGAATGGACTTTGAAGTGTGAAGAAAGCTTCCAACGATTGAAGAATCTTCTCATCAGTGCACTGGTATTGAAGGTTGCAGACCCAGGGAAAGATTTTGTGGTATGTACCAATGCATGCGGATAAGGGCTTGGAGGAGTCCTTATGCAGGACAACGACGTGATATGTTATGAATCAAGAAAATTGAAGGAGCATGAGAAGAACTATGCCACTCATGATCTAGAGCTTGCGGCCATAGTACATGCTCTCAATATGTGGAGGCATTACTTGATGGGTAGAAGATTTGAGTTCAGAACAGACCACTATGGTCTAAAGTATTTGTTTGATCAGCCTACTCTAAATGCTAGGAAAGCGAGATGGCCGGAATTTTTATGTGAGTTTCATTTCGAAATCAAGCACATAAAAGGAAAAGAAAATAAGGTAGTTGATGCACTCAACAGGAAGGTATAGGAAATGCATGTGGCATCTCTTAGTATTTTCCAATCAGATTTGAGGCAGCAGATTGCTAATCATACTGTCGGAGATGAATTATATGAGCTAGTAAAAGACAAATTGCAGCAGCAAAGTCTTGAGAAGAAGTATGAGGGACATAAATTGGAAGGAGATGGACTTCTCACTTACAAAGGTAAAATTTATATTCCGAATGTAGCAGATTTGAGGAGAGTTGTTATGGATGAAATCCATCAAGCTCCGTATTCTGGTCACCCAGGATATCAGAAGACAATTGCTACAGCTAGAAAGCAGTACTTTTGGCCAGGAATGAAAAAGGACATGGCTAAATACATTTCAAGGTGCATGAAATGTCAACAGGTAAAGGTTGAGCATCAACATCCAATAGGTTTGTTGTAGCCTTGGCCAGTTTCGGAATGGAAATGGGAATTTATTTCCATGGATTTTATTACAGGATTGCCGATGACTTGCAGACAACATGATTCCATCATGGTTGTAGTAGACAAGTTGACTAAAGCAGCACATTTTATACCAGTGAAGTCTACGCACAAGACTGATGACATTGCAAATATCTTCATGAAGGAGATTTTTAAATTGCATGGATTGTCGAAGGCAATAGTTTCTGACAGAGATGTCAAGTTCACTTCCAATTTTTGGAAGGGGTTGTTTGCAGATTTGGGAACAAAATTAAACTTAGCACTGCCTACCATCCTCAGACAGATGGGCAGATAGAAAGAGTTAATCAGTTGTTTGAAGATATGTTTCACATGTATGTGATGGGAAAACCAACCAAGTGGGAAGATTACTTACACTTGGTATAGTTTGGTTACAACAATGGACTGTAGGCATCCTTTGGGATGAGTCTATATGAAGCCTTGTACGGAAGAAGGTGTAGGACACCAGTGACTTGGGATAACCCAGTGAGAGGAGTTGTGCTTGGGCTAGAATTGCTTAAGGAAATGGAGCAAGAGGTTGTAAAGATTAGGCAGAATATGAAAGCAGCACAGGATAGAAAGAAAAGCTATGCCGATAAGCATAGGATGAACAGAGAGTTCAGTGTTGGGGATCATGTTTACCTCAGAGTGAAGGCAAAGAAAATTTCCTTGAAGCTTGGAAGTTGTTCCAAGCTGTCACCTAGATATTGTGGGTCATTTGAAGTGCTTGAAAGAATAGGGCCTGTTGCATATAGACTTGCATTGCCTACTAGTACTAGAGCTCATAATGTTTTTCATGTTTCTTTTGCTTAAGAAATATGTACATGATCCTAACAATGTGATAAATTGGGATGTAATTCAAGTGGAACCCAAGGGAGAGTTCCAAATCGAGCCAATGTGCATCCTCAACAGGAAGGTCACAATGCTCTGGAACCGAGCCATAGGGCAGATAAAGGTGCAATGGGAGCATTACGAACCTGAAGAGGCTACGTGGGAGCTGGAGGATGCCATGCGATTGGCACATCCATTTTTGTTCAATCCCGCGGAACACTGAGGTAGTACCAGTGTAGCATTTTCTTCAAATTTTGTAAAGCACTGAGGAAAGTGCTATTGAAGGGGGAGGAGAATGTAACACCCCGGTTTTGACCCCGCTTGCATTAAATATACATGATACATATATTGTAAATAATCTTGGTGTAGAGCTAAAGGCCAAAGCCCCACCATCAATTTGGTTATGTTCTGTTTCGGATTTGGAATGGTCACCGATGGTATATCGAGACATACGGCATATATTTAATTGTGACATCATGTAAACACACATTTTAATTAAATAACCCAACCAGCTATGTTCGCGGCAACTAAATTGAGAAGGGGAATGATTCCTAAGGATAAGGAGTGGGAAAGTTAAATCCTAAGCCATGGGGGGGAAAGCCATGTGTCACCACCACCCTTAGTTGTTATGTTGGTAGTTGGGGGCATATAATTCGCTGAGAGATAGACCACTACGCCCACGATCCCATTCGAGGGACGACTGCACTTCCTCCAGCGTCGACTGTTCATCTCCTCTCACGCAGGGCTGAGATAAAAGGTTCCACAATTCATTGTTGGAGGGTTCACCTTCCCTTTTTCTCACTGATTATTGGCCTACGAGTAAGTTAGTTCTCCTCTGCCTTACGAGTTTGAGGGCTTGCAAATCGATTTCTTTCCTCTGATCACACAGAGAGTGTGTCTTTTTCCACCATTGCTAGATTTCTTGATGTTTTGTTCTTCCCATCATTGAAATTGTGTCTGTAATTGCATCCATAGTTTTGTGGGTTGCGTTTTGTCTCTCACGCAGAGTTTGGAAGTCTGGTATTTTCCATTCCTGGTATGTGTAATTTTTCCCCAGCGATTGCATGAAGGATCATGTGCTGTGGGCTCAGGGTTGATCGTGGGCTATTGTTTGGCCACGAATGCTTGACTGTATTTTCCCTTTTTGTAGTGGTATCACTTGAGGAATTGTTGTGGGTTCATAGTTGTTGTGGACTATTGTTTTCCACAATGGATTGACTGTGTTTCTCCCCTGTAAAAGCTTGAATAGTTGTTTGGCTGCTTGCATGCAGTGGTTTTTTTCCTCGGACTGCATTGGAGTGGTGAATGAGGGCCTGAGGTGCTTGATAAACCTGGTGGATCGAGAACCCCACAGACATATATACTAAGCTAGCTTTCTTCTCCACAACCCTTGAATAGCACTGGAAGGGAGATCAGGGTCTGAGGGACTGCGATGCAGAGAAGGGACTGATTTCCTTGTGTTGGGTGTGTGTGGGTGTTCTAGAAGCTAGGCTGGTTCTGGTGTTGGTGTCTGTAGCTCTTCAAAGAGCTCACCAACTTAGCATTAGCCTTTCCCAGCTTCTGGATGGCCTGATAAACCCAACTTGGTTGGCTTTGCTGATCTGTTGTTCGCCTGATAAACCCAACGGTGTTGGCTTGGCTGAACTGTGTACCCTTGTGGATTGTTATCCTTGGCTATGTGTAAGCCTGTTAGTTCCTTATTCCTTGGGAAATCATGCCCGGCTCGGGGGTGGAAGTGTTGCTGAGAGATTAAAGAGCACACGGGCCTATGGTTGGGTGGAACGTTGCAGCGACGTAGCTGGTTGCGGAACAAGTTCTCTATAAGATAATTACTCTTGCCTAACTTGTGTCTGCAATTATATATTTACCATTGATGAATGATGATATACATGTTAAATGTTGATCTATATATGCATGAATGCTAATTGATATGTTTTCCTTCCGTTGTGTATATGAATGATTATGCCTTGTAAAATGTTTTATGTTTTAAGTATCATGCTTCAGCACTATATGTATGTATGTTCATGTTCATGGGGCTAGATGCCCAAATGTTTTGATGTATGGTAGCATCCTCTTCGTCGGTCAGAGGGTCGGGGACGTTACATAGAGTATGAAAGGCAGAGGGAGAATGATGCTCCACTTAAGAGGGAGTGACTGCAGAAGATCTTGAGGTTCAACATGGTACGACATGATGGACAACTTACGGATGGCTTCAGTATTTACTGAGAGTAAAATGGATTCCAACCTTTACTTCAAGGTTGAAGTCAGAAGACTAGTAATGCTCCTGTTATATGTCGATGACTTGTTCCTGACAGAAAAGAGGAACTCATTAAAGTTGCAAGAAGGAGACTTGCTGCCGAGTTCGAGATGAAGGACTTGGATATGGTGCACTACTTTATAGGCATGGAGGTGTGGCAGAATGCGAATGGAATCTCCCTGGGATAAGGGAAGTGTATAGTGGAGATCCTAAAAAGGACTGCAAGGCCATGACCACACCTATGGCATCGAACATAGGGATGTGTTATTTCTATATAGATAGCTTAGCCATTGCTAGTCAATTTTAATTCGCGTTCTTATTTCTTATGTTTGAAACATTTTAACATCAAAGAAAAGGATATTAGGAAAAGTTATTTTTTACTTCCTATTAGAATTATGAACAGCAGTAGATCTCAATAGCTCACTAATGTTAAATAATTTAGTAGTTTTTAAGATTGTCAAAAATCTTGCTCTCATTAAAAAATTATAGAATTACATATCAATGTGCAATATCACCTTCTTGCCATTTTGTTATCACCTAATTCGCACCTCGAGTCACGTGGCAGAAATATTCAAGCCACTGGGTGCGACCTTGGGGGTAGGAAAGAGTCAAGTGTTGTCACTTGATCTTGACTCCTCCGTCTAGGCTCTCTCCTAGCGTAGCCAAGGGGGGTGGTCCCTAGTAAAATAAGCTATGGTGTTTAATCTATGAAATAAAACAATTAGTCTAGGAGATGAGATGCGATAAAATATCACAACTAAGATGAACTGCAAATGATATAAATAACTAGCACATCAAATAAAATTCCACACAACACATAAATTAACTTAAGCATAAAAATAAATAAGATTGCCAAAATAGACCAGTGCTAATGGAGTGCTTGTGTAAGGGTTGCTAGTGAAGTCTTGTGAAGTATTACAGTTGTCTCAGTTGGTCAATTTTAAGATTATTAAGTGAGTAATTAAGGGCGTGGGTTAATTGTGGGTTTGGCCCAACAAGTCAAGTCCCTTCGAACTAAGTGCTAAAGCAGTAATGCCAAGTGTACAATGGGACGAGGATGAACCTACTTGGAGTAGCCCCCTGACTCTGTAGTAGTTACCCTTTGCAACCTCTCGAGTTCTCGAGAAAATCGCTAGTGTGGATTTTCCTATTAAATCTAGTAAATTGTATCCCTTTCTAATATATCCAATTGATCCGACAAGCTGCAACGGTGTAGAGAATACGAGGCCTTGAAGTCTTGGATATTTTAAGTTTTTTAAATCTAAGTGTGAGTTTTTAAAATCTCGTTGCCGATACTCTCGTTACCGAGAACACATCCGGATTGATTAATTTTACTTGAGGAACTTAAAATAAACTAGAAAAAATAAAGAAAAACTAAAAAAAATAAAGAAAAATGAAACAGTACAAAACCCCCTGGGGGATGGGGTGTGGGCACTTGGCTTCCCACTTGCTTCTCTTTTTACAAGGATTAGAAGAAAGAAGGACGTGTTCCTTTGTAGAATAGGAACGGCAAGTTTTTGCAATTAAGGGCCTTTGAGAAATGGCCAATGAAAGAAGTATGAGAAGAGGGGCTTCCAATTTGACTTGGATCTTCAAAATTTCGCTAGAGTGCCTCTTTATCAGACCAATCACTGCTGCAAAACAACAAACAATTTTTTATTAAATATGATAGAAAATCAGATTGAAACATAAAAATTTGATAACAATTTTCAAGTACTTTTAAGATAGCAAATTTTAGGAATTAAACTAGTACTTGCTTGCAATCAAATCTTGTACAAGAAAACTTTAATAATCAGATCTGAATATTTAAATTTGCATATATAAATCAGAAAGCTAAGACATTTCAATATTTCAGTGGGATTCGAATACGTAAAATGAAAACTAGAAACCAAAAATTTAAATTTCTTAATGTGACACATGAAGGAAAATAAAGATACCCCAAAGCTTTGAAGCTTGGGCAATATAGTCCTCAAGTAAAGAGCAGAGGGATTTGAATCTTCTCAAAACAAATCGCAGAGATGTGGTGGAATCAAACAAGAACCAACACTCCTCCACACTAGATATCCCTCTATAGCTTGAACAATACTACACCAAAGCGTTATATCCAAGAGTATTTAAGCAAAAGATTAGATAGTGTGCATACAAACAAGTCAAACATACAAATCTAAGATCTACTCACATAAATAACACAGAGAAACAAATAGGAAACTACTTATTTATCCTCTTCTACCAATTATCATTAATCCTTCAAAGACCGGTTAGAACAACAAAAAAATGCAGCAAGAAACTGATACAGTGATACCTCATATAACATAAGAATTCACCACACACTGATGCCCGACACAAGTATGCCTCCAAAGCCTTCACTTTATTTCTCAATGATAATAGACTACAACATACAAGAGCGGAGATTCAATGCCCAAATCATCCGTCCTGAACGAACAGAGGTTGCCTGCTTAAATAGAAATCCGACAAAGAGAGGGGAATGCATCTCCTCAAGGATGTGCTAGCTCCAAGTAAGTTGGTTGTGGGTTGGAGAAAGGTTGGAATGAGTTGGATTAAGAAAAAAGGAGAAGCAACTTCCAAAACTTTGGAATCCACATCACCAAAAATTATCCACATCACCCAAACTTCCATTTCTCTTGGGATGTGCTCCCCCACTTGGAGAGGAAAGTTCCAAACTCAAAAAACTCTCCGAATTGGCAACATCTGATTTGTCCCTCTTGCCCAGATACTTTCTAAAATGATTTTCCACGTCACCCAACTCTTTTTTGGCAATTATCTTTTATTTTTTTAATTGCCGAATTTTTTAATATTTCATTTGTTCTTGGGTTTTTGGGTTTTTCGAGTAATTATTAATTTTGGGGTTGAATAATTACTCGAAAACTTAGGAAAGTGGGTCTAGGGGTTAAGTGGGTGCTCTGAGTTAGAAAATGAACACCCCCATGGCAAAAAAAACCTCCTAGCCACACTTTTATGACCTTTTACAATTTTACAATTAATTTATAAAAAATAAACCTATAAAAACAGAAAAAATAAAATAAAATTTTCCGAAAATTAAAAAAAAAGCTATGGGGGACTTAGGACATGTTCATAATGACTCAAAATAATGACTGGCATGGTAATATACATCGACACATAGGTTTTAATAGCCTCCTAAGGCTTAATTAATTAATGCGATTATTCTAGCTTTGGAGGGTTTGGGTGAAAAACTCGAAAATTATTTATCGCTTAAAAACAATAAATAATTAACAAGGAAAAAACACCCTGAAATAATGCATTAATAAATAAATCCTAAGAATCCAAACCTTTTACATAAATTCATCATGCTAACTCATTTTATTACAATTCCCCATAGGGTATGAACATGTTAAAAAATTTTAAAAAGGGCCTAGGAAGGCCTGCAAGGACTTCTGAACTTGAAAATTGAACAAGTGATTGTTCATCTTTAGCGGCTCAATTAAAAGTCCAACTGAGTGCAACTCAGGTGGTAACATCTGGCTCCTACTGCGAGATGCATGCTTGATCTGGTCTTTAGGCAAGGAGAGAATGCAAGAACCATAGAATCTCTAGTTTCAATCATCTGTAAAAACATCTCAACTTGACAAGCCAACCTTAGTAGCACAAAATATTGTAAAATCCAACTAACCATTAAGTTGCTTTATTAGAAAGTAAATGGAAAAACAAAAATGTAACAAAAATATTATTATTCCTAAGTACAAAAAATAAATACAAAAAGTAAATGCTCACTTTAAGGAGCTTATTTTCCTACTCTAAACATAACATAGTCAAAACGTTAAGTGAAATGATAAATCCAATGCAACCACTTTAACATTTTATAAAAATTTAAATTTTTTCCTATATCTTTGGTTACCTGCCAAAGCAAGGACATATTTATTAGAAAGTGCAAACCTGCATGGATATTCACGATGGGCGGGCTGGATGGGAGATCATAAGCATATAACACTTCATCAAATTGCTTCACAAACTTGCATGAGCTTCTGCAGGATTCTTCTATCCAAGCTTGGATAGGGCTAATGTACACATCTACATGATGAAGCAGGTGAACAACTCCATCACATATATCAAAAAGACTTGTCGGATGGTAACTCTCCATGTAAGCCCCAGGCTACTCCAAATCATAAGGATCCTCTGAACCAGAAAATGCAAGCTCAGGCTGACCCTCCATCGGTTGTATCAAATTTGACTCTTCGATGCATTGCCTCTCAAAGTATTCATTGCTAATACTTGTGTGTGTTTCTGGATGATATGGCTCTGAATGATCATATGAAAACTTTGAATGCTCCTCTTCCATACCGAGACCTTCCCAAGTTTCTAAGTGAAGACTCCCTTCTGTGGGCATGTCATAGATGGGACTTTCAATAAAACCTCCAAAAGATTTTGAATAAGCACTCCCTTCTCTTGACATATTGTAAATGGGATTTCCAATAAATTTCCAATATTCATCATAGCCATCCATGTCAGATGTGAGGGGGTCTTCATCCATGGCATCATGCTCCTGGCTATCCATGTCTTCCTCGTGTTCATAACAATCTTCTTCAGAAGATTTGGTTTCAAAAATATTATAAGGCAGTAAACCTTCCAAACCTTCGTCAACAGGTGGAGAGCAAGGGCTAGTGTCTTCACACACCAAGGTCTTATCGAAAGTTTCTTTATATGCTTCTGTAATGGTTTCTTCTTGAGGTAGAACTGGAGAAAAACTGTGATCACTATTAATGGAATATTCATGAGAACATTCCAAGTTTTCAATAGTTTCTATTATGGTATTATGAAGAGGATCTTCAATAATATCTTCAATCATGGAACCTTTATGAACATATTCAATGGGATCACTTGGGATGTGGCACTCAATGGGTCCCTCTAGCTTTGCCAAATCTTTGTTATTTTTTGTTAAAGTGATATGAGGTTGGTTTTCAACAATGTCTCCAAATAAGGGTTCTTCAAGAAACTCTTCAACGTGATTGTCATGGATGTTCCCATCTTCAAAATCTTGCTGTGTATTGAGAGAGACCTCATATTCTTTAATAAGCTGCTTAATCTCTTCCTTTCTTAAATAACTTAGAGGGACTTCCACACATTCTACGTTGTCTATGAAAACACGAGGAAGTTCTTCGATGGGAGTATCATGGATCTCCTCTTCACTAAAATGTTCAAGAAGTGATTCCAAGTCTTCAATACTTTGTATCATGGAAAAAGGTCCATCATATGTTTCCATGTGATACTCTGTCCCCGATAGGTAGCCTATTAGAGAGAATTTGAGGTCAAAAATGGGCCTCAAAAGGACCAAAATGTACTATAAAAATCAACCAATTACATTCTAGTAGATGACATCATCCCCCATGGTTGAGGTGGCATTGCATGAGTTAAGAATGCTTATTTGTCACATTTTCTATGGTGGATGAAAATCCATAGTTAACCAAGGTAGTGATACAAGTACTTTTAAGTCATAAAGTGAAGTACTCACAATAAAAGTCATTTGACACTTTCTCATAAAATAATATTATTGTTGTTTTCAAGTAAAGTACTCACAATTCACTTTCTTATAAAATAATATTATTGTCATTTTCAAGTAAAGTACTCATAATTCATAAAAATGTTTTTTCACACTTTTTTATAAAATAATATATTGTCATTTTCATGTTTTTTAATTTTAAATTATATATTCACTCAATTGTATTTAATATCATAATGTCAAACTAATATATATATATAATCTTGTACTTTTAAAATAAATTAAATTCATGAATGATATTTATATGAAAAAATATGTTAGTTATGCATATAAATTAAATTCATTTTTGTTTAATTTTATTTGCAAATTCAAGACAAATAAATGTTAAAGGACAATAAATTTTGGGGAATTTACAATGAATCTTAGTCACATCATTCTAGAGTTATTTTATTAATTTTATTTATAGTCAATTTAGAAAAGTAACTCAACCATCGTTATTTATATTGTGCATAAAAAGTAGTGTAGGAGGTGAGTTGTCATATATACCTACCCCATAAAACCCCTAACTCATAATATTTTAATATATCTTATAATTTTTGTAGTACATCTCTTAGGAGGCCCTTTTTTGACCTCAAATTCTCTCTAATTTGAAGGCAAAGATCTTTTCAAGGAATTTTTTCAAACCATTCATACTACCCCTACCATCGTGTCACTGCTCTAAAAACATCGAAAGGAAACTTGGAAATGAGGTTATACATTTATTAGGAAGGCCTTGATAGAACCAACAACATGCCTCACCATGAAAAGTACTAGCAAACATTTCTATCATATTGTCCTCATAAAGCACATTGGAGTTAGCCATCAACTGAAGGAAATATTTGGCATGCTAGATGGTTGAATCACCATAATTTCCACGAAAGACTAGAAGCCATTTATATACATCTCCCACACCATGACCAAAGTTAGGAAAAACCAGGATGTTTGAGAAATCGATAGGTTGAAAAAGTCTGGTTATCTGGGCACCACACTGCTCCCTTAATTCATCCATATCAAAAATTAATAGTATGCATTTGATATAACCATAGAACCTTGTACTGAAGAGGTTGAGTTGTTAAGTGATGAGCTTTAAAGGTTTTAATATGTCGCATGGGCTCATCTAAACACAACAAAACTTCACAAGTTTATGAGATAATAAGGTTTTTTCCCTTCAATGGAGTCACCACGTGAGAAGAAAAAATATGCATTTAAAACTTTCTCACCAAAAGTTTTCTTTTGCTTTTCCTTTGTAAATTATAAAAAAAAGAAAAAAGGTTAGTGGAGTCGCCAGATGAAAAATTAAAAACTAATCTAAAAAATCATCAAACAAAGGAAAAACAAAAAGGGAAAACAAAAGTCATATTTTGGGAATAGAAATATTTATCCTCGACAACAGCGCCAAAATGTTGTCGCCTAATTCGCACCTCAGGTCACGTGGAAAAAATATTCAAGCCACTGGGTGCGACCTTAGGGGCAAGAAAGAATCAAGTGTTGTCACTTGATCTTGACTCCTCCATCTAGGCTCTCTCCTAGCGAAGCCAAGGGGGGTGGTCCCTAGTAAAATAAACTATGGTGTTTAATCTATGAAATAAAACAATTAGTCTAGGAGATGAGATGAGATAAAATATCACAACTAAGATGAATTGCAAATGATATAAATAACTAGCACATCAAATAACATTTCACACAACACATAAATTAACTTAAGCATAAAAATAAATAATATTGCCAAAATAGACCAGTGCTAATGGAGTGCTTGTGTAAGGGTTGCTAGTGAAGTCTCGTGAAGTATTGCAATTGCCTCAGTTGGTCAATTTTAATATTATTAAGTGAGTTATTAAGGTCTTGGGTTAATTGTGGGTTTGGCTCAACAAGTCAAGTCCCTTCAAACTGAGTGCTAAAGCGGTAATACCAAGTGTCCAACGGGGCGAGGATGAAACTGCTTGGAGTAGCCCCCTGACTCTGTAGTAGTCACCCTTTGCAACCTCCCTAGTTCTGAAGAAAATCACTGGTATGGATTTTCCTATTAAATCTAGTAACTCGTACCCATTTCTGATATAGCCAACTGATCAGACAAGCTGCAGAGGTGTAGAGCATACAGGGCCTTGAAGTCTTGGATATTTTAAGTTTTTTAAAGCTAAGTGTGAGTTTTTAAGATCTCGATGTCGATACTCTCGTTACCGAGAACACGGTCGGATTGATTAATTTTACTTGAGGAACTTAAAATAAACTGAAAAAAATAAAGCAAAATGAAACAGTGCAAACCCACCCTGGGGGATGCGGTGTGGGCACTTGGCTGCCCATTTGCTTCTCTTTTCACAATGATTAGAAGAAAGAAGGACTTGTGTTCCTTCGTAGAATAGGAACGACAAGTTTTTACAATTAAGGTCCTTTGAGAAATGGCCAATGAAAGAAGTATGAAAAGAGGGGCTTCCGATTTGACTTGGATCTTCAAAATTTCGCCAGAGTGCCTCTTTATCAGATCAATCGCTGCTGCAAAACAACGAACAAATTTTTATTAAATATGATAGAAAATCAGATTGAAACATAAAAATTTGATAACAATTTTCAAGTACTTTTAAGATAGCAAATTTTAGGAATTAAACTAGTACTTGCTTGCAATCAGATCTTGTACAATAAAACTTTAATAATCAGATCTGAATATTTAAATTTGCATATATAAATTAGAAAGCTAAGATATTTCAATATTACAGTGGGATTTGAATACGCAAAATGAAAACTAGTAACCAAAAATTTAAATTTCTTAATGTGACGGGTGAAGGAAAAGAAAGATGCCCCAAAACTTTGAAGCTTGGGCAATGGAGTCCTCAAGTAAAGAGCGGAGGGATTTGAATCTTCTCAAAACAAATCACAGAGATGTGGTGGAATCAAACAAGAATCAACACTCCTCCACGCTAGATATCCCTGCACAACTTGAACAATACTACACCAAAGGGTTATATCCAGGATTATTTAAGCAAAAGACTAGATAGTATGCATACAAACAAGTAAAACATACAAATCTAAGATCTACTCACATAAATAACTCAGAGAAACAAATAAGAAAATACTTATTTATCCTCTTCTACCAACTATCATTAATCCTTCAAAGACTGGTTAGAACAACAAAAGAATGCAGCAAGAAACTGATACAGTTATACCTCATATAACATAAGAATTCACCACACACTGATGCCCAACACAAGTATGCCTCTAAAGCCTTCACTTTATTTCTCAATGATAATAAACTGCAACATACAAGAGCAGAGTTTCAATGCCCAAATCATTTGTCCTGAATGAAGACAGGTTGCCTGCTTAAATAGAAATCTGGCAAAGAGAGGGGAATGCATCTCCTCGAGGATGTGATAGCTCCAAGTGAGTTGGTTGTGGGTTGGAGAAAGGTTGGAATGATTTGGATAAAGGAAAAAGGAGAAGCAATTTCCAAAACTTTGGAATCCACATCACCCAAACTTCCATTTCTCTTGGGATGTGCTCCCCCACTTGGAGAGGAAAATTCCAAACTCAAAAAACTCTTCGAATTGGCAACATATGACTTGTCCCTCTTTCCTGGCTACTTGCCAAAATGATTTTCCAAGTCACCGAACTCTTTTTTGGCAATTATCTTTTATTTTTTTAATTGCCGAATTTTTTAATATTTCATTTTTCTTGGGTTTTTGGGTTTTTCTAGTAATTATTAATTTTGGGGTTGAATAATTACTCGAAAACTTAGGAAATTGGGTGTAGGGGTTAAGTGGGTGCTCTGAGTTAGAAAATGAGCACCCCCATGGCAAAAACAACCTCCTAGCCACACTTTTATGACCTTTTACAATTTTACAATTAACTTATAAAAAATAAGTCTGTAAAAACGGAAAAATTAAATTTCTCCGGAAATTAAAAAAAACCTATGGGGGACTTAAGACATGTTCATAATGACTCAAAATAATGATTGGCATGGTCATATACATCGACACATAGGTTTTGATAACCTCCTAAGGCTTAATTAATTAATGTGATTATTCCAGCTTTGGAGGTTTCGGTGAAAAACTCAAAAATTATTTATCACTCAAAAACAATAAATAATTAACAAGAAAAAAACACCCTGGAATAATGCATTAATAAATAAGTCGTAAGAAGCCAAACCTTTGACATAAAATCATGATGCTAACTCATTTTATTACAATTCCCCATAGGGTATGAACATGTTAAAAAAAAATTAAAAGGGCCTAGGAAGGCCTACAAGGACTTCTGAACTTGAAAATTGAACAAGTGATTGTTCTTCTTTGGCGGCTCGATTAAAAGTCCAACTGAATGCAACTCAGGTGGTAACACATT